>JAQHUG010000382.1:497484-520141 GCA_028555095.1 Dicrostonyx torquatus | reverse complement strand
ATAGAACTGGAGATTGTTCTGTTAAGCGGTATAAGCTAAGTGTCATATGGTGTCATTAGACTTAGAATCTGAAGGATTTTACCTCACAGAAGCTGGGAGTGAAATGGTGGTTTTTCCAGAGGTTTTGGAGAGTGGAGAGGGACTGGATGGAAAATGTTGGATCAATGAAAGATTGATAGGAGCAAGAAGCCCTGGGTGCTTCAGCACAGTGTGCTACTTTTCTGTTTTGTTGTGTTTTGCTTTTTGAAATGGGATCTCATCTAGCCCAGGCTGGCCTTACACTGACTGATGCTCCTGCCTTCATCTCCCAAGTGTTGAGATTACAAGTGTTTGTTACCATGCCAAGCTTCCAAGTAGGTTTACTGTAGATGACGATGGTGTAATGTACATTTCAAAGAGCAACCAGAAAATACTTTGAAAGTTTCAGCATAAAGAAATAATGAATGAAGCAATAAGTACATTTGATTTAAATAACATACTCTGTATGTGGGTGTTAGCTCATCCTGCTATCTCATTAAAATAGTTTTGTTTTACATGTTAACTAATTAATTTTTAAAAGAATAAATCAATAACACTAATAGCATCTATGTTTATTAATAAATAAATAGTTAGCTAATGACACCAACAGCTACTGTCTACTGTCGGCAGCCTGACGGTACTAACAGACAACAGCCACAGCATAGAAGAGCTAGCGTATGAGCATGCAAGCTGTGTAGCCAGAAGTCTGCCGTAGTTCACATCACAGTGTTGACTGCCATCTTGAAGTCCTTACAACTTTTAGCAAGGGAGTGAAATGTTCACTTTGCATGTGGTCTGGCAAATGACACACGTGGTCTTAGCCATGTCTGCAAAGAGCCACTAACAATTCATTTTCACAATGCATCAACTTTCAGAAGTTATCTTGTTGGCAGATATGCAAAGATTTGCATATAAAGACTTTTAAAAATCTGGTCAAGACCAGAGAGCACCTTGTCTAGCAGCTAATCTGCCTACATGGAGCTGCCAAACCATGGTCCTATTAACAGGGCTTGAGTTGTCACTGAACTTCAGTTGTGGGCAATGAGAACTTCCTAGTCACTAAGGGTGCTTTCTAGACAGAGAAGCTCTGAGACAAAGAGCTTAAACAACCTGCTCACAAAAGGAAGGTAGGGAGGGGAAGGTGAACACAACCTAATTCATTCCTTTCTTCCTACAAGAGGTGCCTGGGTACTCACTGGAAGTAAAGGCTAAAATACAAAGAGAAAGAAAAGGGATGGAGTGAGGAAGAAGAGGAGGAGGAGGAGGAGGAGGAGGAGAGAGAAAGTCTTGGTCCAGTCTTTTGCCTCCAAATCATCCCAGAAGGCTAACGAGCACTTTTTGATGAATGAAGGAGAAATCACTGTGGGAAGTGGGGCAGTGTTTCCACTGAGCAACCCAAAGGATGAGGAGAAATCCTGCTTTGGAAGTGAGCCGCCCCAGCAAGGCTCCAAAGTATCCATGGCCTTGTCTACAGGTTACACCAGGGGAGTGTCTGTCTTAGCTAGGGTTACTATTGCTGTGATGAAACACCATGACCAAAACAAGTTAGAAAGGAAAAGGTGTATTTGGCTTATGCTTCCACATCACAGTTCACCATAAAAGGAAGTCAGGAAAGGAACCCAAGCAGGGCAGGAGCTGATACAGAGGCCATGGGTGGGTATTTCTTACTGACTTGCTCCCTATGACTTGCTCAGCCTGCTTTTTTATAGAATCCGGGACCACCAGCCCAAGGATAGCACTGGTGTAGAAAGTCCTTCTGTATATGTGTTATTTTTATTGGTTAATGAATAAAGCTGCTTTCAGCCAATGGCTTAACAGAATATAGCCAGGCTGGAAATCCAAACAGAGAGAGAGAGAGAGAGAGAGAGAGAGAGAGAGAGAGAGAGAGAGAGAGAGAGAGAGAGAGAGAGAGAGAGAGAGAGAGAGAGAGAGGGAGTAGGCAGAGTCAGGGAGGTGCCACATAGCCACCAGAGGAGAAAGACGTAAGCTGCCAGTTGGAACCTTGCTGATAGGCCATGAGCCTCGTGGTAAAATATAAAATAATAGAAATGCGCTAATTTAAGATATAAGAACTAGCAAGAATTACTCTTAAGCTACTGGCCAAACAGTATTGCAAAAAATATGGTTTCTGTATGTTTATTATGGGACCAGGCAAGATGGAAACCTTCAACAGCATAGCACCAACCACAATGGGCTGGACCCCACCCACACATCAATCAATCAAAAAATAAGGAAAGGTCCCTTAGACTTAGCTACAGCCCATCTTCTAGAGGCATTTTCTCAGTTGAGGCTCCTTCCTCTCTGATGGCAATGTCCTTGGACGCAAACATCAGTATCTTGTGAGACAGAGCCCTAGAGCTAGGCTGGCAAGGTGACTACACTAGATGTCATGTGCAGCACAAACACATGCCACCTGAGACCCGCAAGACAGGAGGAGTCCCCAGTGAGCTTCCCAGAGAATCCCCATGCTCTAGGAAGCATATGCCTGCTCGAAGGCCTCATGGGACAGCATCTGTTTGCTCCCTTGAGTCAGGCCAAGGGCCACACACATCCCCAGGGAAGGGGCTCCCAGCTCGGTCTCTGAGGGGCTCTTGCTCCAGCTTGGACCTAATGCCTTCTGCCTCCTTTATTCTGTAAAGAACCAGCTTCTTGGGAGGCTCTGCCCGCCCTGGTCAGAGGTGTCTGCCCTGACACCTCACTGAGCTCTGCAGGTTACAACTTAAAAGGGATTTAACACAGAGATTGTCTCATTAAAGCCTCAAGAGTCCCAGAAGAGCCTGACTTGAGAAAAGAGATGAAGCGGATGGATGGTTCATGGAGCTGAACATCCGGTTCTGACTTCACTCCCTTCCTCAAGCCCAGTACAAAGAGAGTCCGAGTTATTTAACTTCTCTGTGTGCTTATGTCTCCGTCTGTAATACAGGGATAACGATGGCACCTTCCTCTCAGGATCAGGTAGTTTGATAAACACAGTGTCCTTCATATAACATCTGCCCGTAGAAGCATGAGCTCAGAAGACACTAGCTCTGTAAGTTTGTGAACCGTCCTAATAGTTCCATTCCCACAGTTTGTTATGGTAGAAAACAAATAAGGCATACTTCAGAGGACACAAACTCGGCTTGGCTTCTGACAAAATGTGAGGTTCTCCGTAAAAGCACCCTGGGTCCTGTGAAAACAGAAGTCGAGTGAGTGGAGGAGACTTGATAGTGGGACATGTTCAAATGCCCCTCAGCTTCACAGTGAGAAACGGACGCTCCCCGGCCCCTGCCAGTCGCTCTAATTCTCAGCCCCGCTCCTCATCACCTTGGCTCTAAGAGTGGAGACACCTTTTCCATGGCGCTGTCCAAACTGAAAATGTGATGATGACAGGTGAGACCTAGAAAAACCTTCAAGACCAACTCATTCAAGCCTCTTCTAAATGCAGAATATGGTACCAGAGTAGGAAAGTAGCTCCAACCCACAGGTCCATGAGAAGCCTCAGACCTCAAGGCCAGCTCTCCTGTCACCCAGCCTTAGTGTCATTCCGTCATTGTTTGATATTGTTGTTTGGGTTTATTTTGCTTTTCATAATTCTTTAATATTTCTATATTATAAAGCATGGCATGGTTTGACCTGTATGGTGCTATTATTGTTTGTCTATTTGTTTGTTTTTGAGACACAGTCTATATAAATCAGACCAGCCTTGAACATGCAATTCCACCATCTCTGTTTCCTCTGTGTTGAAATTACAAGCATGTCCCACCATGCCCAGCATCCATTGTGATCTTTTATATTTTTTTTTAATCTCAAGATCAGAAAGCAGAAATGCAGATGGCCTGGAGGATGTCCATCATGGCATTGGGTGCCATGCTTCCTGTTCTTTTTCCTTTTAAACTGCGGTCCTTGTTTGCTGAGGCTGCCCTCGGGAAGCTGCCCAGAAACAACCATTTGTCTCATTAAAAATGAAAGTACGCCTTTGGTGGGAGCAAGACTGAAACTAGGATGGTCAAGCAACTCTCTTTACACACACACACACACACACACACACACACACACACACACACACACACAGGTACACATGCACTTAAATGCTTTATAGAGTTTCCCTTCATTTAAAAGCACAGCCCCCTCCCCGCAGTACAGCCTCCAAAGCTCTTTGGCTCACCTCCTTGGCAGCCTCACTCCCCACTCTCAATGCTTCAGCCACACTGGGCTATGTGCAGTTCCACAAATTCAGCACGGTAACAAGCATCTTTGTGCCTTTGTCCCTGCTATCCCCCCACTATTACTCATAACTAGAGAACTGCTAGGCATCCCTCTCTGATCTTCTTAGATATCAGCTCTGCTGACTTCTCTCTCCTCCCCTATCTAGAATACTCCACCCACCCTGAAGACCCTGCTCAAACCCCTCCTCCATGTGTGTGGACCATCCTTGTTTGGACATTCTTCTATTATAGTCTCTAGGGTCAGGTTCTCCAAATGACAGTTCAGACCCAATATTTTGTGAGCATAAGTATACTTGGAGAAAGACAATGAGATAGCATGTTTAGAAGTAGAACTAGCCTCAGTAAATTCAAGACCACCAAAAAATTAGAGGAGGGGAGGAACAAAGGAAGGAAGGAAGGTCAATATAAAATTTACTGGATGGTGGTGGTGCACGCCTTTAATCTCAACACTCAGAAGGCAGAGACAGGCAGATCTTTGTGAGTTCAAGGCCAGCCTGGTCCACGGAGAGTTCCAGGACAGCCAAGGCTACACAGAGAAACCCTGTGTCAAAGATAGAGAAAGAGAGAGTAAGAATCAGAGACCTAGGGTCATTGTAACTAGATATAATATTCACAATATTATATCTCAGTATTCATCAGGTCTCTCCCTCCATCATTGACCTGTAATGTGGCACTGGTCTTTGTATGCCCAGCACCTATCACAGAACCCAACATAATTAACCTATAGAAAGAACTGGTTAGTTAATTGTTTGTTTCGCGTGCTATCATGACTACTACTGTGTGCAGGTAGTGATGGTCCTGCTTGAATATATTTAGAAAGGAGGTAGGAGAGGGGGAAGGGCCGAGGGTGGTGGGAGATTTATTCAATTTTCATTCTCTGTTCCCACGTCCCCCCTCTACTTTTTTAACTTACTGTATCCTAGGACAATGTAGTCCACAGGTGTACCTGAACATTTCATTCATTGATGGACCACATACGACAGAGGTCCCATAAAGCCATAGCTCCTAGACACTTCAGTCGTCTCGGCTTGTGTAAGATCATTCTAAGATGTTTGCACACCAACAGTGAAATTGCCTAATGACGCCATTTCTCGGGGCACATTCCCACCATTAAGCAATGTGTGACTATGTTCTGTGAGGGCCATAATACCTGCCCTACAAACCTACATACGTCAAGGACTGTGTTAAGATAGACCATTATGATAAAGTACTGCCTACAAAGGAGACAGAGCTGACAATACCAGGAGCATGCCACGCAACGGCCATTCCTTAGTCAGGGTACAGCGGCTCAGTATCGAGAATGGAAGCTGAAGGGAGTGTGAAAAGAGACACACCCAGCCACCATCCAACTGCCTCTGACCTAAATGCCCAGAGAAACCAAAGGCCTCTCTGACACCAGCCTCCCCGCTTGTGTTACCCCATTAAAAGTTTGAAAGGAAGGTTCTGAAAGATCTCCTGCTTGCGTTCCTGTTAATTAAGCACATATAGAAAAGAGCCAGCCCTGGGTTTTGTCTGGTGTACATTTGTTCCTGGGTCTGTTTGTAATTATTCAGAAATTATATAATTAAAAAAAATAATATTAGGTAAATGTGCATAACAGCCTGACAGGCTGCCTGGGCAACCTCCGCTTGGAAAGTACAGCGACAGCCCCTTTTTTTCTCTTCCTTGTTTTTAAGCACAAAATATGTCACACCTGGAAGTAATTAGCATAATTTTACTAATTTATAGCTAATTACACAATTACTTTCCTACGAAAGGCTCTGGAAAGACACTTGAAGTAAGTTTCGCCAAATCTAGCAGCACAAAATTGCTTGAAAACATTTTGTTAGCTTCAAACATTTTGCAGAGGGGTGGGGGGTAAGGGGGATGCGCAATAAAGCGATTCTTTCCCATTTCGGAGTGTTCAAATATGACAGGGATATAATTTCTCTAGGAGCTTTACAAAGGAGAATGCCTAAATGTTCGATCAGAAGCTGCCTTGGGAAAGAGCTCTGGAGAGAAGTGGTGTCAAGGCAGACTCAGGATCGACCACAACTTTTGACCGCACTGCCTGGCAGATCCTAATCGCGGCAGGTGTCCAGTTCTGCTCTGGAGAAGGATTTGTGATGGTATCGGTGCTCAGGGACCAAAGAGCCCTTCAGTAGCCCCTCCAGTGGCTCAGCATCCTATGAGCCATTTACTTATTTCATTTTATGTATATTTGGTGTGCCTGAGTGTAAGAAATTGCGCCACATGTGTGCAGGAGCCCACAGGGGTTAGACATAGAATCTCCTGGAACCAGAGTTACAGACAGTTGTGAACCACCATGTGGGAGCTGGAAATCAAATCCAGGTCTTCTACAAGTAAAGTTAAGTGCTCTTAACCACTGATCATCTGTTCAGGCCCTGTGGGCTGCATTATTTTTGAGATAATATAATTACAACATTTTTCCTGCTACTTCCTTCCTCTGAGCCCTCCCAGATTTCCCTCCCCACTCTCCTTCAATTTCATGGTCTCTTTTTACACAAATTATTGCATGCATATATGTATATGTGGTAAAAGTATATGCATATATTCCTAAATAGAATCTGGTGAACTTCATTACCAACAGACACAAAAACTGCTCCCAACTGAATGTATTCAATTAACTTTTTAAATTTTTGTTTATTACTGGAGATCTGAGGACAATTTTGTGAGTTAGTTCTCTCCTTCCACCTTTATGTAGTGCTCAGGCTTGCATTATTAAGAGCCAAGTGACTTGACCCACCGAGTCATCTCCACAGTCCTTAACTAACATTTTAAAGGCCTCTCTCAGTGCCTTGTATCCAATGAGAGATTTCACTAAAGAAACAGTTCACTATGTCCCACTGTCATATCTCAAGCAGAGGAGGGGGAAATGTCGATCAACCTGATATTATTTATTGAACATTCATTTGGGCAAATGGAGAAACAACAGTAAGATCCAGATGCAATCTCTGTCTTCAGGAAACTGACCAGAGCCACACACAGGAAGCTGGTGGCTTGGGATGGCATCAGTCCAGAGGCAAGTGACATTCACCTAGACAGCATAGGCTTCGGGTAATGCTGAGATTGGAAGACAGGAAGCAGAAACCAAGGGGGAAATGATGGAATCCTGTCCCCCATAAGACACAGTGGGGAAGGGAACAGTCTTGGTTACTTTCCTATTGTGTGAAAAGACACTGTAACAAAGGCAACATAGTAAAAAGGAGCATTTAAGTGGGGGCTTGCCTAGAGTTCCAGAGGATGAGTCCATTAGCCATCATGGCAGGGAATGTGGCAGCAGGCAGGCAGGTCTGGTGCTAGAGCAGTAGCTGGGAGCTTTACATCATAATCGGAAGGAGAAGGCAGACTGTAGGAGAATAAGCCTGTTGAGGGCTTTTCAAAAAAGCCCACCCCTAGGGACACACCTTTTCCAACAAGGTCATGCCTCCTAATCCTTCCAAAAAATAGTTCCATCAATTAGGGACAAAACAATCAAAGATATGAACCTGGGAGGGGGGTATTTTCATTCAAACCACCCCAGAAGCCTCCTAGTTTTCATGGAAGTAGCAGTTTTCCATCAGGGTCATGGATTATGTGAGAGACAGAAAGGGTGAAGATGATAAAGGAAGCAGAGGACCCAGGAGCTCCTGACCATCATCAGAACCCTGGAGAGGCCTCCCAGAATCCTAAACTCTGCCTGTGTCTACCCAGCCAGAGTTGGTTCATCCTCATTACAAGACCATGAGTGTTGATTGGGATGACAGAAATGCATGGAGTTGCAACATGCATTCACATAAAGGCAGCAATACCCCAACAAGGAACCCCAACTAGTTCTTGGGCAGTTAAAATTATGATGTTGCAATGACTTATGACCTTCTTTTTTTTTTTTTTTTTTATTGATAAAAGAAAAATTTACATTTACTCCCCTTGTTCCCGGCCCTCCCGCTCCCCCACCACCCTCCCCCTGCTTCCTCACGATGGTGCAGGACACCCTGTCCTATGGGAAGCCCAAGGCCCTCCCTGACTTATGACCTTCTCAAAAGCCACAAATGTATATAGCTACATTTTAGACTTGTGGTATGAATATTTTGGTGTAAGCAAAAACTTTCTGAACAGAGCTCCAGGAGCACAGGGATCAGCCCCAAGAATCAATGGAAGGAACTACATGAAATTAAAAAGGCTAGGCACAGCAAAATAAAACTAGCATCAGGGCACGCAGAGAGCCCACAAGATGGGAGAGAATCCTGACCAGCGACAGACAGGAGCTAGTATCCAGAACTGACAGGGAGCTGCAGGAATTAAGTGCCAAGGAAGTAAAACTGCCAGTCGGCAAGTGAACTGAGGAAATGAGCAAGCAGTTTTCAAAAGGAGAAACACAGACTCCAGGAACCACTTCGGAAAGTGGTTGGCATCCTTAGTTAACAGGGACATGCAAATTAAAACTACTTTGAGATACTCCTTGACCCTGGTCAGAATGGCTGTCATCAGGAAAACTAGTAAGAAATGTTGGGGAGGATATGGAGAAAAAGGAAGAGCCCCTACTCACTGCTGGTGGGGGTGTAAATTAATGAAGCCATTATGGAAATCAGTACAGAGGTTCCTCAGAAACATACAAATGAAACTGTCATGTGACCTGGCCTTCCTACTCCTGCAGTAATGGGGTGTGGGCTGTGTTCCCAGAACCTAAGAGGAACAGGCCATGTTTCCTGGCTCCCGGCTCCCGGCTCCCGGCTCCCGGCTCCCGGCTCCCAGCTCCCGGCCATAACCACACAAAAATTGTATTAATTAAATTACTGCCTAGCCCATTAGTTTTAACCTCTTATACATATTAGTTTAACCCATTATCTAGTAATCTGTGTATCACCACGTGGTTGTGGCTTACCGAGAAGATTCTAACCAAAGTCCATCTTAGGCTGGAGAAACATGGCGTCTGGCACACTTCCCTTCTCCCCAGCCTTCTGTTCTGTCTACTCCGCCCACCTAAGGGCTGCCCTATCAAAATGTCAAGGCAGTTTCTTTATTCAACCAATGAAAGCAAATGAAATACAGAAGGACCCTCCTACACCATACTCCGGGACAGATACCCAGGGAGGTCCATATGCTAGCACAGTGACTTTTGTATATCCATATTTATTGATGCCCTATTTACTATCCCCAAATGAATAAAGAAAAATATATAAGCCAGACGTGGTGGTGCATGCCTTTAATCCCAGCACTCAGGAGGCAAAGGCAGGTGGATCTCTGAGTTCAAGACCAGTCTAGTCTATAGAACAAGTCTCAGGACAGCCAGGGTTACACAGAAAGACCCTGTCTTGAACATATACCCACACATGAACACATACACACACACATATACATAATGAACTGTTATTCATAAAGAAAGGGAGATCACGAAATTTGCAGAAAAATGGACGGACTTGGAAAATACAATATTAAGCAAGGCGACTCCACTCAGAAAGAAACAGAGCACATGTTCTTCCTCGTTTGTGTACCCTCCCCTATAAAATGTCCAAATGTATGCATACGCAGGTGTAAGTGTGGGTGTGGGATAACATTTACAAAGGAGACCAAGAAAGGGCAGCATTGGCTGAGGAGCAAGGATGTAATGCGGGCAACAGGCACATGAGTCACAGGGGAGGTGATAAAGCCTTTCTTTTCTAGTTTCAACTCTATCGAGATTTTTTTTTCCTCCTATTTTGTTGTGGATATGTGGATTCAACATTTTGAGTATCAAAACAAAAAGAAATACTTTTGCTTCCCATAAGAACCCCAGTTGGGTTCTTCTTTTGATGGTGCCAGCCAAAGTGAGGCTTTTCCTGTCATTCCGTTGGCCGTCAGGACACCAGAGCTTAGACGTGAGTGGTCGGAGCGCATCTGCCCATCAAGCTGACTTACTTTCACTTGCGAAAAGTGGCTTTATTTTTGTGTGTTTGGGGAGGGCAGTTTCTCAACCTGCAATTTCCATGTGTTTGGATCTGCATTAAATCACTCTACTGTACTCTATGATAGTGCTATTGTATACATAAAATAAAGTATGGCTTTCAAGTTTTAAACATTTTTCAAGTTGTTTTATGTTAGCGATAATAAAAAAAACTGTCTAAAAAGTCACCTGTGAGAAATGGTGTGAGTGAGAGTGGGGGGGGAATGCACCCCCACACACACACACTGGGGGGAATGCACCGTACTGGGACTCTTCACCCCATTCCTAGAAGGCTGGACCTCCTCTGCTAAATGGTTCTCAGTCAGCTCCCTGTCTCTTCAGGGCCAATCACTGCTTCCTCTCAGCTGCCTCCACACCTAAACTCACCAGGCCTGCTCCAAGGAGTACTTCAATTAAAATGTACTAGTTTGCAAGTCAGCCTTGCCCCAGAGTGTGACTTACCCAGCAACAGAGACCCGGTGCTACCTTTCTACCCCACTGTCTCCCAGTCCAACATGTAGCAACAGACACACAAAAAAAAATCAGAATAAAACAGAATTGTGATGCCGGGGTCTGGCTTAAAGGGTCCCTGTGTAGGTGGGAGAGAGACACCTGGGAGGGGTCCAGTTTCTGCCAGGCTCAAGCCCAAGGCTACTGAGATATTTTGGCAAAGAAATGTCCCCTGCCTCCCGTGGGAGAGGAATGTTAATAGCTTACACTTGGCATATTTCTTTGCACATTTTCAAATTACTTCCACAGCTGCCGCTAGTGACCTTTACAGAAAGCCGATGAGGCAGGTAGAGGAAGCTGTCAGTGGCCATTCCTCACCAGCTTCCATATTCAGCCAACAGGTGGGCATGGCGCACGTGCGCTTCATGACAGAGGGGCACAGGGAGAAAAAGACCCTGCCCTCGCCTTACTCAGTCTCCAGAAGAAGAAATAAACAGCAAGTCAGTTAGCTTCCTAATAAGGGCTAACAGTTTTGCAAAGAAGCGGGACACTGGGAGAAACGCCTGAGATGGTATGCTCCAGACAGGCCTCCACAGAGGTGTGGGTGCAGACTGAGCCATTACAGGAAGGACCAGATGGTCACAGCTGGTCACTGTGGGTGGAAACTGAGGCCCACAGAGGCTGAACGGCCTGGTATCAAATCTCAACCCTCCAATTTTCAAAGCGGGAACCCATGGAAGGACACGGTAAGTGTGCACACACACTCACACATATACCCACTTGCCCATGTGAATACACACTTGTGCACACACAGACAATTGTCTGGAAACTCAAAGGCAAGCAGCCAGAACTCACAGCCAGAGCACCTTGAGGACAAACAAAGAAGAGGACTAGGCCAGCCCTGTACCTACACACTGGCAACCAGGGCAGGTTTAGAAGGAGGCGGGGTGGGGAGCCAATTCCAAGGAGGTGCCCAGCCCCTCCCAGAACTGCGTTTCCTACTTGCCTGCCTGTGTGAACCACGCTCATTATTTTGTAAAGTGTGATGAGACCGCTCTAAGATTTCAGAGTTGGCCGGCAGCTTCATCAGAAGCAATCAAGGGAGCTTTGGACAATTAACGGGAAAGTTTTGACAGAAGGAACATACATAATCCTGACATAGCCTTCTTCGAACACCCGTGTCCAAGCATTCCTCCTGCTGCAGAAATATGAGAATATTCATCTCATGCTCTAAATGCCTCTCACCTAGAGATTCCTCTGGACCCACAGTGAAAACAAACCCTTCAGCTCTATGCTATGACCGCATAGACATCGTCACCCTAGACCGCTCTGAGGACAGTCAGGGAGGGGACTCGCAGCACATGCCACTCAAACACACGGGTAGCAGGCTGTATGTTTGGTACACGGCATACTCCTTGCTGCATGTTCTAGCATGCTGTGTACTTCACATGTATTTGTCTCCTCCCTACTAAGAACAGACGGGGACATATGCCCATTTCACAGCTCAAGAAACTAAGGCCACACAGTTCTCTTCTAAGAAGGTTCTGAAGAAATTCACTGGCTGGAGCTTCAAACCCCTCGTCCCTCTGACTCAGAATCAGCCATCTTAGCATGATGGAGTGGTCCTCTGCCTTTAGTCTCCACTTACCAGGATTCCAGCTGGGGGGAATGCTTCCAGCGAGAAGGCATCTTTGTCACCCCAGCAATGCACAGGACAAGGTGAAGTGCTTCTGGGGTGCAGCAAGGGCTCAGGGCCCAGAAGCAGGTGGGAGCACAAAGAGCTAGTTATGTCCAGGACTTCTGTGTGGGGACCATGGTGACGGACACTGAAGCCAAATCCTGCCAAGCAGGACTCACTATGAGGTTCCTTCCTGATTCCAAAGCCAGGGCCCTAAAATTGTAGCATTATGCCAGAAAACCACTTGACTAAAGGGTTCTTCCTGGGAAAGCTTGGAGAGAAAGACTTTCTGAGGCATTAGAGTCACCAGGATATCATCCCCAGTGGGAAGCACTGGTTTCTGGCCCCAGTCGGCTCTTTCATATGAGAGCATATAGAAATACATGATGGGTTTGAAATCACGAAGCTTGACCTTGTACCTAAACTGCGACACCCAGGACAAGGCCCCATCCTTCTGGACCTTTGTCTTCCATCTGTCAGATGGCAATACTGACAGCTGGGGCTTCTAGCTCCGGAATTCCATTCGTGCCCGCACACCTCTCCCCTAATTACAACATAGTGCAGGTCACCAAAGATGGTGTTTCCCTCTGATGCAAACTTAGAAGTAGTTGTCAGGGAGGTGAGAGAGAAAAACACAGGCAGACATGGAAGTCTGCAGAACCAGATGGACAGAGACAGCTCAAAATAGGGGAAGCTACCTAGCCAGAGACAGAAAGAACAGTCTGGCGGTGTGGAGAAAAAAAAGGAAAAAAAAAAAAAAAGAAAGCCCTTGATGTAAGCAGGCTTGTGCCAGTATTGCTGGAAACAAATGGTGACAGATTGCTAACATGTTACAGTGAAAATTACCAACACGACGAGGCTTTTGCACCATAACCGGCACCTCTCGCTATCCCATTAACAAAACTGAAGAGACAAAATTGCTAATAGGAGAAAACGTTCATGTTGTATTATGTCACACCTCTCCTGCCCGGAGAACACAAATCCAAGGAGAAGCCAGAAGGCCCCTGGAAATGCCCCCCAAGGATGGAATTAGGGAAAGCCCTAACCTGCCCCACCCTCTCTGCCACAGCGAGAACATCGGCACGTACCACCAGCACGGTCACATCAACCACCCAGGGATCTGCTCACAACCACACCATTCAGATGCATTGGGAAGAAATGTCAGTCATTCCACAGGACAGGAGCCAGTGACCTTTGCAAAGAGCACAAGGGGCGCTGACAGAGCCCAGGGCACGGAAGGATGAGTGAGTCGGCTGGACCATGGTGATTCCGAATGGTTAGAGGGCTGGATTCCAGGTTTTTCCACCTACCCCTAGAACAACCAAAGCATATTTTTTACCACCCCACCTGGTTCCTGCCCGCTATCGCTTAGTCAGAGAGAGCCCTGATCCTCATTCTATCAACCCGAGAGCCCAAGCTATGGTATGTGCCCAGGGAGGTGTTAGGAACAGGACACACCTGGTCCAGGCATTTCAGGAAGATCCTTCTTTCTTGGTCCGTGGATGGATTTCCTGCCCAATCAGCCAAGGCCCAGAGAGCAACGTTAGGCGCTTATTCTCCTCACTCGGGGGAACCCTCGGGTTGCCCAAAGCCCTTAATGTCTGCTCCGAGTTTTCCCCCTGGGGTAATCACTGCCTACCCCAATCCCCCTGCTACCAGCTCAGAGAGTGGGGCCAGCTGTGGGCTGTACACCCTGCTAGTCACTCAGAAAAGCAATTGGCCAAAGATTGTACTCAGTAATTGAATGGTAAAGGCTTTTGTAGACCAAGCAGAGACTTGTCTTTGTCAAAAAAAAAAAAAAAGGAAAAAAAGAAAAAGAAACAAGAAGAAAAAAGAAAAGAGAAAAGAAGGGGGAAAAATCTTTACAAAGTACCCAAGTGCTGGGTGTCAGACAGGACAAGTTTTTTAATCATGTTAAAATGATTTATTTAAACGTCAAGGCATGTCACCTCACTTCCTTTCATTTTTCAAACTGTTTGTGTTTTTTCTGGATGATAAATTTATCTTCAGACAGCCTCAATATGACTAATTAACTTTGAAATATAAGAACCAGATGTGTGAGTTGGAGAGCTTTCTGAACTAATGCCAGACGGACTGGTGGTTTTTTTTTTTTTTCCTCCTACCCTGCCTTCCCCCTTCTCCTACCCCCACTCTTCTCTGCTGGCCTCTATGAAATGACGAAGCAGAGGCAGAAACGCACAGCACTCCAGAGTTGGAAGCTCAAGGCTCCAGCTAACACAGACTACCCAGGGCCTTCCTGTCTGGGAGTGGAAACTCCCAGAACCAATTGTCTCTGCTAAAAGTGACCTGGTTTGCCAGGCAGGGCAGGCAGACATGTCTCTGGAGGAGGGGCTTAGGAGATTTTAGAAAAGTCCCCTACTTTAACCATTGACCTAATGTGGACCAGGACACTGCCAGAATTTATTGCTACACAAAAGCTAGCGGCCCTATGCTGTGTGGCACATACCAATTTATTTACAAGGAAGTCATCTTAGTGTTCCTGGGATGTTTGCTCCTGCCAGGAGAGGGAAGAGCAGATGGGGAGGGGACATGTGGGTGAGCCTTTCAGTACTGTATGCTGGAGTAAAGGCTGATGGGATTTGGGACCCACAGATGTGTGTGTGTGTGTGTGTGTGTGTGTGTGTGTTTGTGTGCGCGCGCGCGATGTGTGTGTATGAGTGCAGATGTCTCTAAGTCTGTGTCTGCATGCCTTTGGTGTCCTGTGTACATGTCTGTGTTTACGTATACTCATGCACATGTGCATGTCTCTTTGTCTTCATACATGTCCTATCCCACAAGGGATAGGATCCTAACCCGCAATGGACGTTAGCACAAAAGAAAAAATTCACTTTTCCAGGACTCAAGTGGCTTAGAGTCCTAGGTCAGAGGGAAAAGTATAAGCTCCATGCCTCAGTTTCCCCTGTGTAACTACTCCACAAGACCCACTAGATCTCTCCACCTACAGAGGTTACCTGAGATCACGAACATGAAAGTTCGTGAAGCCCCGGTGAAGCTGGCAAACACCTAAGGGATTATTAGGGTAATTCCCGCAATTACTCCATCATCATGACCATAATCATTATGCTGTCTCTTGATGTCTGAGAGTTTTCACCTGAGATAATGTCACAGGGCTGCCAGGTCAGTAGCATTGCTCATCCAGCCACACCCTACTAGAACCATAAACGGCGGACTTGATCCTTCTCCTGCCAGGGAGGATACGATAGAGCTGCCTCCTGGATGGAGAGAGAGGAAACTCCCCAGCCCACACCTCAGACTCGGCTGAGTTCATGTGAGTGAAGGAGGTGAGGGAAAGGCTCTGTGTGAGAGAGTCCGGCCCTGCAAAGTTTCCTGCCCTTCTGTCTCTCTAAAATAAGCTATGCCCTGGGCTTTGGAGACAGGAGGGGAATGTGCCATGCAGGAATGACTCTCAGAAATATAATTCCAGCTCCCTGGAAAGTTCCTTTTTCCCTCTTTTTGGCCTCTGTTCCATTTCTCCAGAATACTTTCTTGCTTCCAGAGTGTCACTTAATCCCCAGTAGAGGAGTGTCGCCCCTCAAAAAGGTATTTGCATTGTAGCAAGAGTTTTTTGAAACTTGTGAAGAAAAAGGACTTCAACAATTCCATGCCTAAATCAACAAAAAGGGAGAAACGAAGAGGCTGTGGGAGGAGAGAGCAAAGCATGCTTCATCCCAGTGCTGAGACCACAAATCCCAGAGGAGCTGGTTGGATCCCAACAGGCCCTCAGACGGCCACTCCCCACACCCCTTCATGAGGCAGACTGAGGAAGACCCAAAGACAGGGCATCACAGCGCCTACATCGACAACGCTTGCCTCTCTTCCAGAGTCCTCATTCTCCTTAAAGACAAACCTCATTAAGCTCTCCAGACATCACAAGAGTCGGGGAGAGAAGCTGTCGGAATGCTGAGAACCAGGTAAATACACAGGGAGATGTGGAATGTGCCGGTCCACGACCACTTCTTCCCCACTTAGCAGTACTGGCCTGCCCTCACCTGCTTTCATGGAGGCCATCCTCCCGGTGAACAAACACGCACATCCACCAGGACCCGCGCAGTCTGTCACAGACGGAAAGCCGCGTGCAGCGCCACGGCTTGGCTCTCTCTACCTCTCTCTCCCGACTCACACCAGGCAAGACATTCAGTTTGCTTGCTGACTATTAATAACCTTTCCTGCCATGTCAAATGAAGATAATTATGGAGGTTGCAGAGACACAGCATCCTTGACTCGTGGAAGGCTGGAGAATGGTAAAGTCTAGGAAGTTTGGGGAGCACAGATTGGGAAAGCGAGCCTTGGGTCTTCTGGGACCATGGGGTACTGCCATCTCCTGCTACTGTGGGGAAGTGGTACTTTGTCCCAGGCCCTAGGCCTGAGACCCAACATACCAATGGAATCTGAAGATTAAACCCACAGGCTGAAAGCTAGCCTCTACTTCTGGTCAAAAGAACCCCCACTGTGTGCACCCATACAGTCCCCAGAGTCACCCAGCATCCGATGAAACCAAACAACCTGGATTTGCTCTGCTCCCCTACACAACCACACAACCGCCCCCCCCTTCACCTTCTGCCACTAAGTGAACATAGCAAGCAGTGAAACTTGACACCATGAGCGACAGAAGCCATCGTTTGGAAACTGTCAGACTTGATGGCTCCGAGACCTGGATCCGAAGGCCCATCCCCTCTGTGCAGCTTGAGATATTTAATAAAGCAAAGCCCCCAGGATCAAGGGCTGCAGTCCCTCCCATGCCTCCACGGAGCATGCTGGAGCTCTCTAAAGCCTGCCTCGCGTCTGTCTCTCTCCAGAAAGCCTTTCATGCCGCCTCGCCAGACTGACATTTTGACAAGTTGCCACGAGTGACATCTGATTTGTACAAATTTCAAGACTAATAAATCTACCTGTCAAAGCGGAAACTTTAAAAGGAGCTAAGCCCAGCGGGTATAGTTTAACAGAACTCAAGTTGATGAAAGTGTAGGATGGAGAAATTATATCTGTCACAATCCACCCACATTAGTTCTGCAGAAATGTTGGCAACTGAAACAAACGTCTTTCACGGGTGTTACCGGAAAAAAAAATTAAAAATAAAAATAAAAGATTTAATCCCAAAAGAAGATTGTTAATACCCTGAGTAACAAGTAACAGTTCTATTTGTAAACTAACAAATTCTATTTATTTAATTCTTAATTTTGTTGCAGATGTTAGAAGTGGCTCTCCCTCCTACCTCCTTAGCTGTCTTGCTTGGAATCTGGACTTTCCACTCAAGCTGGGGCCATCAATCACCCAGTGGCTCCCAGCTGGCTGGCAGGGTGAACAGAGGCGTTAGCATCAAGCATGCAGGGCGAGGCAGGAGACACTGCCCTCAGCTCTGAGTCCTGGGGAACCTGCTGCCACCCTGCTCCCTCTGGCACAAAGGGCATGGGCTCACTTTCTCACAGCCCACCCCACCCCATTTAACCCAGAGCCCCAGGTCTAGCCCCCAATACGCATACTGCAGTGGGGTTTCTACCTACAGTTTATGGGTGTTTGTGGGAAAGTATAGAAGGAGACCCGAAGCAGAGAAAGGAGGATCTAGAATCCTGGCTTTTTATTTTGCCTTTCCTGTATGAGAGTTCACTTTTTGCCCTGCATCATCTGGTCAAAAACGTGTGGCAGGACCTTCAGGTCAGCGAACAGACTGGGTAGGGAGAAGGGCCTTCTTAAGAGTCAATTATATTTAGGACACAGACAGGAGAAAGTCTAAAACAAACCCCTTTGAGTCATGCAGCCTTCCTCCTGGGCTGTGCCATCTTCCAGAAGTGCCTGCTCCTGCCCTTCGAGGTAAGTCACCATTTGATGCAACCTCAACAAACCGCACCATCTAAACAATCACTGTGACTGTCGTTTCCTTCCCCAGAGTTTAAACGGAATCCAGTGTATCCTCTTTCTTTTGCAGTAAGAAACAAACAAGCAGGGGCAGACAGACAGACAGACAGACAGACGATTCCCTCTCAACTTTCAGTAGAGAAAAGAAGCCCCGAAGTCACTCATTACATCCACCATGGAATGCGGAGGTTGGAGAGAATGAAGCCCCACTAGGAGACCTTGTAGGTACTTTCCCATCTAGAATTTCTGCGTGATTTCCACTCGGCTAGGACCATATCAATCCCCTCAAGCCTTCCCTTTTATTTTAGGGCATGCCTTAGGAGCTCAACACGGCATAATAAGGAAAATTCTGGTGATGTGGACAAAAATCAGGACTAACAAGATTCTCGCACACTAACAAGGGACCTGCACACAGGCCTAGAGGAGCCCTCTTTTAGGTTAAGGACATGGTGCCAATCTTTCTGAAGCAAACTGGGGCTGCCACAAGCTCTGCCCAACTCAACGTTTTCCTGTCAATTAAATATTTGCAGAGCAGATTCCACGTCCATGACACGCCACTCAGCACTGTGTGAATTATGGAGAACTGCGAAGTATGATCTTGTCCTAAAAGAGTTTACAGTCCATATGGAGCGTTGAAACGGCGATAAACAACATACCACAAAATGACATAGAACCTGATGGAGAACAGAGTTCAAGGATGGGAAGAAAGCCAAAGACATGAGGAGGCACCAGGCCTTGCTCCACACAGGCTGTGGAGCAACACTGAGAGAGTGGTCCTCTGTTGAATGACATGGTTGACTCTGTTGTCTGTGGGCCTCTTTTGTGCTCCAAAGATCTGAATAAAGAGTTATGCAATTGTTGGTTGTTGTCCTCGGCTCTGTGGGTTGGGCTAACCAGGCCTGTCTTCACTGGGGGATCAAGTTGTGAGCCAGCACCAAACAACAGATGAAGGGGTAAACGAACAAATAAGCAAAGAAGCCATCTGGGTCTCCGGAGAAGACAGGAACTTGGCTGTGCTGTGCCATAGGGTGGCCTGTACCCACCCATCACC
Organism: Dicrostonyx torquatus; assembly: GCA_028555095.1. Lineage (NCBI taxonomy): Eukaryota > Metazoa > Chordata > Mammalia > Rodentia > Cricetidae > Dicrostonyx > Dicrostonyx torquatus. Next base: position 500,963 of record JAQHUG010000382.1, on the reverse strand, counting down.
AACACTGCAGCTCCTGGACCCTCATAACCATGCAGGGAGCCTGGGATCACCCCCAGCCCACTGAAGGCAGTGCCTGAAGAGGAGAGAAGAGCAAAAAGAGCAAAAGACAAACAAACAAACAAAAAACAACAACAAAAAACAAAACCCACCAATATTGCTTTTCCAGGCAGGGTTCTGGTAAAGCCACAAATAAGGACAGCATGTCTTGGAAACAGAAGACCCTAGAAGAAAAAGGCCAATATGTAGTGGTGGGACCCCAGGTCACTGACCCCCTGTCTCCCATCTGGAGTCACCACTCCGAGATGTGAGGCATAAGACAGCCCCAAAGTCTACAGTTGCCTCTGTCTGAGCCTTGCCTGGACCTGCCTTGGACAGTTAACCAGGCCTTACATGGTGCCTCCACCTTAAAACCAGTGTCTGAGAGCTTGGCAAAGGTGTCAACCTTTGTGGATAAATCCCAAGGAGGAAAGGGACAACGACAGTGAATTCATGAAGTGAACTGTGTGTTGGACACAGAGAATCCAGTGTTTCCCAAACAGAGAGATCCAGTGTCTAGCATGGATCACCAAAAGCACAACCTCCAACATAGTTGATTCATATATATGCATCGCATTGGCGTACCTCTTCAGAGGGGACAGTTAGCAAGCCAGTGAACATTGGTATCCGATGTGCAATCACACAGTCAGCTGGCAGATTTAGAAACCACTGGATTTGGTTTTCCTATGAGACAGCTGCTTTTTATCTATTTTCACTTAGCAAGATGGTGGTCCCTCTAGGGAAATCCTTGGTTATGCCAAATGTGACTAATTTAAAAAAAAATGCTTAAAGGTTCCCCCCCCTTAAAAAAAAAAAAAAGCACTTCCCATCATAGTTTGTTGAATTGGTGTCTGTTCGCTTCAAAAGTCCCTTACCTAAAATGAGCTTCCTCTGGATTGGCAGAAATGAGTCAGGTCTTAGGAGAGACAGAGGCACCACTTGAGGCCTAGGTAACAGCCCAAAGCAAGCCTAGAGGGTTGAGACCAGGGTGGGAGCTGCAGGCTCCATGGGCACTCGCTCATATGGAGAGGCTGTCTTGCCTCTGGACAGTGCTTCTCCATGCAATTCCATAGCCCATTGCCTCCTGTCTGGGGCCCATTACCCACACGGCAGGAGAACTTCAGCTTGAAAGAATGGAGGCCCAGATCTTCCTACTGCCTCCAGGCAGCACTTTGGGTTTTGCAACCAAAAAGAAAAAGAAAAAGGGAAGGGAAAAAAAAAGCCTGAACTGTTTTTTTCAAATGTTCTGGGTCTTGGCAAACCCCAAAATGCCTTTTGCCAACTGCTTTTTCCCTTAATTTTTAAACCTCGGGTGTATTTCCAGAACAGTCCAATCCATCTGCTTCTGATTCATTTACACTTAACTCATTAGGAGGCTGTTGCGTAAGAAGCAGTTTGACGTCCCCAAGATCCCCGGTGAGGGATCCTGCTTCCCCCTTTGGGTCCCACAGGGGCATCTTGCCAGCAGAGCATGGCTCACGCGCCCCCAAAACTAGAAAACCTGCTTGGAGCTCCAGTTCTCCTGGATGAGAACAGGCTCCCTGGACATCTATGCCCACCCTCCATCCTGCTGGCTCTGTCCATCATGTCATTATCACTGTTATGCTGTTATTGTCATTAAGGACATAATGGACGGCCACACATTAGTGTCAAAGGCTGTGTGCACTTCACTGTCTGCCATTCTTCATTCCTGCCTCCAAACTCATCTGGCAAGGCACTCAGCAAACACTCCCAGCCCACCACAAACTCCTTAGCAGGGCCTGAGAGACATCCTGTGCTGTATTCCCCTTTAAACACTGATGCTCACCCCCATTCCCCGTTTGCTTTCTACCACAAGCTCCAGAAGGATTGGGAGAGAGCAGTTTTTAGGGACAAAAGCAGGGCTGGGCTGCCAATGGCCCAGCCAGAAGCACCGAAGACGACCCCCAGATTTCCAGAGTATGAATGGCTGCCTCTACTCTGTGCCACTTCCTTACTGAGAAGAAATCATTTCTTCCATCTTCCATTACTTCATTACCATAGTTTTCAATCCCACTTTGATTTTTTTTTTTAAATACAAAATGCTTTGACTAACTACTGTATGTTCAACAGGGCCCTTCACAAGGAACCAAGGGACCTTGTGAAGTGACCTTCCCTGGAGGATTTTGCAACCATCTAGAAACACTTTCTGTTTTCCTTGGAGACCTGTCATTGGCCCAAGAAGCAAAACACTGGAAAGTGTAAGCACTGCCCACCAGGGAGAGAGCTCAGAAGCTGGGCTGTGGAACAACACCTTCTGGGGACAGTGGTGGGGCTAGGCTAGTTTCAGAAAGCCAGACTGAAAGCACCCGGCTAGATGACTGAGTCCTGGCCCTGGATGGTGCTGTGAGGGTGAAGTCTCAGTGGCAGAAGGCACAGCCTGTGTGTGGGGCAAAGGCCACAGCACAGAGGGACAGAGCTGGTCTAGGGAAGTAGGCTGTAGGTGATTCAGGTCAAAGGCTAACCTCGACCTCGGAGCCCAGGTGAGTTACGGCAGGGCTTGAGGGAGGAATTTCAGGATGGCAGTGTTTTGGGAGAACGCATCAGTTGTGAAGGTACAGGGCGGCTGGATGTGATGACAGGCAGGAGGCGAGAGACCTGTAAGGAGTCTGCTGTAATCATGCAGGCATGCAATGACAGTCATCTCAAAGGCGGTGGTGACAGAAGAAAAGGGGAGAAACGAACACAACTGGGGCAGATGACTCAGCGCCGAAGGCCCTGAGGAAGGGGAAAGAGCGGAGATGGCACAGGAGCCAAAGAATGTGTCAACCAAGGGCAGAGCATTGGAAACCATGGGTGGCATCTGTGTGGCAAACGGTCAACAGAGACGTAGTCGAAGTCCTTACATGAACACTTTCTGTCCCTTCCAGTGAGGCCAGGCAGGTGTTCTCACCGCGGTGGGTCCAGTATCAGCTCAGGACCCCAAGTCCATGTTCTCAGCACAAGGATTGCACCAGGGATAAGGGACAAAGACAGGAGATAGAGAACAAGGAAGACGGGGAAGGGAACAAAGGAGAGAAAAGAGGTTATTTGTCGTGAAGGGACAATGGACTGCCTCTAGGTAGAGAGGAGACAGATGTGGCACACAGGAAAATGGCTGGCAGTTTATAAAGGTAAAAAGGGAAGCCCTGTGTTAGGATGAGGTATCTAATTTTGATTGGGTGAGTTAATTAGTGTAGCCAAATAGGGGCTTTGATGGCTAGACTTCAATACTTTGATACCTGGACCTTGGTAGTCAGCCTCAGGAGGAGAAAGTGGCCAAATAAGGGAATAGACCTTGGGGGCTAGCTTCAGGGATGTGATCTAATGGCTTTTAGCAAGGCAGAGGGAATGGGGGAGAAGGGCAAGGCCTGCCAGGGGCATGTTTGCCAGGCTGGGTTGGCTAGAGTTCCTTCAAGTCTCCCTTCCAAAACTCATGTGGAAAT
>JAQHUG010000382.1:480624-497184 GCA_028555095.1 Dicrostonyx torquatus | reverse complement strand
GAGAGAGAGATTGACCTGATTTTCTCCGTCTGTCTTGCCCATAATTATAAGTCTGCCTTCGACCCTGAGGTGACCCTCATATTTGCCATTGACACGCCCCTGGCCTTCCTTGCTTTAACACTGAGAGACAAATGCCCTTCTACTGTACATAAACTATCCAGCATTGGGCATTCTGTGATAGTAGCAGGGAAACAATCCTAAACCAATAAGCTCTGTTTGACCGTTAAAGAATGGGGACTTAGATTTATTCACTCTCGCCTCAAAATCCCAAAAATACTTGTACAGAGAGTAGTGGGGACTCTAGAATACAGCGGCACACATCCTCTGTCTTCCTTCCCCATCCTTCCTCAAGCCGCACCTCACTGTTCTTTGACCTCTTCCCTGATCCTCATGTGCCTCACTCCTATAACTTACTCTGTCCTGAACCACCAGCAGCGTCCTGCGTCTGCCTAAATCCAGAACGAGCCTTCGTTCCCCCAGAAACTCCTGCACACCTTCTCCTCTCCCCAATCCTCTCAGAGTCACTATGGTCTCTATGGACATGTGCTTGGGATTTCAGACCGCTGTGAGCCTGTGGCAGCCCACAGTTCAGTATTTCCTGATGTGAGGTGCAGGGTGGCTGCCGAGGCCAGGGCCCAGCCTTGCTGCTGAGGTAGTTCCATGGCCTTGGGCAAGTTACTCAAGCTCTTTAAGTCTGTTTCCTTAGTCTGTCAGTTGGAAATAAAAGGGTTTTTGTGGAGGCTGGATGAGAGCATGCCTGGCACATGAGAGGCACTCTGTGAACATGCCCATCCATACAATGACAGCTGTTGTCAGCTGCAGCCATGCGATGGGAAACGCATGTTCAAAGCCTTGGCCTTAGCGGGTAAGGCAGAAGGAATGTTATTCCACTCAATTCTCGAAGATCTCAATGACAATGAATAGCCTTTTGGTATTACATTTATTTGATTGCATTTAAGCAAATGGGTCAGGTGAGAGGATTCCACTCCAGCCTGCTTCACACAGGACATCGCTAAGACCAAGACAGGAACTCAGAGGCCACCCTGACATCCATAACACCTAGTGAGTCATGCTCAGCCTCCCCCCAGGGAAAAAACTTTCTGCTCACCCCTCCTTGACTTCATAAGCTCCATCTTGCTACGTCCTGTCCTGGCAGCATTGACACACTTCCCAAAGCACTGGCCTTTCTCCGACTAGCTCCAGCCTAGGCAGCTCCAGGAGAGACAGCATGGAGAAAGAAGAAGCAGGCGGGGGCCATTGTTGGGAGTCTGTTCTAGGCAGGGATGTGGTTCAGTCATAGAACACTTGGCCAACATAAGTAAGGCCCTGGATTGAATCCCCAGAACTGTAGGTCATATAAATAGAAGTTAATAGAATTAGGAAATTAGATGAACACATTTCTTTAGGGTACCACATCCCCTTCCTCAGTCCCATCAATCCCTCCGTGCTTCGTATGTTGTCACCTGGAAGCCAATACACAGAATCCCTTGGCAGCTCAGAGCATGTCCCAGCATAACACTAGATGCCTCGGTCTTCATATATAGTCCCATCCAATCCAGCTCCTTTCATCCATCACAGGGACATTTGAAAATGAGGCACTAATGCCTGGGGCTTTATTAAGTACTGACTTCAAAGAGAAAACATCCCTCCTTTAAAAAAAATAAAATAAAAATTGCAAGTTGGAAAAGATAGAATGATGGTGGCTGTCTTAGACATTCTAGCTGCTGTGAAGAGTCACCATGACCACGGCAACTCTTATAAAGGAAAACATTTAATTGGGGCTGGCTTACCGTTTCAGAGGTTGAGTCCATTATCATCACAGTAGAAAGCATGGTGGCACGCGGGCAGACATGGTGCTGGAGAAAGAGCTGAGAGTTCAACATCTTGATCCACAGGCAACAGGAAGCAAACTGCCACACTGCATGTGGCTTGAGTATATATGAGACCTCAAAACCTGCGCCCACAGTGACACACTTTCTCCAACACCGCCATACCTCTTAATAGCGACACTGTCTATGGGTCAAGCATTCAAACACAAGAGCCTCTGGGGGTCATTCCTATCCAAACCACCACAGTGACTTTCTACAGCAGGAAGGGCTGTATTATGATGACTGATATCAAAAGTTGGTATCCATCCTTGGTTATATTTTCTTCACATATCCATACGTCAACAAGATGGAAGAAGAGACTTCTTCAGGGGTCAAACATGAAGATGGAAATCCAAAAAGGGGTCCATATCAGAAGTCTCTAGAAGTGAAGGGCTAGATATGTACCAGAAAATCTGTAAGGAAGATATCCAGGGACCTGTGCTAAGCACAGCCGGAAGCTACCCAGCTCTTCACTGGCCTGCAAGCCCTTCGTGCAGTTGCCAGAGGGCATGTGACCCTTGGGAGCAAGAACCAAGCTTAGCTGGGACTGGCTAATGCTTTCCTATGCCTGGGAGGTAGAAGAGCTCAAGAGAGGGTAGAACAATCCCTTCAGGGCCATTGGACCAGGAGAAGGGAGAGTGTACTTGGAGAGGAGGCCTGAGCCCACCTGTCTCCAAACAGAACGGTTAGTAGGAAAAACCTCCCATGCTCCCCACAGCACCCCAGCAGAGTCTTGGGGCTTCCACAGGGAGCTCTGAATGTGCTGATAGGCCTGCCTCCATCCAAGTGTAGCCATCAGTGGCACAGTGGGACCATTTGCTAGAGTCCATGAACCACCTACCATCCTTAGGCCCTGTGAGAGACCCTTGTTTATTGTTGTAATAGGGACTTAAGCCCTGTATCCACACAAGCACAGGCACCATAGGAGGAGACAGAAGGAGTCCAACCTCCGAAATGAAGCATATCTGGGGCTCTCAAATGGCACAGGCTGTGCTTGGGGAAATGTCACTGCTTGGCTGGGAGCATGGAGCACTGGCTGGCAGGGAGAGGCAGAGAACAGAACCGAATTTAGGAGTGACTGGAAGGTCGACAAGAAAGAAAAGCCAACGCACAGCATATATACATGGAAACAAGCAGCACTTCGGAGCCTGGCTGCGGCACTGGCAGAGTACCCACAGTTCCTCTGGGCTTGAAGCTCTTGCAATTCCACAGGGTTTGTATGAGATGAGACCCACACCAGGCTTGTTCCTCCGCCTCGTTTTTGTTTAAGCTTATTCCCAACCTTATAATGTAGCTCTGCCACCTCCATGGGCAGTATCACTATACCATAGCACACCACACACACACACCACACACACCACACCACACACACACACACACACACACACACACTCCATCTCCATTCAGATGTCATCCTGTTAGACAGCACCCATCTCCCATCATCTCACTGTTTATGGCTCTTCCCCACACCCCAGAATCTGAACAGTTACGCCAAGGATGAGGTAGCCTTTGATTCCCAACTATTCCCTGCTGGTTTTTTTAGAGATTTGAGTACATCTTGCTCATCCTATCAAAACTGGCATGTCCCCTGAGTTCAGGAATGCTGCCACTGACGTTTACAGCACTGTCCTCTAGGTTTAGCATGGGGTTAGAGAAAGAAAAATCAGAAGGACATGGCATGGAGTTGATCTGACTGTGACCCTGAAATTCCTGACGGGCCACCAAGGGCTTGCATGAGTGGAGTCCTCAGGCCCGGGAACAAACCCATCTGACCTACTCCTTCCGTTCTACTCTTCCCGTGAGTATTTGTCCCACCCACAGCCGTTCTGCAAAGAGAACCTTCTTTTCCAGTCTGCTCAAAGTGACATCTCTTCATCTCATGTCTAATCGCACCTGGTGGCCAAGAGTCACCATTGTGTACCAAAAGATACCAAGAGGTTCATACTCAGAAGAAAACCACAGCGTGTAGAGGGTTCGACCTGGAGAATTTACCTTGCTTAACTGTATGACAAAGCTGGGCAGGAAGATTAGAGCTGTTGGCTCAAAAAGGAAATGTCTATGAACCCAGACTAGGTCAGGAGGAGGGACAGGCTTGTCTGGTAATTTTATTATGTTGTAGAAAGAAAGAGATTAAAAAGAGAGAGAGAGAAGTGACAGTCTCTGAAATCAGGATCACTCTGGTGTCACAGCACCAGATAAAAAAGATAACTACTCTCACAGTCCCTGAGGGATGGCTTAGGCTGGAGGGCCACCTGCCTGCTGTCTTGAAGACACAAGAGCCAGGGGTACAAGATGAATGCCCCTAGACAAAGAAATGGAAGTGGTGTTCCCAAAAGAGATGCCGGCAACACAGAAAGGCTGTCTTCCAGACATCGTATATCTTAGATTGCAATCATCTTATAACAAAGAAGAATCCTAAACATACAGCAGAGGGGCTCTCGATGGCAAGCAAGAGATGGGTAAAGAGTGTGTGGCCAAGAAGAGGTTGGACAGAGACAGGAATGTGCAGTGTGTGAGACTGTTTGTGACTACTCTGAAGTTTTTAGACTATCAGCTTCAGCAGGCCACACCCAGAGAACTTCCTTAGTTGATAGGCCATAAATATTCATCCTATTCATAAAAATGCAGATTCCAGCCCATTTTCCCAAAGCAGTGACTGGAAATATGAGGCGCAGGGAAAGAAAATGATTTACCCTAGATCACATGACTGAATTTTTAGCCAAGCCAGGGGGAGAGACGAAATCGCAGCTATCTGTGTATAAAACCATTATTCTTATTGCTCAATGTTCTCAGAGTGGCCAAGAGTATAATCTGGAGGTGTCAGGGTATCATGAGAAAACACAGGGGCCTCTAACATTGGATTGGACTTTCGGCGCCTCAGCTGGCTAGCTGGATGAGAAGCCTACTTCTCCGATCCTCTATATCCTCCTCCGCAAGATGGGTTCCTGCCCCACACAACAACCTCATGAGTTATGAGAAACAAATGAAGACAAGAAACAAAAATGCTCGATATTGATATGTCCCATGGAGTGCACCCGCTTGGGATTACCAGCCTGTGCCACAGGGCTAATGTGCCATTGATCACTTTCTCACTGGGCCCAGCACAGCCTGTATTCCTCAAGTGACCACAGGTTGAGAACTTCTGTTCTTATCTATAGAAGAATGTTAGACCAGATTAATTCTAGGAGTGCTTGTGACTTTTCTAGCAATCAATATTGGCCTTTTAGTCTAGAGTAATTCCAAAAGAAAGTAGCAAGAGTGGCGGGGACCCAGAGCTGTAGATTTCAGAATTGTTCCACCACTGGTAAGCTAATGATGGTTCTCCCAACCCTTGGTCCATGAGCATCCCATCCCATGAGTAATAATGAGAGTTTTCAACTCCCAATATTTCTAGAACGCCTCAGGGATATCCACAGTATGCTCAAGGCATACAGAAGGCTGTGAAATGATCTTTGTATACTGTAAATAGGTATTGCTCTCATTGTTAATAAAAAAACTAATTGGCTGATGGCTAGGTAGGATTTTCAGAGCAAAGAGAATGCTGGGAAGGAGAGTAGAGTCAAAAGAGTCACCAGCCAGAAGGAAAGGAAGCAGGATATGGAAGAGAGGTAAAAGCCATGAGCCTCAGGCAACACATAAATGAATAGAAATGGGCTAGCTTAAGTTGTAAGAGCTAGTTGGTAATAAGCCTGAGCTATTAGCCAAGATTTATAATTGGGAAGTGGCTGGAAGAACAGAGCTGATCATGGTCCTGATAAAAAAAACTCTTCCTACTCAGTTTTCTGGTAATCTACCACTTTTTAATTCATTCTTTGAGAATTTCCTATGTATCCAATACATTATGATCATATTCACCCTCTATTCTCCCCCTAACTCCTCCCAGATCCAATCTATACCTATTTCCCCCAACCCACCCCCAAGTTCATGCTCTCTTTTCCTTATTCTTTTATAACCAATAACCAATAATCTAAAGGATCCCATTTGTGCTGCCCTTACAGCCATGGCTGGAGGTCTATCCACTGGACTATGGTTGATCTACTAGGGAACACACCCTGAAAGAATCTCCCTTCCCTGACATTCATCCACAGTTAAATAGCTCCTCAGCAAGGGATGGGGACTCATGATCCCCTCCATGCTAGAATGTTGACTGGTTTAATCTTATACAAGTCTCATGCCAGCAACCACAGCAGCTGTGAGTTCCTGTGTGCAGTGGTCCTCTGATTCTTACGATCTTATGATCTTTCTGCCACATCTTCCAAGATATTCCCTGAGCCCTGGTGGAAGGGGATATTTATCACTGAGCACTCCACAGACACTCTCTCTCTCTGCATTCTAACAAGTTCTGAGTTTCTGCATCCCTGGCACCCACAACCCAAAACTACTCTGATGAGGACTGAGAGCTGCACAGACCTATTCACTCACCATTTTGTCCCCTTGACTTGTTTAAGGCTCCTTACTAGGACCCTGGAAACAGCCACCTCTTGCTGGGTGCTGAAGTCCCTGCAACTTCAGAAATACTGAAGGTCAACGAAACTTAGGCTCTGCCATAAAGTAGAGCAGGACCTCTCTACTATGGTTCATTTCCCAGTAACTGTCATGTTCTTCTTTAAATGGTAGGTGCTCTCTTGCTCTCTCTCTCTCTCTCTTTCCCTCCATCCCTCTTCTCCCCCACCCCATACACATACTACTCATTCCCCATGTCTCCTAAGAAGCTCGGTGGAGGCTGAGTTATGAATGAATGCATTTATGGCCACTCACCAAGCAGTGTTTAATTGCTCATTTCCTGATATAAGCATCATCCAGTTACCAGGCCTGGGCTGTGCTTGATTCCTTTATCCTTCCCGGGAGGCTCCACACTCTCTGGCACACACAGACTCCTAGCAGGTCCACGCTACAGTTCTTCAGGCTTGTTCAGACATGTCTCAACTAGACTGAGGCTCAGGCTGGGACTCTCTGCACAGTTAAAAGGTGACAGAGTGCCCCCAGAGCAGAGGTACTGTGTTTATGCTGCCCAGCCAAGCCAAAACCAGAGAGTAGAAACTACAAAGAAAATAGAGATTGCTTGCCTTGTACATTAAGCCAGAAAGCTATAGATCTGTCAGTACTAGAATGAAATTTTTCCAAGGGTCATGAGTACCCTGAAATGTGAACCATGAAACCATTTACTGAGATGTCCTAGTGTCAGACATTCAGTGCTGGGAATCAGTACATCCATCATCTTTCACTGTACAATGGTCGATGGGAACATGCCTCCTGAACTGTCTCAAAATAAAAGTCCACAGCTTAGCCACCAGCTTTGGTGCCTAGGATGAATAGCCACTCTGGATTTCTCTCTAGAGTCCAGTTCTCAAGGCTGGGGCCTTCCTGGTTAGCAGTCAGAGAAGGACCATCTGCAGTTTGTACACCTGTATCCATGTGACAGGGTCCAAACCAATGCATGGGTATCAGCATAAGTCCTGGGATTAGGTATATTGGAGGAGATGATTCCAAGGCTGCAGCCCAAGACTGCACGAAGCAGTGAATTCGTACTGTCAGCCCCACGAGGTGAAAGGCTTGTGGAGGTGAAGCACAAACATTTGGCCTTGGGCGGCAGCTCCCTCCAAGGCAAACTTACCAAGCAGCTCCCTCCAAGGCAAACTCACCAAGCCTCCGTTTCCTGAACTGAGAAATGGCTCTAAGGACAGGAACCCCACAAAGTTGTCGTGGCAAATCCAGAAAGCTACATGAGCATGTCTTGTGAGCTGTAATTGGTGTTTCCCAGCTGAGCTCTCCCAGTGTGCCTTTTTCAGCTCTCTGCACCCAGTGCCTGGCACCCTACTGCTATATAGAATGCCAGCGTACATTAAGTGGCTATTGAGTGAACTTGATGCTTGTCCGGAGAGCAGAGGCAATCAATACTGAACTGTCTAAGGGAAGTAAACCTTTCTCTAACTTACAGAAGTTCTCTCCGAAGAGATCAGCACACAGGGCTGATGTGGAAACTCTGCTCCAAAAAGGAGTTCAATGCCAGATGCTCTGTCCAGAATGAACTTGCCCGTGGGAAGTCAGAGGCAAAGTAGTGAAGCCATGCTGAGGGGCTCCTGCTTCCCCGGCAGTCTACCTTACTGGACAGTTTAGGAGCCTGTTATACACATACGTCTCAGCACACACTGTTGAAGGCCGGTCCTCAACAGTTGCCAATCACTACACGCCATGAACTTGGTAGACTTTCACCAATGAGGCTGGACTGGGAAGGAAAGGGAACCAAAGGAGGGCTGCCAGCAGGAACAACTACTGCCCTGCCTTGGGATGTGTATATCTATCAGGCTGTTACGATATAAACGCCCTAGCCAAAAGGCATGTTGAGATTTAATTGCCTCTGTGACAGCATTTGGAGCTTGGACTTTAGAAGGGAATTTGGTCATGAGGGCAACACCTTCAAGACGGCTAAAGCTATCACCCTGTGTAGGTAGTTAGTACGGGGCTGTGTTTGGTAGGTATCAAGCTCAACTTTGTCAGTGGTCGTTTTCCCATCCTCCCCCTCTAAGGAGCTCTATTGCCATGTGACATCAGGATGGAGATGCAGCATGGAGCTCCTGCCAGATGCCAGGACTTTAATATTGGACTTCCCAGCCTCCAGAATCATGATAAATAAATGTATTTTCCTTAAAAAAAAAAAAAGAACTATCACTCCATGATATTCTGTTAGAACTACATAAAAAAATAGTCGAAGAAACAGGGATACAGATGTTATAACCACACAAATGATGGCTTAATTACAGACTGTTGTATTATGACAGGCTTTAAAGGGAGCCAGAGTCAAGAAGAGGTGTTGTAAGGAGGCTGCTTGTTGGTTCCCAGCTGTTCAGCCCCCTGAAATAATCACACAGAAACTATTTTATTTAAATCACTGCTTGGCCCATTAGCTCTAGCTTCTTATTTTCTAACTCTTATATCTTAATTTAACCCATCTCCATTAATCTGTGCATCACAGCAAGGTCATGGCCTACCAGCAAAATTTCAGCATGTCTGTCTCCGTTCATGGCTCCATGTCTTCTCTCTGACTCCTCTTTCTTTCCTCCCAGAATTCAGTTTAGTTTTCTCCACCTACCTCTACTCCCTGCTCAGGACCAAGACAGTTTCTTTATTAACCAATGGTATTCACCGCATACAGAAGGAAAATCTCACATCAAAGAGGCTTCTCAGAGGCTCCACATTTGAACCTAGGCCTGAAGATTGAGCCCATGTTCACCAGCTGGAAATATCACTCAGAGAGCCACAGGCCTAAAGAGCAATCCAGATATTCCCAGGGCTGTAAGAAGGGGGTGCTGCAACAAATCATGGGCAATGGAGCAGAAGCACAGGGTCAATATTGTCTCTAACTCATCCTTCATGCAAGAAGTAACAAGCAAAGAATCAGCGAGCGCGATGAGAGCAGGCATGCGGCTTTAAAAGGTGATATGAGCGAGAAGGGACACCGGAGTCAATGCGTCTTAAGTTATAGCAGTCCGGGAAGGGGCAAGTGGGTAGTGACTTGCTCAAAAGTGAGGTAGTGGCACAAAGGTCTGAACACATATCGACTCCACTTGAGCTACCTCCTCCAGCAGAAGGTAAAAGAGCCATGGGAAAACAATCTCATGTGCTGGAGGGAAATTATGGGAATCAATGGAAGGCTATCTTAAAGTCTTACGGCATCTGAAGAGATATAATTAAAGCAGAGAGATAGATCTTGAGCACAGATCGTTCACAAAGCCTCGGGCCGCTACTTAAAGGAAAAGGAATAGAAGAAAACACACCACTATGTTAGCGGCCATTTTCTGGGATTATGGCTGTTTTTTATTTCCGTCTTTCTATTTCTCTTAGTTCTGTGTTCTGAGGTCACTTGTGTGTTTCTCCTGTAACTGGGGGGAAAAAATGACAGTACTGTTCACTTACAAAGAACAGTGTTACTACATCACTTTCTGAGTGAAGGCAAGAAAGTTGTTAAAGAATCACACTAGTTGGTAGGTCTCACGTAGCCCAGGCTGGCCTTGAGCTTCTAATCCTCTTGTCTCTGCTTCCTAAGTGTGGTAATAGCCTATACCATCGTGCCTAGGATTTCATCTTCCCATGGAAATCATTGTTCTTCCTTGGGGAAGACAGGGAGAAGCCCGGGGCACAGAAAGAACAGAGTCATCTTCACAGTCTTATTTATTCCTAAGACAGAAACCCAGAAGAGGCAACAGATGCCTTTGGTATATCCTGCCTGTCCCAACATGACTTCCTGGCCCTTTCATCTCAGAGAAATGACTCTATTCTGAAGCACCTGCCTTGTCCCTAGTCCTCATGCTGCTGCCCATTGGCCCAGAGGTAGATGGCTAAGTCAGAAAGGGTTGATATTTTGTCAATGCAAGTGTGGCCCTTAGCCTTGGGCAAAGGTACGGGTAGGAAGCATATGCCGTGGAAAGAAAAGCAGTAAGAAGAGGACGGAGTGTCACAGAGGCATGTGAGGGAGCTCCTGGGTCCGCAGAGGACTGAAGATGCAGCATCAGCCCTGGGAAACCCCACTGCCATTCCTTAAATGGCCTGTCCTTATGGTACCAGTACCCTGGACTGTTGGGTCCTCGACTAGTCCTGCTTGACCAAATTGCTGGAGTTTCTCGTCTCAGAAACAAAGGGTTTCTACTAAAAATCAGCCTGACACAGAGTCCCCACCAGACAAAAGCCAAGCATTCTATAGAGAGTATTTTGAATGCTGACGTTACTGACAGAGGTACCATACTTACTTAAAATGTTAACAGCAGCAATGAGCCATAGCTCCCAGGTGGCCATGCTGTTCTAAGAGGAAATTGCCATGTTGTTATGTAGGCTGGGTACATCCAATGCTTTTCCAACTTTAGTAGATCATCAAATGACCAGGGGTGTGGTGGTTTGAAAGAAAATGACCCCTTAAGGGAGTGGCACTATTCGGAGGTATAGCTTTGCTGGAGTGTGTATAGCCTTGTTGGAGGAAGTGTGTCACTGCAGAGGCGGGCTTTGAGGTCTCATATACGCTCAAGCCACACCTATTGTCTCAGTTCACTTCCTGCTGTTTGCAAGATGTATAACTCTCAGTTCCTTCTCCAACACCATGTCTGCTACTACGTGGCCACATCCTGCTATGATGATAATGGAGTAAACCTCTAAAACTGTTAGCCACCCATGAAATGTTTTCCTTTCTAAGAAATGTCATGGTCATGGTGTCACTTCACAATAAAAGAAAATATAACATTATATCCAAATAGGCTTTAGAATATAACTCCATTGTAAGCCAGGGAGCATGTGTGTTTTGCTAACAGTCCAATTTGCTGTTATCGGTTAACAGATTATCTACACTGACAAATATCAATGCTCCCTGACATCTGAACTACCCAGCGAAGGCCAGACCTCCTTCCTCCTTAGTGGAGTATCCTCCATGCAAAGGCTCCACTGCCCTGCCCTCAAGCAAAGTCTCTGCTCCAAGCTGGGTGAAGGAATTGACTCTGCAAATTAAATAAACTGGGATCAGCCCGCAGCACCCTTAGTGTTACCAGCAGAGTTACACAGTGCCCCGTGGCCTCGTGCCCTCCCCAAAAGGCAAAGGTTTGCCCCTTGGGGAGAAATCCCCAGAGGAGGCCCAAGGAGGACCCATCAGCTGCTGCCTCAAGCCAGAGGGGAGAAAGAGTTTGACAGCTCCAAGGTAAAGCCTCTTTTTATTAAGACAACACAGCAAACTTTTTTTAACCGCAGCTGACATCTCTCTAATAAATCACCATCATGTCTTGGGGGATAGAAAAAGCCAAAACACTGTCACATTTGATTTTGCTGGCTACTCATGTCTCGAGAACAAACCATGTGTTTTTAATCAACAACACTTTGTTTTGCATTTCTCATACCCCAATACTCTTTAAATAGTTGCTTTTACCAGAGGGCTATTTTAAACCCAGGACTAGCTCCTTCGCAGAGGACATTGAGAAAGAACAGCGTGTTACCAGCTCCCCAGGCCGATGCCCACACTTTCCTTTTTGTGACCATTTTGCCCTATGAAGTCACATTTGTATGTTTCAGAGGGGGCTTTCCTATCCCTTCTTTGGAAATTAGTTAGATGTCTTCCCAAAACATTGTAGGTTTTTTTGGGTTCTCTAACAGACAACACAACTAGGTTATGGGAATGAAACAGAGAGGGACATGTGGAATGAGGATTCCAAAGGAGTGGGGAGGAGGGAAGGAGGCCATCGAATGGGGAAGGAGCAGTAATGCAAGATCTGGGCAATGGCAAATGTCAATTTCTGCCTGCAAACAGGCCCCAGACTTCCTAGACTCTAAAACTTAGAGGCATGTGTGTTCTGCTCAGGCCAGCTGACCAGAACTTTCTCAGGTACTCTCCTTGTTTTGCTGGAGTGGGTGGCACCTCAAGATAAGAAGCTGATAAAGAAAGGGGCCACTTGCCTAGTTACCAGACCTGCCAGGACCTTTGACAATGATTGGCAGTTAGGTCCATCTTGTGCAGACATCTGTCTTAATAACCCTTGCTTCACAAAGACAATAAAAGGGCATAGAGACAGATCTCAACCTGAAATAAACTGTTTGCTGAGCAATTAAGCTAGCCCTGCTGAATAGTTCAATCAAAACCGAAATCATGGGCCATGCCAACCCTATAGACCTATAAACTCTGTCTTTGGAAGACTGGGGCAAGAGGACCATGACTTCAAGGCCAGCCTGGGCTACATAGTAAGACCATGATTCAGAAGAAGGGAAAGAGGGAAGGTGAGACGGGAAGGGCATGAGAAAAAAGAAAAAAAAATCAAACATAGGCATGCCTGTGGTAGTCTAATGTCAACTACCATCGTTCAGTCAAATGGCAAACTTTTGACGTATCATCTCCTGGAAATCCTGAGATACAGGTCACTTCCGGGCTTCTTCCATGGCTGCCTGTTTGCTCATCAATGCCAGGCTGTACCACAAGTCCAACGGCAGAGGAGTCTCAGTTGTACGAAGTCCAATCCTTATCGAAGACTCTATCAGACGTACACTCTGGTTATTCCCTGTTCTGGTTATTATGCCATAAACTTGTGCTGTATGACATAAACGTGATTCTGCTTGACAAATACACGCTCTAACAACGTCCACTGTAATGCTCCCAAGCGTCTCTCTCTGCACCTGCGTCAGGACAGGGGCATTAATTTGGGCTCTGCGTTCTGGTCATCTGGTCAGTTTGGTGTCTCTCTAACTAATCCACCTCTTCCCCAGGCTTTGCCTTTCTTTTGAAGCCTCACTAGGTTTTACTTCAATGGCACCCCAGCTTACAGGGGTTCCATTTGGGCACCTAACCTTACCGGGGCTGTTCACAAGTCCAACCTAAGAAGTGCTTTTCCAGTTGAGTGGTACAAATACTCACACAAACTCACCCCTAGGTCTTCAATGGTCGGTGGCGATGCCTTTGTTTTCCTGGTTACCTTCCAGGAAAAAAAAAATGAGGAAGTCTGAAAAGATAGTGAAGTGTTAGGACACATCTTCTAGTAGCAATGTAGTTAAGTCTTCAGGACTAGATTCAGAAGAAAGGAGAGAGAGACCCCAGGACTGGTGCCCACAAGAGCAGCCTTGAGCATGCCTTAGCTGGTGCTCAGGTATGTCTTTGTACGACCATGCTACTTGCTTTGAGGTATAAGGACCAGGAAAGAATGGCTCCACATTTTGTGGCAATCGTGTGCCTGTCAAAAACGTAAAAACTGAGGGCTGGGAAGATGGCTCTGTGGTTAAGAGCACACACTGGGCATGAGCACAAGTACACTCGCACATACATGCACACACATACACACACCTACGCAGAATTGAAATAATGAAATGATAAATATTTTTAAATGTAGAAATCCTGCTGCCTCACCCCCACTCAGTCTCAATCTACACTTTCTACGGGGTCAGATCCTTAGATGTTGTGTATGGGCCTTCACCTTGAGAAGCACTAGTATTTCATAATCCTGGCAAACCCTCTACAGACAGTGCTGATGTTAAGGCTGAATTTCAGACTAACAAGATCAGAACCAAGACAATCAGAGCGTAGGCTCTGGGTTTGACCTACCCCCAGTCATTTCAATTCACACCAGACAGACACCATCAGTATAAACGAATGGACCGTTTACCGAGCACCTACTGTGTGTCACGGCTGGAGTGCTTTCAGAGACTCTCTTTGGCAACACTAGAAAAGTAAGCACTGCTGAGTGTCAGAGATGGCAGTCATTTAAACCTGAAGTCTTGAGTTCCGGGTACCACCCTCCACAGCGATTGCTACATCTCCGTACCAGACTACTACTGACAAACAACACACAGCCAAGAAGCTGAAGGAAACCCAGACTGGTGGAATGTAATACTCCCTTTATACACCAGCTGAAGTGGGGAGGGAGCTGGGAGCGGCAAGGGCAGCAATTGAGGGGTGATGCCCCTGCCCAGTTGAAGACTCTCAGGGTCAGGTACAAAATTCCACAGTCCAAGAGACTGGCTACTCAGGGGAGCCTTCCTTAGGGGGATCCTGCTTAGTCACAGCCTGAAAAAGCAGGCCAGCCTGGTGAAGGGCTTTAGACCAGGTTAATAGGACATTTAAGAGCAAAACATACTTATTAGTAAACAATAATTACAGGAGAGCGAATGCCCCCGGGGGGAGCAGGTAGCATGTGAGCCCTTTTTCCTAATGCCCTCCGTGTGCAAATCCTTTCTGAAATTAAAACATCCCCACTGTCAACAGGAGTATTTAAAGAGACCTGGATGTCTGTAATATAAGCAGTAATTCTAACGCCAACTTTTAATTGAAGGCTTCATCGTTCACAGGGTGTTTTCATGTAGGCTAATACATTTAATCTTTGTGATGAGGAGGCCGTGAGGCAAGGATTTTTTTCCCCTGAATTCACTTTCTACACAAGGAAGCTGACACTCAGCGGGTCTATGAGGTAGCAGGCTCAAGGTCACAGGGCCCAAGATTGATTGAGAGCTGCGGTTTGAATCCAGCCCTTCAGGTACAGACTGGTGCCCTGTGCAGGGCTCTGCAGCTGCCTCAAAACCAAGCTGACTTTAGTTGTCAGAACTCCAGTCCCACCAGAAAATGGGCACTGCATTTCTGGAATTCCTCCGCTTCTAAGTCGTCGGAGCCTGCATCCCTAAGGAGCTACATCCTGAGTCCTGCTGAGTGCTTCAAGACAGTCTTGCCTTCTTTTTCTTTTCCCTCCCTCCCTCCCTTCTTCTTTCCTCCCTCTTTCTTGTTTCTTTCATTCTTTTCTTTCTTTTTTTGTCTGTCTGTCTGTCTGTCTTTCTTTCTTTGGTGTTTGCTTGCTTGTTTATTTTCAAGAAATGTCTTTCCATGTAGCTCATGCTGGCCTGGAACTCACTATGTAGTCAAGACTGGCTTGGATCTCACGATCCTTCTGCCTCCCCTCACTGGAGTGCTGTGGTTTCAGACACTTGGGAGATATTCTTTTTCCCATGTGTGTGAGGTGACTCTGAATAGCAATTTTACAGTCCAAAAGGAAACCAGAATTGGAAGAGCTTACCCTTAAGCACGTGCTCAGAAACTATTTCAACAACAGCATACTTTCAGGGTAATGTTTTAAGCTGACCCAAAATTTGGGGTTGAACACACAGGAGGAGCGATCACGAGGGCTGACAGTTCACTACTGGAGAACTTGCCTATCCGGCCAAGACCCTGGGTTCAAGCCCCAGCACTATACACACAGGAAAAGAGAATCCTTTAAATATGGCTACAAAGATAAAAACATCATCATCGACTCGCAGAAAATTAAAAAATCTGGAAACAAATTAGCCTGCTGTAGATAGTGACTTAAGAAGTCCCGGGGAGGACTCAGAGAAGCCAGTAACTTTAAATCCTGCAAAGTTTCTTAATTGGGTTACACTATTATTTGAAACTGGCAAAACACCAATGGATTTAGACCAAAGACTTAAGTTAGGGCTTTTTTTGTTGTTGTTGGGGGGGGGCAGTCTTTTTTAAGGGCATTAGGATTTTAGTTCCTTTTTTCCTTCTTGGAGTCTCTCTCTCTCTCTGGCAATATGTCCCTTTCTTTTCTCAAATCTGTTTCCATCCAGCATGTAAAAAATGAAGCCAGTTCAATGGAGCCCTACATCTCCCCTTTCCTCCTCACACCTCCAGAAGAGCTTACACCTGAAATCCATGAGCCAGCCCTATATTCACAAGCTGGGGGCATGATTTTGCCCCCCCCCCATCAGTTATCTCTCTGAAACAGGAACGGGGTTGTCTTAAGATGGCTGCATCACCACAGATTACAGTTGAACTCTCTCCTACAGATGGCCTCCCGACATCCCATATTATTTCTTGCACCTTCCTCTGGGTGGGGGGGGCACACTTCAGGCCCTCTGTAGCTCCTGCTTGCTGACCCAGCCACCCCCACACCCAACATGGACCCTTCCAGTCGCTCCCAAAGCCCTGGCCTCCTGGCTTCCTTCTCGGGGAGACTGGAGGCCTCTAGTGCCCTGGGAGTAGCACATTCATGCAACTCCCCTCCCACTGGCCCTGAGAAATCCAGAGATCAAAGAACTCAGGGCCAGGTGTCTGTCCTCCGCCACAGGCCACAATTAATCAAACCGCCCAACTCACAAGAAGATCAAACCAGGCACCCCGCCAGCTGTTGGTTAAAGCTGGCCTTCAAGTTGCCCTCATTAAATTGCCCTCCCCCTTTCTTGCCCTGTGAACATC
>JAQHUG010000382.1:462297-479899 GCA_028555095.1 Dicrostonyx torquatus | reverse complement strand
AGATACAATAGCAAGATCCTATCTCAAAAACATCCAAGAGAGAACAGAAGGGAGGGGAAAGAGAAAGGGGAGATGGAAGGAGACAGAAAGGAGAAGTCAGGGGAAGAAGGAGGGAGTGGTCTAGAAGCTGAATCTAATCCTTTCTTTTCTTCCCATCTCTGCCTAGAAAACAGGGGTGAAACCCTGCCCAGCCTCTCCCTCTGCTCATGTTCTGAGGATGCTTCCTGCCCCTCTCTAAGGATGCCTGTTACACTTTTCTTACAACAAACAACTGGCAGAAATTAAACCAAACCAAACAAAACAAAACCCCTCCCCACAGGCTGCAGGATATAGCCCTTCTTTCTCGGTTGTAGTCTGCGCACATCTATGTATTTTTTAAACTTGTTTTTCATTTCACTGGTTCTAAGGCGCACAGGCGTGATAAAACACAGATGGAGACGAGCAGACAACGTTGCCGTTGTGCGCAGAAGACATCACACCACGTTGTACGTTTTCAGAAATCTTGGAAGACCTCAGGATTTAAAGTAGGGTTTGTGTGTGTGTGTGTGTGTGTGTGTGTGTGTGTGTTTCCTTTGGGTTTGGGTCTTTTTCCTCATTTCTTCCTCGTGGAATTGGAATTTGCTCCTTGTTTGTGCTCTCGTTTCTGTTGTGGCCCCTGGATCGCCTGCTGCAGTTAAGAACACTGTTACTCAGCCTGGGCCACTGGGGCACCAGGATGCCCTGGGCTTGACCCCGCCTCTACCTGAGCATGTTTCCGCAGCTGTGGTGAGGAGAGGCGGGGAGGAGAGGCCATCCATCAACTCCGTAGCAGCTGAGGCCTAAAGGAAGACGCCAAGGGTCAAAGCTGGTGCGCACTGGAGTGCCGCAGAGACAGGTGGGGGCTACAAATTGTTGAGTTATCAGAGCCGCGCTTGACGGATGGTGCAGAATGAGAGGCAAGATGCTGTCCCTAAGTCTCCTCCGGCAGCAGGACACGGCCTGAGCCCCTGGCCTCCACTGACTTCCCCTGGCCACCCGGACAGACCCCTGTCCCCTGCTTTCTTTCTCCCGCCCACTCACAGCCCATCCATCAAGCCATGCCCTGAAGTTGACCTTTGCAGAGAATAGCCAGCCTGAGAAGCATTTCTTGCTGAGACACCTCACCAAGGAGTTTTGTCACTGCTGGCCGGCCCAGGCCCAACAATAACCACAGCCCAGCCAGCACCCTGTCTCCTGCCCATTTCTTCCCCAGGAGCCAGAAACAAGGGGGAGGAGAGACAGATCTAGCTTTTCCTCCTGACCCACCCATGCCTGTAGAGCTGTGGGTGCCTGTCTCTGAAGTTCAGCTGTCTTCCGTTTTTTAAAAGCAAAGGTTTCACATTCGGTCATAATGGAGGAGGAGCTTGTGGGCCCCTCTCAGGGGAGCTAGCTAATGGCAGTAAAAGGCAGAAGAGGGCAAGTCATACCCTTCAGTGATGTAGCCACTGTGTTGTGGGGGATAGCTCCACACCCAAGCCTAGGAGAGTAGCCCTGGTTAAACCCCCCCCCGGGGGGGGGGTTGGGGAAGAGGCCACAAAGCAGAAACAAAACAAAAAGACACCATAGTAGGACGAGGACTTGGGAGAAAGCAAAAGGGGTGAAAGGAGGATAAGAGAGGGGGGATGGGGTGAGTGTGACCAGAATTATTATATACACATATGAATTATTGAAGAATAAGTAAAAATTTTAAAAATCCTTTCTACAGCTAGGATTCCAGGAATGGCACAGTGGCCTCCTGCAGAGAACTACAATGGACTGCGAAGTCCAGGGGATACTGCATAGCATTGTGTGAACTCACCACTAGGCCGCTCTAACTGGCTCAGGGACATGCCCATCTCCCTGGGGCTTCCTTTTTTGGAGACCACACAGGTGGCTGGTTGTGACAGTGCCATAGCACAATGGAACAGAGAGTGGGGATGGGCAGGCGTGTTGGGGCAATCAGTGATGGAGGATGTTTGATAAAATTACTATTAGGCTTTGAGTTAATGAATCACGACTGCAAGAAATCATGATAATCCAGCAGGCATTAGTGACAGATTAGCTTCAAAGCCGCCATGAAAGTGCCATAGTGCTTACCCAACGGCATGATTAATTCTCCCAGCACATAATGGCTTTATGGGGGACCAGGCACCAACAGAGGCTTGAACGAAAGCCGTGCAGAAATCCCAGGGCGCCAGGGCCACCACCACCCTGCCTGGCCCATCAGGCTTCCACTCCACCTGGAGACGACTACACCCACGCAGACTGTGGGACAAGCGGCAGCAGATCTGGCTAGCCTCGGAGCCTGCTCCCAGAACTGTGCCGCTCACCAGGTGGCAGCTGTCCCAGGGCACTAGGAAGCTGAGTCACCCCTACCACCACTTAAGCACCTCCTGCAGCTAGTGCTGGCATCTGAAGAGCCCCCGTCTCAGTCACCTCAGCAAAGAGTGGGCACAGAGAGGCCTGGAAAGAGCATTGAGCTGAGGAACTCTTTGTGGCTGTATTCTTTAAAACCACTGTGACCTGGAGGCAGCCAGTGCTCCTCCGTTGCCACACCTTTAACCACTAGTCACCCTCTGTACATGGACACAAACATTTATCAATCACCAGGCTGTGCCCCAGGCATGAGGCACATCTCTTTATGCATACCGCCTAGTTTGCTATTCCCAACAAAAATTGCGTGAGACGATTACTGCAGGTGCTTACACTTTGTAGAGAGAGAGGAAGGCAAATGGTCCACCGGCAAACTATGCGGACCTGTCTCCCAGCTTCCCTGTTCAGCTCCCTCCAGCCTCACCTCAGAGGGGATACTAGCTTGGGATATGCTGAGCATCACTTCCCCTAAAGAAGATAGCTCAGCTCTGCGTCATCAGTCCCCTGCCCCTGCCCCAGGCAGCAGAGGCCAGAGACCCAGACTCTTCTCCACCGTGATGTTGTGGGTCTGTTTGCATAGTGTTACCAAAGGTCCTTAACCTCACCAGCTTTCTGTTTCACTTTCCTTCTGGGATAGAAAGAATGTCAGTGACAATACCAGCCTGACTGTTGGAGCCCTGAGAGCTGCGCATCCTGTCCCTTTAAGCCAGACCCATCTTTCCATGACTGTCACGAGCAAGCGAAGGCCTCTTTCCAAAGAGGACCCAACCCCTGCTCCAGAAGCCCTATCCATGGCCCGCCCATCTTCCAAAGATATGGAGGCAATTAACACAAAACCCGGCCCCGGGGGGATTTTGTGGAGCCACGTTCATCTTCATAAGGATGAAGAAAACCCCTCAAGAGGCCTGAGGCACTGCTGAGGCCGGCAGGCTGTTACTGATCTGATTAACTAGAGCTCCTTCAGAAACATGCAGACCCTCTTCCAAGCTGCCTTCCTCCCAACCCACACCGCCCCAGGGGCTCCCGCCATGGAGACCTGCCAGGCTGCCACTGAGAGCAATGAAAGTATCAATGGACTCCAAATGTTCCCAACCTCCATGCTCCTTTTGGATTCTAAAATCCAAGGCAATCATCATTGTATCAGCAGAGTTCCTTCCTCTGAGCACCATGGGAAAGGTCAAAGGGGTCCTTCATCCCTATGAAGCCCTGGGTCTCTAAATGACATAATCTGACCACTGGCTGCAGCGGTGCCTGCTCTAAATGGGTTTTCTGAAGGTGACTTCCTTTGTGACAGCCTGGGCATCTCTTGAAGCCCCATTCTCCTGAGCGGACAACCCCATGTGTGTCAAGTGGACCTTGACAGATTTAGTTACAGAGTCACACAGTCTCAGGATTGGGAAAGGCTTCCCAGAGTTTTCTCCCACCCTTTCTCAAATCTACCCTCGGCTGCCATCAACTCCTTTTGAGTCAAATATATAGTTTCTATTTCAACATGCTGTGCCCAGTGAAAGCTCGATAAATATTTATTGATGGTCGTACCCGTGATGCATTAACAGCCAAAGCTGTAAAATTAAAGTTGCACACAAGGAGAGGCCCTAGTGAGAAAGAATCTGCTACATAAAGTTGGAAATTTTTCAGCGTGACAAGCTCTCACAAATACATACACGCACCACGTCAAACTGAAGACCACAGTTCTCGACCCAGCCCACCCAGAGGAACAAGATAGACACCCCTGATTTGTGGACCTTGTGTTTCGGCTCCTCTGAGGCCCACCAACTAAGCTGTCAGGCCCCAGACCTAAGTCTCCCTTGGTTTCCTTGAAGGAATAGGGGCCCACAAAATCCTTGCCATAGTGGAATTTGAGAGGCCAGGATGTGATATGATCCAACTGTTAGCTGCAGAGTTGGCTGTTCTCTGTGGGTTTTCACTCCATGCCCACCTGATCATAGACGGAAACCTTCAAAGGTTACTATGTATCACAGTAAACCTTCTCTCTCAACACATTGACTATCTGGATATTTGTTACAGTAACGGAAAGCTGACTGGTACAATGGTTTACATTCAGAAGCAAAATCTAGGAAGTGTCCCCATAAAGGATTAAGGTGTAAGAGCCTCCATGGGCCTGTTTTAGAATGGCTAATGTTTCCCCTCACCAGGATGACCTGCTTTTCCAACAGTAGCACCAAAGCTCACTTTGTGCCTATCTGTCTCAGCCCTTCTGACTCCTCGTGTGAGCTGGGAAGAGGTGGGGTTCGATTAAGGGATGATACGTCAGGGTAGGGGATCTCTTCACCATGAGATCTAGTCACCATGGGTTGACTAGAGGTCAGTTAGGGTAGGGCCCTGCAACTCCAGAAACCCAGGAGAGGGCAGTTTATGAGCTGGTGTAGTCTGAGAGCTAAGGGAAAGCTCAGTCAATTTGAAAGGAAGAAAGTGGCGGCAGCCTTCAGACAATCCAGAGGCTGCTGATAGCATAAAGTGAAGTAGGATTATTATTAAACGCGTGGCCCACTTCCTGGAAGTCTCATCCACACCCAAAGACTCTCTCCCACTGGTTTGAAGCTGGTTTGAACCTCACCCTACTGTTTTAGCACACTAGAGAGCAAGGACAGTGAGGGAAGAAGGGACACAAGGCAGGACAGAAGCATGAAGGAATTAACCCTAAGACCCCAAGGTGGAGTCTAGAGGAAGCACACCTGCCCACCCCTTTGCCTGCTTTAAGCAATATAGCAAAAGATTGTTCAAGAGTGCTCAAAAATTGAACAGGTAGGGTCTGCCCGTCTCTCCTAGTAGACCTCTGGGCTCTAGACTGTCCTGTGTGTTTCAGCTCTGGTTCTTTGGCCAGTTCTCAGGAACTTCTTATGTAGACATTCTGCTGGTGATTGACAAGCAACCTGAGCTGAGAAGACAGAAGACAAAAACACCCGGTGGCATTGCCTAGTGCCAGGCACTCTGCTTGTTGCTGCCTCCCTCAGGAAGATCACAATGTGTCCACGCACAGAAAGAGAACACCCACAGTCCACTTGGCAGGGCTCCACTGGCCTCCTCCCAGCCTGACCTGGCTTCTGCGGCTGCTGAATGATGTTCCCATTTGTGCTGTATGTTCCTGCCCAGATGGGTGTCTGATCTTGTCCTGGCCAGTTTTTCCACAGAAGGGGACCTGGTATACTTTTATAGGAACCCAGTTGTTCCCTGGAGCCAGACTCTAATGCTGCCCAGATGCAGCAAAACAGAAGGGCCATTGAAAAACAACTGAAACATCAACACGCTTTGAAAGCGGTCTGTTAGCACTTGCCATAAGCACAATAAACAAAACAATGAAACCATCAGAAAGCACTGAGACGGTCAGGCTTTAGGAACTTGGCTTTGATGACTTAGAAAAGCAAAGAAAAGGGGCAGAACCAGTTCCCACTTGGGCTGTGGCTTGTTTGTTCTGCTTATCTGGAGAGTTAGCAATGCTTATCAAACCAAAAGACCTCAAAGTTTCTTCTTTGCCACTGGCCACCGTACAGGGTGGTATCGCCTTCTGGAACTGGCCAGGGTCAGCATGTGGCCCATAAACGTCTGTCTGATAATGTCACTCTCAACCATGACCCTTGTTCCCTCCAGAGATGAGTAGCTCAACAGATCAGATCATTTGCCGGAATGATCTTTTGCATCTAGGGTGGAGGAAATGAGTCTCTGGGGCTGCATGGAGAACATCAGCCACTCTCTTCTCAAGTTATTTGTCCTGTTGGTTGCCGGTTAGCCCAAGCAGGACCAGAAGTTCTGTCGTTCTCCCTGAGGCCTGGCTGCTGAGACATGGTTCCTGCCTCTGGAGCAGGAGGTTGGGAGAGAAATGTCACTGTCAACCCTATAGACACTAGACACAACCTTCGGTCTGCAGGATGGATCCAGAGCAGGTGATAGTCTCATGTGAAGCAAGGTCGCCTGCTCTCCACAGTCACTCAGTGTTATTTCCCTCTGTCTCTGCGGCTCAGGCACGGCTTAATTCCCACCACGGGCACTGTCTCAACCATCTATCAAGTTACCTGCTGGTGACTTCAGTAGGCTTAGTCCATTTGGGTGCAGTCTGCCTGTATGTTGACTCTTAGTCAAGCAAAATAGGGGATTGGCCAAAGGGGTTGGAGACTTGGCAGGCTGTTCCATGGAAGAGATAGGGCCCTGAAAGTTCTGCTGGACAAAGTGGGGGCCTGGAGGTCCAAGACATTGGACTCTTTCCTTTTAAGAACCATGCAACCTCTTGCACCCCATTTCCTCATATGTACCCTGTTGTCCAGTCTACTGGACCCATTGAAAGATGGGTCAGGAAATTCTACTCCATTCTTCCTGTCTGAAAAAAATTAGGGAGGGAAAAACAGATGTCAGAACAAAGGAACTAAATATACCCAGAATAGAAACCCTCTGTCTGTGCCCCGGGCCGTAAGACTGGCATCCACTCTGCCATCATCCTCCTTTGTGGCAAGTGCCACTGGCAAGGGTTCCTTCTGAATCCAGCTGTTTCCCTGGAACAGAATGTTACCAATTCAGCAGCCACGATAAAAGCTCACTAAACACCTGTAGTAGGATCAGCTGCCCCTTTAACCACTTCGGGCATCAGAACAGGTGGGTAGTAGCTTGCCACCAAAGTTTCAGTTTCCCCAGACATCTCTCAGTCTGCAGAAGGCCACCCTGCTCCCCATCCCCCACCCCTTGCCAAGCCAGGTAGGGATGAAACAGCAAGCACCCAAGTGGCTTCACTCTGGGACTTTCCACGGAGGCCATCTTTCCATAAATAAGCCTGCGGTGGGAAAAATACACAGATTTTTTTTTTTTAGTCAGAGAAAGCTGTAATTCAAATCTTATCATCACATATTAGCTGTCTGCTTGCTGAAGGCTAGTTCCTGTAACAGCTGTAATGGCTGAAACCTATCGTGGTTAGACTAACAGAGAACGTGCGATAGGCATCAGCCCTGGGCCAGCCACATAGCTCCGTGGGCGAAGGTGCTTGCTACCAAGCCTGACCCCAGGATCTCACATGGTAAGAGACAGAACCAACTCCTGTCCTCTGACCTCCAGGCATGTGCTCTCACACACACAGAGAAATGGGATTTTAATTTTTAAAATAAATATATAAAAAGAAAACTAAGTATTAACTGCTGTGGTGTTATCACCATCCGCTCCAGCTTTCAGCCAGTCCATAGGCAAGAGTTACTGGGTACCAGTCCACTAACCCAGCATGGTAGGTGTTCAAAGAATAGAAATAAGTAAGCTAAGGTCACTACCTTGGGGGAAGCTCCTAGGATAATGGAGAAGATGTGATAAATAATTAAAAAGAAAAACACACTACACAGAAACACACAGCAATATTATTATAAGGGGGCAGCATGCACTTGGGTAGGCTGGGGTTCATCGACTTCACAGCACTGGTCACTGGCTCTGTGATCTTAGCCTCTCTCGGTCTTGATTTTGCCATTGGTAAAAGGAGAAAAATATCACCTATCTCATGGGTCTGTGGTAAGGGCCAAATCAAAATAAATGGCCATCACGTGTAGAGTCTCTCACATGGAGTGTAAGGACTATTTCTACCTTCTAGAGACAGATGGTCTACAGATTGAATGCATTCATCCATATGAAATTTTTTAAGCACAGCTACAGAAATGTTAGCTATTGTAGTCTTGGAGAATACAAAGGCCCGGAAGGAAAGACTTGGGACTGCCTTTATATGCAGTGACCTATTCCCAGAAGGACAGGTGCTGTCCCACGGTCCTTCATGTTAGCTGAGCGAGGAAGTTACTTAAACAGAGCCGCTGCAGCAGATTCCACTCTAAGAGGGCTCCATGCGAGAGGTGCTGTAACAGGGTCATGTTTGCACGGAGGAGGGGAAGGCCCAGGCATGCAGAAGAAATAGAACAGGAGGGATGGATACCAGGCAAGAAAACATTGAGTGGGACCAGAAACCTCAGGCAGCCCAGGACAGCTCAACTAAAAACTGCAACCCAGGGAGAGGCAGACGAAGTATGCTCTCCTGCAGATTTCAGTAGTCGATCTTAGTGTGACCAGACACAACCTGGACAACATACCCGAGAGACAGTGAGCATCTGACCAAAACAACTTCTACCAGCCACTCCCAAGGCCTCCGAGTTGCTGGGCCTGGTCCAAGCAAACACCAGAAATAGCATTTCCCATGAGCCTTCCACCTCTGGGGAAGGTCCCATCACATGGGTTCCTACTCCATCTGCCTACAAGATTTCCAGCCTACTTGGAGAGCCAGGCAACCATGCCTGTGAACTCTGACCTCATCGATCCCAGCAGGGGCTGGGGAAGCATTTACAACTTCAAAGGTCCTGGTAAATGTTAGCCAGTGGCCTCCTCCCAACCCTCACCTCTCACCTCTTCACCCTCCCGGCCACCAGGGGTCAGGGAGTGGGGTCACACCTGGCCAGGCCCCCAAATTCCAAGGCCTGTCATCTGTCCAGAGTTTGTCCACTGACTCCTATACACCTTCTCGTTCCAAGATGTAGACCTAGTGGCTGGGGAAGAACTGGCCCACAGGAAAAAGGATCCCCGGAAAACTGAGCTCCAGGTTGCACGGCACTGTGGAAGAAGTGGGTAGAGACAAATTCCCAGACCATCAATTCAGCTGGTTTCAGTGACCTTTCCCTGACCCCCTGACCTGCTTAAGGCAGGGAGGCCGGTTAACTTTTACCAGCCTCCCTTGGAGTAGCTTGCTAAACGGAACCCAGAGGGAGTGAGGTTCACAAAAGTGTCACAGCTCAGGCCACACTCAGCCTGGCTGCCTCCACCCACCCCAAGTTTGGCAGGCCAGCTACCTACTCCTCCATGCCAGTTACAGGAAGTGGAAGAAGCAGGGCTCTGGGCCTACAAAAGCAGTCGAGAAGCCCATGCCTGGAGGATCTGCCACCACACTGGACACGGGCTTCAGTCCCCACCCAGGCTTCAGTTTCCTCGGCAGAAGGCTTCCAGGATGTTAGGGCCTCAGTTCCCAGGCAGGAGCAGAGCCTGCCCCACCATGATATAGACGACCATGCAAGGGCATCCCCGAGAGACTGGCAGGGCAGAGGCCAGAGGCAGAGGTACTACCTCTGGACTCTGGCTACAGGGCTGTACATCTGTGGGAACCACTACTCAGTCTGTGACGGGAAAATGGAGCCTGGTGACACAGTTACTAGTCCTTACTCCTCTTTAACCTTGCTCTTGGTTAAATCTCCCCCACCAGCTCCTATCAGAGGGGACCAGGCCTAGGTGAGCCTAGCAGGCTAAAGGTCAGAGCCTGCTTGGTGATCTTAGAGCTAGCCGTCTGATCTGGGAAGGTCTAGCCTTCCTGTGCCTCCCTTTCTTTCTTGCAACAAAAAGTGGAAGGAACGGTTTTGTTGTTTTGTTTTTTTAAGCTCTCTTCCTCTTCTCCCCTCTAATTCCCATTGCTTCTGGGTTCTTCCACATACACCCCCCACCCTGTCCTTAGTTACCCCCCCCATCCCATTCTCCTTTCACCACAGAACTTAATAGTCAAGGAATTATCTGGCCTAATCCCTTTATTTAAAGAGCAAGGTCGCTGGAATCCAAGACACGACTTGGCTTGGTGACCTTGGCCTAGATGCCTCAGGCAGAACCAGGCCTGCGGTACAGTCTCTTGGCACTTTGTTCCCAGCGCAGTGCCAGCTCCAGCTCGGTGCCCAACGAATCCCACCTCCTCACGAGGAACAGACCAAATCTCTTCCTGGCTTTCCAGGGCTCCCTGAGGGCCATCTCCTCTAATAATGCTCACTCTCTCTCTCCCCAACAGGTACCAGGATTTGTATGGATCCAGGCCCACCTCAGAGAGGTCCCACACAAACTGTCTACATTTTACACTCTTCCCGAAGCTTTCTCCCCATACACCTCCAGCCTGGCTTGGTTCTGCCCTCTTCCTTTGCCAAGTGTCTGGGTCCTGCCTGCTCACTTCAGGTTTTTATGCTACTCATGAATCCACCCCCGCCCCCACTTCACCTCTTCTACCAAAGTTATATGCTGTCCTGTGCCCTGTGGTTGTGGAGCCTGGCAGCCCGAGGCAGAATTCTGGCCCCACCAGCCTCTGGCCATGGGGTCTCAGTAAACTAGTTCAGTTCATTGTGTTGTGTTTCTTCTTCTGACAAAAGACGACAATATGAGCTTCTTTCCCAGCCAGCCACTGGTAGCGTAGCCTCTGTAAATACATGAGGTTACTAACACAACACAGGGCACACACGTGTGTATGCACGTGTACCATCCATCCTCAGGAAGATATTCTTTCCCGTTGGGCCTTGAGTGTCTCTGAATTAAGTCTTAGCACCTTCTAGAAGTTGTGTTGTGGTGAAAGGGCTATTCAGAAAAGCAACGGGTAGATGCCTAAGAACTCAATGTCAAGAGCAACTCAGCCTTGGGATGACCCAGCTTGTGACCTGCAATGCTATCCTCAGGCATGGGGACAGGACTGGGGGATAGGGCATTCCTCCCCACAGGAGGTTGTTTCCCAAACCAAGAGCTCCTTCCCACCGCCCACTCGCTCCTCCCAGTGAATCCTTTAAACTGTTGGCTCACCTGCTCTGCTTGGTGCCCAACTCAGACCCTTCCCTGCAGACAAAAGGCTTGGGAGTGATTGATGATGACAGTGACCTGCCACTGAACCACCGCCCCAACCTGGTCCTGCTGCTTCCCACAAGGCCTTGGGTGCAGCAGCCTCCACCACTATTTGAAATGCTGATGCCTGCTCCGTGGGCTACTGGTTTTCCTCATCTTGCCAAACAGAATCTTTGCTATGTCCCCTACTGGATCCTCTCTAAATGTCTGGGCCATAGAATAACGGACTATAATATTCTCACCAGATTCTGTTTGTTCAGGACAATTCTGTGTAGTTCAGGACATGAAACTAGACAGACCTGGGTTCAAATCCCAACTCTGACATTTACAGACTCTCCTTCTCAGGTTCCTATGGTAAAGAAGGGGCATACAGAACATTTCTGAGAATTCTTGAGAGGATTAAGCTTATACATTGATGAGTAAAGTCCTTGGCCCAGTGCGGTTCCATTGCAATTACTCAATAAATGATAGCTTCAGAGAGGAAAACCTCGTAAAAGCAGTGGGTTGAACACAAGGACCAATCAGACTCTACGACCTTAGAGTAACACTTACCCCAGATGGACTACACACCAAGCACGCTCCCATCCCCCACCTCCTACCCCTCATCATCCTGTCCACAGCTTTTTACTTAGCTTTGGCCCTGCCCATAGCTTCTCTAGCTGGCTCTTTGGGGCAGGCTGGTCCCCTGGAGCTGCAGCCTTTTCCATCTCAGTGCCGCCATCGGTCACTCAAGAGTATTTGCTGACTGCTTGCTCTCCTAGCAGAATTTGTCTCCACTAAACCACCAGGCATTCTCATGCCATAACTTTAAAGCCATGTACTTACGAATTTACTTCAGTTTATTTGCCAAGTTCTCAAAAAAAGAAAACCGCCAGTGCCCCTGAGAAGCACTGAGCCTCCATGCCCAGGAACTGAACTAGAGCTCACGGTGACGGCCGCCGTATGAAATAAAGAACAGCCTAAAGAGTGTCCCATCAGGCCTCTTGCTGCCATTTTATACAGTGTTCAGTGAAACGTGACCCGTGAGTGACTATTATCTGGAGAGGTGAGCATACCCTCAGTGGTCCAGAACCCGCTCCGGGGAGCAGACTGGAAAAGAACGAGAACAGCACCAGCGCCCTCTTGCTGCTGGGTCTGCTTCTGCTGGGTAAACAGTACTGGACAAGAAGGGGCCAGAATTCGAGAAAGCAGAAAAGAGTGTGTTACCTTTAACAGGCAAGGAGGTTTGACCTACCAGAATTCCAACCCTGCCTTATCCAGCAGCCATCTCCAAGAATTAGATTCTCTCTCTCCCCTCCTGTCCTCCCCCTCCCTCCTCTTCCCTCTCTACTCTCCTCTCTAACTCCGGTTTCATCCACCTCCCCATTTAGGGAGGATTTTGATGCTACCAGTAAGTGGAGTTCTCACCCTCTTCATTGTAAGGGAATGGGGTAGGATCCGAAAGAGATGAAAGATCAGGAGAAACGAACATTGTAAAGCCAGGCAGAGAGGTGCATGCCCAAGGGTTCTGAATCTAGCCTGGGCTACAAAGCAAGAGCCTGCCTAAAAAGGAAGGGAGCAAGAAAATACCAGGAAGCTGGATTAAGACAACCCCACTCAAGAGCCTCTAAGAGCGCTCCACAGAGAGCGGGCCCCAGGAAGGCAAGAGGATGAGGGCGTTTTTCCAGGCCCTGATTCCAGAGCCCTCGCGGGACAAGGAAAGTTCCCCTGAATGAGCCCCATAGATGTGACTACATCTGTACCGGTTACTCAGGGCAGCAGCCGGCAAAGGGGCGTTGTGGACAGAGGGGTGAAGAGAGGGTTTAAGAACAACGGAAACACAGGCCCAGCACTAGAAGGGCTCCTCTCTTTTCTCTTGAGCAAAATGAGCTGAGGGGGGAAAAATGAGAGGGGGTGGGAGCATGGTCCAAGCCTAGTGAGTCGCTGAGTGAAATTACAGGGCCCTGCAAGGGATGATTAACAACCCTCCCGGTTTTCTGCTCCACAGCCATTACTCACCGCAAACCTGGGGCTTCTCGGTTACATAGCCCGACACAGGCCGACCATTTTTTCCATTGACTGAAAACACATTCTGACTGAAAACAAACTTTGGATCCCCGAGGCTTGGCAGGCCCTGGGTCCTTCTCCATATTTAATCAACGGGAAGCTAAACACTTTCAATCTGCGATGGCTCATTTGGACGGGGTCTCGGGGCTTTTGCTCGGTGCCAGATGTAATAACTCTCCTCTCTCTTTTCTAAGGCCTATTTTATAATTTTGCTGTTTTTCAATGTCAAGCCCATCTTTTGAAGAATTTTTATTGGATTTCCTGCTAGACTTCAACAAGGATTTTTCTTCCTTTGGCAGAAATATCAAGCAGAAGAGGGAAAAACTCAATCATCATCTTGGAAAGTCGGGATGGTGCACATGGGGTGGGGAAGGCCATTGTCTGGTCACACACAAACCGCTTTCTAGAAGGCCAGAGTCCCTGTTGCCAGCTTCCAGGGTCCCTCTAACTTCTCAATCATGGGGTGAAGGTTGACAAGGCAGGGTGAGGGTGATGGATGGGCCCAAAGAGAAAGTTGGGGTTCTGATGAGCAGTCATGAGTGTGGCAGCAGCCAGCCAGAGGTTAGGTGCAGCCCTAGGCGATCCAGGAACAGGCTGTGACCCACCTTGGATGTGCCTGTTTGTAACAATCACGGCAACATCCAAGGATGGAGGAACAGTCACCCACTTGGGAGACAGCAGGGCAGCTCTTAAAGGATAGTAAAAGCCAAGATTGGGAGAGGAGGCGTGGCCCACGGCACCCGTTCAGCACACTGTCTGCACCCAGCTCAAGGCAGAAGCAGAGATTATTCCCCAGGGGAAGCAGCTTGCCAGTGAGTGACAGCTTTTGTTTGCTCATGTTTTCCTCTCCTCCCAGAGTCAACTTTCAGAATATACCAGAATGTTCCTTCACACTCGGCTTTTTCTTTTCCATTTTTTTTTGGGGGGGGGATGGGAGCAATTCTGACAGAGTATCTTCCAGAGGGGAAATACAAAAGTTTGTTCTTTGCCCAGTGGTGAGATAGGGACAAAGAAACCCAGATGTCTCTTTCTCTATTTGTCTTTATATACTTTTAACGTTTTAGGCTGAGATGTTTCTTGGCCTGAACCACTATTAATGTCACAAGTTAGAGAGTGCGGTCACATGTTTGTTTATCTTTTTATTCCCACAACAACCAGCTGAGAGAGATAGGGCATATATGGGGAACACTGGAAAAGGGATGAACCAACAAGACTCACAGATCAAATGACCTGCCCAAGTCTTGTGGGCGGGGACTCAGGCATTAATCAAAGAGATCATCTCTTGTTCCTGACAATTTTGAAGATTGAATCCACATTCCCACGTGGTAGGTCTCTATCCCTAAGCCATAGCGCTCTCTTCCCTTTGTCACTTCAGTCTCACTGAGTTGTCCTGGCTGTCTTTGAACTTGCCTTGTAGCCCCACATAAGATTTGAACTTAATAAGATCCTCCTGCCTCAGCCTTCTGAGTGGCTGGGATTGTGGGCCTGTCCCACCAGGGCACTTGTTTCCAATGTGCTACAAAATGTAGCATTTACTACAGGGAGAACCATGATCATTTAACAAGGTGCCCCTCCCCCTTTTCTGGAGGATGTTCCCCTGAGCAAATGACCTGAAACTAAACACACTGAAAGCAGAAATGTCATAGCTCCCACCCCAAGCCCGTGTCCACTCACTGCCGAACAGTTCTACTGCGGGCCTAGTTCAGCGCAGGCTTACAGGACGTCAAAGCACTTCCATGTCTTCTAGGAGAAAAGGACACCTAGAAGTCACCTGTAGAACATGCAGTCGGTGCCCAGTCCTGCGCTCAAACATTGTAGGATCCCATATAGGGAAAAGTAATGTCCCTGCTCTGGAAGCTTGTGCAGCCAAGCTTGGGCGGTAAAGCGAATAGAACCACAAAGGGCTTAGAGGTCATCCATCTAAGGGCCTCACTCACCAGTAAGGAGAAAAGACAGGTGGAGGACGAGTGTGCTGAGGACCACAGCTGGCCAGGGAGAACAGAGTGGCCGGGGGATGCTCTAAGAAACCATAAAACTTGGTCTCATCCATGAAGACTGTGCAGTACCAAATGAATGAGTGGAAAAAAAAAGACAATGGTAGCTTGATTCCAGGGTGCCCATGACCCTGAAGGGGGGCCAGAGCACAGGACTGGGGAGGACACAGGGGAGGGATCCAGGATGGAGGTAAATTTGAAGGTTTATTAGCATAGGGAGAATGGTAAAGCCAGGGAGAAGTCACCGGAAGGGCTGGGTTTCAGTCCATGCTGGCCAGTGAGTTCCTTCCATACCCACGCCTGCCCCCACCCTCAGGGGATCTCAATTCGTACTCTGCTCTGAGTTTAGTTCAAGCACGATGATGGCAGAGCTCTTCCTGGGCTACCATCTAGTCATCCTGACGCCCCTTGGCCTCTTCTGACATTTCTGCATCCACCCTACCCCCAACGCTTACCCCGGTTCTCACCACATGACCTCGGTGAGGCCATCCAGGAAGTCCAAGGCTTCCCTAAGCGGAAAGGGAAAAGAGTGGAGAAACAAGGGAGGGGACTCTGTCTTGAAGGCCTGCCTTGGGGGCCAGACCAGAGTGGGAGACAGGCACAGTGAAGATGAGAACCTTCCTCCCAGGGTTCAAGGAGGCTCACAGAGGAGAACTCATGCTCCAGCGTCCAGGGACCGAACCGAAGGATGGGAGGACGGAAGGAGCACCCCCTGATCCCCTGACCAGCTGCGGCTTGCGTACCTTCATCCCTCTACGCTTCTGCGTACACAGTAACTACCTGACTAATTGTGACCCTAACCAAGAAGGCCTCCCTGCTTCCTTAACCAAGGCTAGGAGGGGAACACAGCAGGATCTACATACATAGAGTCTCAGGGTGTGGGTGTGACAGATGTTACAGCAAATGATCACAAAAAAAAGTCGTTGTTGCTCTGCTTCTGAAAACAGCAAAACCCTTCTGAAACAGAAAGATCTCTTTGTCCTCGAACCCCGCCGCACTCTGCACCTCCATCAGTGGTAGGCGTCGCATCTCCTTCCGCCGGGAAAATATTCCTACTGCCGAGTGGAACCCAGAGCTCTTCAAGCCTACAGAACTCATCCTGACCTAATTTCCTAACGAAAGAAAGACCTGGTTTGATAACCTTCTTTTCTCAAAGGCCCCGAGAACTGAAGCTTCCTACCTAACTTAGCCTCGACACAGACCCTCTCTCCCCGCTCCCTCTTTCCTAATCTTCTCCCTGTCCATCCACTCTCTGTCCATCACTGCCTCCAACCATCCATTCTCCCCATCCAGTCTCCCATCAGTCCACCAGTCCCTCCCCACCTTGCTTTTTCGTCCACCCCAGGTTTTCACAGCCTCCTAGGGCCGCCCCCCCTTCTTTTCCTTTTGCCATCTTTCTTTGTTCTTAGCCCAGCCTCCATCTTCTACTCCCTCCTCTTCTGTTTGAGGTTAAGAACATGCTATGGTATTCCATAAATTACTTGGCAAGAGTGGATGACAAGAACAAAGTGTAATTCAGATTAAAGTCGCCCTCCAGCTGAAATGATAGTTTATTAAATAAACGGCAATGCTGCCCATCAACTTTGCTGGCAACTGGCCTCCTTCTATTAATCTTCCTCGGGGTGATTTAGGATCCACCTGGGTCCTCGGAGAAGATTCTCCCATCATTTCCTTCCCATTTCTCTGGATCAGGCTGCTGGGCCCAGTGCAGTTGACAAATTCCCCAAGTAATCCCTCAAAAGATTGGAGAACGCTTGGAACGCTCCATTAAATTTATTCTCCATGCTTTAAGAGACCCAAACTATGTCCAATAAATAAGTGTCCCCGTGATTTACTGAAATGCTCCTCTGATTTAAAGTTATAGGGGGAAAATATAGAGCCCCTGGGAGCCCAGGCCCAGCCTGGCAAGTGAGAGCAGATGTGAGATTTCTGCCCGGGGAGGGGAGAAGAAGGGAGGACCAGCCTAACTGGTGGAGCTTTGGAAGTGACGGTGCCTGAACCCTGTTCTCGGCTTTAACATAAAAGGTCCCCAGTTGAGCATTCTTTCTCACAAAATTTATTGTAGTTGTAGTGAGAGGGGGAACCATCAAAAGAGTAATTCTGGCCCTTGTTTTGCACGGCTCTTTTGATAAATATGATACTTAGAAATATGCCTCCCACTAGACAGGAAAGCCATATAGTTAAAATGAAGTAATCTGTCAGTAAACTCACTAGACTCGGAGCCAAAATGAAACCTGTAAAAGGAGAGGGGGAACAGGCTCCACTTAGAAATGCTCGACCAAGCAGAGGAGAAGGTGGAGATTAAGAACTGTCCTTTATTCGGATATTTTTATCTGCAGAGTTAAAAGTGGAGATTTATTTTTAAAGGGGGCTATTTATGTTCCAATCTTCAACAGATGGGTCTGTGTTCCTGCCTCTCTCACGCAGCCCCAGCTCAGCAGAAACAGCTTCTCCATGCAACTCAAACTTACCCAAATGGAGGAGGTGAAATTAAAATTGGGGGAAGCAAGTGTAACCTCTGGAGCTAGTTTTGAATAGCCAATCTGCTAACTACGGGTCAGGATAAACAAAACAGAAAAACAATCACCTCTCCC
>JAQHUG010000382.1:438677-462247 GCA_028555095.1 Dicrostonyx torquatus | reverse complement strand
TGTGTGTGTGTGTGTGTGTGTGTGTGTGTGTGTTGCTTCCTAAAGGGCTCGGAAATGGGTGCTAACAATGGTGAATGCCCACTCTTATTTATGGTTTGGATGTGAGACGCCCCTAAAAGGCTTTTTCCTTGAAGGTTTGGTCCTCTAGGCAGTAGTGTTCAGAAGTAAGGGCAATTTAAAAGGTGATTTGATTATGAAGGTGCTAATGTCACAATGGACAACACACTTCTGAGTCTGTAGCTGAAAGGCCTATAGGCAGTAGAACTTTCTGGAGGAAGTAGGTCCCAGGAGTGTGCCTTTGAAAGGTGTATCTTCCTTCAAGTTCCTCCTTGTCTCCTCAGAGCTGTCTCCCAGCTGTCATTAAATAAGCAACCTTGCTCTACCACATGGTCCCCCATGATGCTCCACCTCACCACAGGCCAAAAGCAAGGGAGCCAACAGCCATGGATTGAAGCTCTCAAGCAGGCAAAACAGATCCTTGTCCTGTAAGTTGTCTCTCCCGGGCTTCTTGTCACATCGATGAAAAGTGAGTGACACATTCAAATAGAGCTCACTTCTCGACAAGTCCCTTCCACATAGAAACCACCTACTTAGAAAGTGCCTGTCTCGCGCTTGGTGAGAAAGCCTATTCGGAGTTAGTCTCTGGAGAAATTATCCCCCACATGTTTCTTACTCTTCTTTGTACTAAACCACAGGCAAACAGACTCGGTGGTTCCATCAGCAACTGAGCAAGATGGTCCAGAAGCACAGGCCACAAAGCCTTCGAGAAAAGCCTGGATGTTCCAGGACATTCTACCGCTCTCTGTCATTGGACACTGGTGCATGCAACTTCCCTAATGTCATAGCCCAGGAAACCCTTCCCTTGGTTATGTCTGCTTCCCAGGGATTCCCCCATTCCTGTACCCAGACGATGCCTCGTAGAATGAGAGGTCTTCACAACTTCCTTCCCCTGGTCAGAAGGCAGGAAGACCTATCTGCTCTTTATCTGCATCATACTGAAACCGGCCCCCCAGGGGTGAGGGGCAGGGGCAAAAAGACTGAGACTCACTGAGTTGCAAGTTGCCATATTCAAATTCCTCCCAAGTTATTCTGTAATAAAATCCCCCTTAAGTAAGCTTAGGAAAGGGAAGAGGTAAAGGGAAGGTGGCATCAAAGAGTCTTAAACCTCATGTGACTCAGGGGTTACTCTGGCTTTGTCACTAGATATGTGTGTGTGTGACATGAAACCAGTAGAATCATTGCCGGAGGCTCCGTGTCCTTATCTCTGTGGTTAAGGGTTGAACATCATGACCTCCTGATCCCCAAAACCCTGAGGTGGCTTCCCTCCTACGGGAGTGCTCCCTCCCCTCCTCCACCTCACTAAGCTAGTCTGGACAGAGCTGGAGGGTGTGGAGTTTGAGCGGCACCTGTGTTTACACTGTACAATCTGCAGTTTACTGTAATAAAATCATTTAATACAGTCATAATTTTTTTGGCAAGGGGTTGTGTTTATGGTGAGCAAGACAGAAAGGGAATGATTGACTAGAGCTGATTAAAACGATAAATCAAAAACAAAAGAGGGAGGACATGGAGAACACAAAGCCACCAGCAAATCCAATTTAAGACAAGTTTTGTGACTTTGAGGGAATGTGTCTGTCTGATGATGTGCCAGCCAGAGAGGTGGGGGCCTGGGGCAGAGGACGTGGAGGGACAGAATCCAAAAGCTCTGCTCAGTGAAGTTTATCCTCTCAGAGGAGAGAAATGAGGAAATGGCTAGACAAGAATTCATTTCCTTGGGCCTCAGTCTTTAAAAAGGATTTAGAAGGAGAGCTTCAGAATTAATGTGTATGTTGGTGCATGTACATGTTCGTATACGCACGCATCCAGGTCGGATAAATTGAGGACTGTGCTGGCTAGGTCTTTGACACAAGCTAGAGTCATCAGAGAAGAAGAACCCTTGGTTAAAAGAATGCTCCTACCAGATTGGCCTGCGGACAAGCTTCTGAGGTATTCTCTGGATGAATGACTGGATGGGCAGCCCAGGAGTGGAGAGGACCACCCATGGGCAGATGGTCTGTATTAAGAAAGGTTGAGGAAGGCCTGAGAAATGAACTAGTAAGCAATGTTCTTCCATGGCCTCGGCTTCAGTTCCGGCCCTGACTGCCCTCAGTGTGGCCTGTGCCCTGAGCACTCTAAGCTGAAACAAAGCTTTTCTTTCCCAAGTTTCTATTGGCCATGATGTTTGATCACAGCAATAGAAACCTAAGACAAAGACTGTATCTGAAGCTCCATGGCTAAGAAGGATTATCTGAGGTCTCAAAAACCTTCCTTCCACCCTTGCAAACATTGTGCCAGCAAACCTGCTACATGCTGGACCCTGTAGGGCAGGAAGGTTATACAGATAGTCCACCATCAGATTATGACAAAGTGCACGTTCAGGTTGGAGAACAACCTCAGGCTCCAGAGAGAGAACAGAATCATGATGTTGTAGACAAGTGTTCTTGTGGCCATTTATTTCTATGTGAATTAAGCACTATGTTTCCTGAGAATGAAAGCCCCTAAGTCAGGGTTTCTCAACCTTCCTGATGCTGCCACCCTTGAATACATCTCCTCATCTCGTGGTGACTCCCAACCATAGAATTATTTCCACTGCTACTTCATAACTGTATTTATGCTACTGTTGGGAATCGTGATATAAATATCTGTGCTTTCTGATGGTGTTAGGAGACCCATGTGGAAAGGTCATTTGGGGGGTGTGATCTAAAAGGTTGAGAACCACTGCCCTAAGTAAACACTTCTCAGTGCTCCCAAGTCATCAGTGCTGTAAGTTCTAACTGGGCCCAGGAAGGTTTACCATGGTCACTGTGGACGGCAAGTGTGCCACTAGAATTTATTTACCTGCCACGAGCCACACATCCACATTCTGTTTGGTCTCCTTTCAGAAGGAACAATCACTCCTCTGTGACAGCTGGCCTTGGGGCTACTTCTGAGACCCATCACCGTCTCTTCTACTGCCAATTCAAGACTCTTCTTGTCCTCCGTTGCACTTTTATTGGTCAAGGTGGCCTGATTGGATAGTCCAGATTCTCCTCTTCGACCAAACCCCTGTGCCCATTTTAAGCTGTGACTCTTTGTGCTTGTCCATTTAACATCAACAACTGGTATTTTCCCAGAGACACCTCAGCAAAAATCTCCTTCTTCTATGTCCCCTGCTGGGTGCCAGTAGCTTTATGTGTGCTGATGACCTGGTTCGGTGACCCCT
This sequence comes from Dicrostonyx torquatus, assembly GCA_028555095.1. Lineage (NCBI taxonomy): Eukaryota > Metazoa > Chordata > Mammalia > Rodentia > Cricetidae > Dicrostonyx > Dicrostonyx torquatus. The sequence continues at coordinate 459,006 of JAQHUG010000382.1, read as the reverse complement.
GAAAGACTACCTACTTCTCTTCCAGCTTTCTTATCGCTTGGTATAAGAAACCCAAAACAGCCAAAACTAGAGCTAAGTGGGGTGTCTGCTTTGTTCCCTGATTGAAGCACTCTGCTCCAAGCAGCAACCTTCAACATCATACAGTCTTTAGCCATGCATGAGGCTGGTGAGAAACTCCCCAGATGGTAACAGCTCATGATGATCAGCAGAGTGGCACCTACCACACTTTACCCTCCTTGTCAAATACACATTCTATCTGCTGGGGATATGAGCCACAGCTATCACTAACTTCCAATGATGCTGCATCCCAGAGGAATATCCTATCTTCATGGGCAACCCCAGTGGTACCTCATTTGTGCCTTCCAAGACAGGGATTCTATCAAGCCAACAACTGTATATAATAGGACCAATAGACATCATGATCCCAGAGCCATTGCTACTCTATTCTTTACAGTAGATTGTACAACTTGGCCTAGGACAGGATTAAATAGAATATCATCTTGGTGGATCAGAATCAGCTAGTCTTCAGATAATGGTATAGGGTGAGATCTTGTGGGCCAAATGTGTCAATGGCTGTAGATATGAGTCATTGCCCATTTAAGGAAGGAGGGAGCATAATGCTATCTACTTCCTACCAAATAGTTCTCAGAGAGACAAGGGAGTTTGGTATTGGAATCCTCCGTCATCATCGTAAACATTCTGCATCAGCAAGGGCAAGATCATGGAAGAGTGGCAGCGAGTGCTTTGGGGTAATATAATCTCCATCGCTGTCACTGGGCTAGCATGGGGAGTGGGGTGATTCTGCCAGCATGAGCTCCTCCCACAAAGGACTAGCTGAGCTCTAAAGCAATGGTGGGGTCAGGCTTCACATCCACTCCCCTCTCTTCCATAGAACTGATATTCTAACATTATGGAGTCCGTCCTGGTCTTTTGATCCAGGAAGCTAGGGTTCTGCTAACTCTGAATTTCTGAACAACCATTTTGCTATTCTGGTCTTTACTGAATGCTAATAGCCATCCAAGTGGATAGCTTAATTGCTCCGAGCTATATTTCCAAGTTCAAAACACACTACCTCAAGGGATATACCATATGTTGCACTTACTTGTAAGTTGTGAAGGATGAGAGGTGCAATAATGTTTCCTTTAGGATAGAGATGTCTCAGCCCCCAAAGTTTGGAGCCCCAAAACTCCACTCAGATAAGCTCTTATGCATTGGCAATTATCTCCCATTGTTTACAGCTTGTGTGTCTTGTGAATTCCTCTAGTATAATCACTGCTTCTTTTTAATCTGCAACATTACTCTCAAATTAGCAGCAACACAATGACTAATATAATAATCTATTGGAATATCCAGATGGCCAATGTCTCAGCCTTTGACACAGAGCAGAAGAGTTCATGTAGCCCTGGGCCAAGTCACAAATGGACACTGTCATGATCTCAGGTGGCAGCTCTTTTGATCCTCCTCCTTTACAACTATGGAAAAATGTGTTCACCAGACTGATGGCCATACACTCCGTGCCTTAGGCTGTGTGATCTGTCTGCAAAGACCGCATCTGGAAAAGCAGTTGAAACAAGGGCTCCTACTTAGTTGAGTTCACTGTCATCCTCCAGAGTCCATCTGGTTTTTGTGGGGACCAGATTGATGAACTAAAGAAGAAATGATGAAAACAAAAGCCCTACATGGTTTAGTGTTTTTATTTTAAAAGCACTGACTTCTGCCATCTCCTTCCCATCAGATACAATATTGGCTTTTATTTATTAATTGGAGCAGAAGGTACGGGACACAGTCAGAGGCCGTTTGACAATTCCCATTTCAATAGCTCTCCCCAACAAGATAAAGAGCCAAAGTTAGAATCCTGCTGGCTCCCACATCTATTTCCATTATTTCTCAAGGAACACACTGAGGGAGTGTCTGAGACCCCAGGGTTCCCAAAGTGAATGAAACTTAGCCAGAAAGACTACATTGATCTGTTCATGTCTCGGGTGTCATTGGCAACTCAGATCCCGTCTCTCTAAAAGTCATTGACAATTCTGAGTCATTCATGATAGTAGTCCTTGAGATAAGAATATCCAAGTACATGGCCACACGTGCCTTTGAGAAAACATTGAAGAAATCAGAGACACTGTATTTACTATGGTATCTCATGACTTTGGAAAGCATTGAAATCATAGACATCATATTTGCTATGGTATCATGGGATCTTTTCCTCTGGAGACCCGATCTCTCTTTCAGTTGATGTTCACTGGCTCAGGTCTAGAGACAGGGCAAGGAAGCATAACTTACCAGGACTCTGGCCTCACGCCCCTGAGTAATCACCTCTTTTGCTTGTATAGATTCTGCAATACCCTTGTGGAACATTCAGCTTGGATATCTTGCCCCTAGGGGCATTTTATAGTAATTATTAATAGGTCTCTGTGACTTCTCACCTTGCCCTTCATGATGGCTGTGCCTGCTTTGCTTCTGATTATTAACTGATATCACCTGTCCTCTCCTATTCATGGTTCTTTCCAGTCATGTTAGTATAAGGGGGTGAAATCCTAGAGCAACATCCTAGGATTGTTCCTAGCCCACAGACAACCTAACTCTTAGTGTTTTCCGTGGCACTTGGTGATTTGGATACAAACGTTGATAAATAGCGTAGCATCTTGGGACACCCCATCCTGGGGGTTCTTTGATGATACGTGGAGGATGTTCCAGCATGGTAGAACCACTCCAGCATTTCCACTTCTATAATTCTGTTGATTCATTCACAGGAGCACGGGAGTTCTAGGGCTTCTACTTCATTAAACATAGTCCTTCTCTTCTCCAAACACCCAAGAGTCACCCCAGCAGCATGTTATTCAATCTTCAACTCCTTATTATGTGGTTAAATCCTGACCTAGAACATGTTCCCATAGCAAAAACACAGCAACCCCCAACCCATCATTCCCTGTATGTTTTCCATCTGTTGATCTAACATGTTTATAAGCAGGCCTCCACCTACTCACCTGGTCCCGGCGTGGTGCATGGTGGGTAAGTCTTGCAGCTCCTTGGGATAACATCCTTTTCCTCCACAGTAGACACAGTACCTTTGTAAACAGTTTGTTTTATGCCACCGTATGCCTAGTCCTAGGCTGGTGGCCAATAAGGAATGAAAATTAAGTCTTGCAGGAATCAACATTGTCTTGGAAGGCAGAAGCATCTTCATTGGCTTCAAGCAAGTGGGAATCGTTAGCCTTGAACCCTAAGGAGGTGAACTGCTTCCATGCTGCCATGTGATTCAGAGGAGACCAGTATTCAATATTTCTTTAGGGCACCAACTCAAATGTCCCCCATTCCAAGCTTCAGAACCATTGGTTCCCAGTAGAAACTGATTGGGGCATAACAGATCAGCTACACGTGAGAACTCAGCTTTCTCTGGAGCTCTACCATCCTAATGTCAAAGCCCTGAGCCTAACCCTTGCCTCTTTCCACCTTCTAACCTTAAGCAGTAGGATTCTTGTGTTATCTACAGAAGTCCCTTCCTTTAAGCTGGTGTTAAAGTTTTCATTTTCTGCCACAGGTACATTAACTGCTATGTTCCTTTTTTCCTTTTAGTTGCCACTGTCCCCAAGCCCCTCAAATAGCGGAGATATTATATTAGCCTGAATAGGCCCTTCTTTCTATAACCCATCCTGCTTCCCATCTGTCCTAGATTATACCAGCACTCTGTTTACCTTCAGAGACAGGACCCTTGTGGGACGTTGGCAGATGGATCATCCGTCTTGCAGGTCCTGTTTCAGCATCTGCTTCCCAGCACCTTGTCCCATACCTAGTGTTCCAGGAAACAGGCTTTGAGGTGTGATTTGCCTGTAGGTGACTCACTGGGAAGTGATTTGGATAGAATGAAGGAAGCAGATTGGCTAGAAGTTGAAGTCAATCTGCATGTAGAGGCAAACAAGGACCTTAGCCAATCTCATGGAGAGTTCTGGAGCCAGGATGATGTTCAGAGACAGCCCACTTTGAGACAAGAGAACCAGATCCTTAAATAACATATTGCCATCCTGTTAGATAAGGGCTTCCTTTAGGAAGGAGACCCAAACTGTGTGAGACAGCCCCCTCCCCTCCCCAGCAATGGCCAGAAAGGAGTTAAGCCGTTATCATCACAATGTGTCCAGCAGCTATGGGGCCTTGGTCTCCACAGTATCTGGGTCATGCATAATCTCTTATTACAACCTTCAAACTCATGCAATCATAAAGGTGGATGAAATAGCTATGCACAATTTTCAGCCTCTGCCCCCAGGCAATGGCAGGTGACAGACTTGATAAGAGAGTTCTCTTCAATGAGTGCATCTTGCCTCACATGGACCCTCACCTAGTAGATATTTCAGTCATAGTTAAAGGAGTGGGGTGCAGGGGGTTTTACTTCTCTTTCCTATTTCCAAGCCAGTACAGAGTAAATGCCTGGGAGTCCTAAAATTCATATAATGAAACATAACCCCCAAGGCCATCCTGGTGTTTGGAGGTGGACCGTTTGGGATTAGGTGGTTGGGTCACATGAGGGTATGAATGAGACTCCTTATTAAGGAACCCCTGGAATGATAGTTTATATCTTTCCATGTGTAAGGATCCAGGAACTAGGAAGCAGGTTGTCTCTCAACATCAGTTCTACCTGTGCCACAGTTCTAAGTCCTGAGGAACACACATTGAAGTCACCTGGACTACACTATCCTTATGACAGACGTCCAGATGACATCAGACACATCCAAAGCACACTCGTCCATAGAAACAATGCTTCATCATTAGGTCCTTGACCTAAGTGATGGTCAAATATCTAACTGAAATTTATGAAATATTCTCAGACTATGGCCTTCTGCCCACCTCCTCATCAGGCATGGAGAAGGTCAGGGAATAAATGAGATGCTAAAAAGGAAAGCTGTTTGCAGTTAAGACATACAGACACACACATGCAGCAACAGATGGGAGAGGATGACTCTGGGACACTGAAAGGGATGATTGCATCTGTTGAGTTGTGTTTTATGTGGCAAGCACACTATGAGACCCTTCACACTATTTCAGCTAAACCTCAGAACTTTATCAAGAAGGTTCTCTGGCGCAGGGTAGCTAATGTGCCATCCAAGGTTACACAACTAATATACAGATGAACTGATGTCCCAATGAAGATTCTTGGTCTGAATCCCATGCTTCACCATCAAATACCATTCTCCAAAACATGTATACTCTACAGCAAGTGTTACTACCCTACCTTCTGCCTCACAAAGGCCATATGGAGCCATCTGAGAAACATTCTTATCCACACCAGCCACTTCCAGATTCTTTGGTGTGTATGTATGCGTGTAGGCATGTATGTATGTATGTGTCTCTTTGTGTGTGTTATGCTGTGTGTGTGTGTGTGTGTGCGTGCGTGTATGTATGTGTGTGTGTGTGTGATGCTATGGGTTAAACCTGGATCCTCATACATGCTAGGTAAGCACTAAGGCCAAGCCATATCACCAACCCTCGTTTTACTTTTCATCTTGAGAAAGGGGCCCTGAATTTCTCTGTGTAATCCAGGCTGGACAAGGTAATTCAGTCCTCTTGGGCCAGTCTTCCAAGTAACTGGAACTGCAGACCCATGTCCCCAAGTCAGGTCCATTTCTTCCTTGCTTAAATATGGAGTTTTCCTATTTGCTATTCAATTATACTTTCAGTAAGAAAATGATGAAAGCACCAATAGAAGCTCCAAATAGCCTGTTCATTGGCTTAACCATATTATAGGCTAGGGCACTCCATGATCTAAAATGTTCTCCCAGATAACTGGAGTCTATTTCTCCAAAAAAACATAACTTTTTATTAAGCTTCCTACAATTTCCACACATACTTCCCTCCATCCTTAAATAGGAGTGACAAATTATAGAGCACTAACTAATCTTTATCTTGCAATAATGTCTCCTGGGATTGCTGAGATAAACGGTTGCAGGCAACTGTGCCTTTGCGGTTCATGACAGCCCTGGAGTCTTCCTGACTCTTCCTTTAGTGCTGGCCACCTCTCACTGCCAGCGGTGTGATCTGTCTACATCAGTTTCCATTTTGTTGTTTCTAAATAAAATGGGTTTGGAAACAAAACAAACAGGTTTGTTGGGATTGCATGCTAAATAGTAGTAACTAGATTGGAAGCAGGTATCTGAGGGCCTCTTTCTTGGGAAATCCATGAAACTGTAGTCTGTTTCTATAACTCAACAATAATTTATCAGACACACACTGTCCTATGTGTTGGGGACACAAAAGAAAAGGAAACAAAAAATAGACGCCACCTGCATGCTCATCTCCCAGTTCCAGAAAGGCTTATAGAACTCAGGGCTATCTTGGGCTATATAATGAGCTCAGAGCAGCCTAGGCTATATAAAGGGACCCTGTCTCAAGAAAAATAAAGCTGATAGAAAACCATGACCTTTGCACTGTGATGAGATGGAGGTAAATTGGTGATGTCCATTCTTTACTCAAAGGCCATTTGTGCTCACTTATCGGCTTTGGCGGTCCACGGAGCAAAGTTGGTAGATTCGTTTCCCCATAGAGGACTCATCTGTCCTGTCAGTAGTAAACATCCTGTTTCTGCAATCTGTTAGCACAAAGGAAGGTGGGTAGTTCCATATTTCTAGCACACTGTGGGTTAAACAGGCTACGGTGCGTTGCTCCGGAAAGCTAGCTGCCATCCACACCACTGTTTCCATAGAGAAAACATCCCAGACAACTGACTTCTCAGTGAACTTGAAGAACAGAGCTCATTTGCAAGTTCACGGCTGCCTATGCTTCTCCTTAAATGCTGCACATAGCAAGCGAGGGCGTGATTGACCTATGGGTTAGAAATGAGAATGCCCGGATTATCAGCCAACACTCTGCAGTAACATGGATGCCTTGGGTACGCGGCTCTGTAAGCTTCACTTCCAATCCTTATAAAAAATGACTCTGATATGACCTCATTAAACAGACCAGTTCTTCTTTAAAGATATTTATTTATGCTTTGACAAGTCCATACATATATTCAACTTAACTTGATCATCTCCACCCCAGCTTCTCCACTTCTACTCTCTCTGGGCACCCCCTCCCAACACATGTCCTTCCATCATCGTGTCCTGCTCTTTTTTTTTTTTAATAACCCATTAAGTCCAATTAATGCTCCTTGCATGAGCATGAATACGCTACCAGTAGACATCCACCCACACACCCAAAGTACCTCCTCCTTCCCGGCAGCCATCAGTTCCAGCAGCTCCTCAGCTGGGGCCAGAGCCTCGTGACTTTCTGCTCAATCCGCACTGGAATTATTGACTAATTTGATCTTGTAGACACCGGTTCTGTTGCTGAAAAGAATCGGTAAGGTCGCCTCAGATGGATCAATACATGAGTGAAGAAACCTTGCTTACACTCCCACTGCCTCTTGAGTGTGGTCCAAAGCACGAAGTGCATTTCCCTCGGGCTTGTTTTGTTTGTTACCATGCCTTCTGACCCAAAGTCCAAACATCTGGGAAAGAAATAGGATGCTTATCTTCATGCGCTCATAGGATCTCAACTGGCAATTCAAACTTCAACAGGACCCAAGAGAAGGACTTGCTCATATGAGCCAGTCTGGTAGATCACTGGGGCTGGGAACGGGTGGCGAAAGATGATCCGTATACACTTGTTTGATAAAAGAAAGGAAAAATGTGATACTTGAGGGAAAAAAAAATCCAACCCAAACACCAGCTTTGCACATAGTCACTCCCTTCCTCCCCAGGGTCAGGACAAGTCTTAGTCTAGACCTGTGAAAGAGACAGCCTCCCCTGCTCCCTTGGAGGCAGGACTGGCACAGGATGGTCCTTGGAAGATGGCTGCCCCGTGTTCCCAAGATGATCTTTGTTCCACCTCTCTGTCTTCAGGCACCCACCTCTCACCCCTTTCCCATGAAATAGGCTTCAGGAAAAGGCAAATATGCTGTTTTTTCTTCTTATAGTAACATTAATGGGAGACTCAGAGACCAAAGTCCAGTAGACCCGGGAGCTGTCACCACATGCCTGGGAAGGAAGATTGATGTCGAGGGCCAGGATGTGAACATACCCATGAATTGTCCTTTTGTGCCAAGGTAAACTGGATGGGGAAAACATGTGTCAAGGAGGCAGAGACCGGCTTGGCTGAGATCCCCGGAGCACCTGGGGAAGGGGGCCCTCCCTTCAGTTCCAGTAACTTACGAAGCCATCCGAGCTATGACTCTTCCAGGCTTTCCTGTGTAAGAATAACTCATGTGGCTGAGGACTTCTTGTGCCTGGCATCTTACCTGAGTTCTCACTTAACTTTGTGAAGCTTTGTAAGGTCAACACAGTGACTCGCTCACTTCAGACACGGGTAACACGGGGCCTAGAGAATCTTGTTCGAGGCTGTGCAGTTCAGAACGTAGATGTACGTGAAGTGGTCCATCCTCATACTGAGTTCTGAGGCAGGATTCAGGAAACCTCAAGGGAGAACAGCAACCATGCCTGCCAACTTCCCATCGCTACCACAAATACCTCAGCCCATCGACTCGTGAACAGGAAAGGTTTGTTTAGGCTCACGGTTGGGAGATTCCAGGCTGAGCTGGGCTTGGGGCAAGGAACATGGAGTGTTCCCATAATTACCTACAAGAGTATCGGCCCAAGGACATCAAGTCCTCCCACTAGGTCCCGACATTCAGAGGTTCACCACCTCCAAAGACAGCCACTGTGAGGACCAAGTCTTTAACACCGGCCTTGGAGAGATGGTCAAGAAGAAAACCACATCAGTAATCTGTTCCCCTTTGCCCTGTCATGATGGCCAACACTCAAGAACAGGACCACAGAGACTTTCACAATCAACACGTCCTTCCGTGTCATGTGAGAGATGGCTTCTCAGGAGCCTCTAAGAGAACCTGAACGAAGGAATTTACGGGTTCTCTCTGACTCTGAGTTTAAAGGGTTTGGTGGTAACCATTTGTAAAAATGTGTACTTCCTTTTATTTCATTTCAATTTGTTTGTTTGTTTATTCTTCCCTCACATATTACATCCCAACCATATTTCCTGTCCCTTCTGTCCTCCCAGGCTCCACTCACACCCCTTCTCCCCCAGATCCACTCCTCCTATTGTGCATTTCTTTCTGTCCTTTTCTGTGCTTCCAACACTCTAGACAGCGATTCACAGAGATACACTTTTACGTTCTGCCTGACTCACCATTGCTAACATTACTTCATGACCATTCTCGATCTTTCTGGAAGTCAATGAAGAGTGTTGGTTAAGACCATAATCTGAGGTTCAAATGGCTCTGGTATCCAGTGGCCTACTGATTCCCTGGGCCTGTGGTGTGTGTGTGTGTGTGTGTGCGCGTGTGTGTATGTGTGTGCACAAGTATTCGTATATGTGCAGGTTCATAGTTGTGCTCTCTGGTGTCATTCTGTGGGTGCTACCTACCTTATTTTTCTTTCTAATTGTTACCATAATTACCTACAAGAGTATCGGCCCAAGTACATCAAGTCCTCCCACTAGGTCCCGACATTCAGAGGTTCACCACCTCCAAAGACAGCCACTGTGAGGACCAAGTCTTTAACACCGGCCTTGGAGAGATGGTCAAGAAGAAAACCACATCAGTAATCTGTTCCCCTTTGCCCTGTCATGATGGCCAACACTCAAGAACAGGACCACAGAGACTTTCACAATCAACACGTCCTTCCGTGTTAAAATAAAAAAATCTTATTTTATTTTTGAGACAAGATTTTCTTAACTGTCCTAGAACTTGCCAGTAGGCTATGCTGGTATGCCAGAGAGCCCCGTGGATCACCCTGTCTCTGCCTCTTCAGCACTATGGCTACAAGAGCACACCACCATACCTAACCTTTTTTCTAATGTTTGTTATGGATGTCAAACTTGTGTCCCCTGCTTTGTCTGACAGTCACTCTACCAACTCCAGAAACTATCTCCCCAGATGAACGCTTTTTATATTACCTTTTTTTTTTTAACTTTACTGAGGTCTGATTGTCAAATTTATTGGTAAATGCAACTATAAATTATTTTATATTCAATAGGCAAGGGGCTAGATTGTGAGAGAGGAAACCCATCTGAGAGCAGACAGAGTTTCAGGTGCCCAAAGGAGGCCTTCTAACACTCCTGCCCAGAGAAGCTGCCATATTACCCATGGGTATAAGTTACTCCTCTCACCTCTGTAACCAAATACCTGACATTTAAAAGAGGAGAGGGAAGAATTTCTCTTGGCTCACATTTCAGAGAGTCTTGTCCATGACCCTGGGTCCCATGTTTCTGGTCGTGCTGTTAGGCAGAATATCATGGTAGCAGCTGTTTGTAGTACAGGAGCTTCATGATGGTCAAAGGGTAGAAAAATAGGCACAAAGACAGAGGCTGGGGACCCCGGAGATAACCACGGAGACCTACAGCCTCCAATAGCCCCTACTTCCCACCTTTAGCTACTTTGCAATAATGGGACGGTATGGCTCCATGAAGGGCGAAGCCCACTGCACATGTCGGAGCCCTCGGGATCCAGTGGTCCATGGAGATGCCTGTGCAGACACACCCCACAGCCTAGGATGTGCCTCAGTGATCTCTTGGGCTCTTATTAATCCGATTAAGCTGACAATCAAAATTAACCATTACCACAAGGAAAGGCTCTGCATGAGGGAGGCTGACCCAGGCAGTCACTGGTTTGTAATCACCCTGACAGGAATCTAAATTCCTCCCACTTCCCACCAGGGACTTCGGTAGTGTGCAAGGTCCTCAAGCTTCTGAATCTTTGCCCAGGCGGCACTCTAAGGACATTGCCACAAAGTTATCTGTACGCCTAATTTCATAAGTATGAATTTTGTTCTATCGGATGGGGAATAACTCTTTCCCCACATGATCACCAACTCAGAAATCACCAACACAGTAATCACCAACATAGCCAGGCCTAGTACCCAGGGGACTCATAGACATGGGAACAAAGTGTGATGTGGTGTGTGTTCTTGGCCCGGGCAGGTGTCCTCCAGAGCCTTGACTCTGCCTAGCCAGTTCCCAGGCCACTATCAAAGGCTCTAAGTTACAGGCACTTCCTACTGAGTCTCAGCTCTGCCTCCTGGGCCAGCAAGAGGGTGTTGGAAGTCAGGTGGGGGCAGATAAGAGGAGAGAGCACTGTGTCTACAGCAAGCCAAGTGAAGTTTACCTACAGAGCAACAGGACCCTGCTGTGAAGCTCTGAGCCTCTATCACCTCCGGCCTGGCCCCCTGCCCTTTCCAGTGAGCAGGGTCCACAGTGGTCACAGGCTGAGCTGCAGGCAAGACTGGCCCTGCTGGAATCTGTGAAATGTCAGACCCTCCTAGGGTGGTATTCCCTCCCCTCCCTTCCCCGCCCCCCTACTCCTTTCCAGAAACAGGGCCTGTGCCTCCACACCTCTGTTACACATATTGGTTCTGACAGCTCAAATTAATATGTCAGATGCCGAGCTCCTTGCTGGCGACAGGCCTTTTGACCCTATCAGCGCAATCTGCTTCCCTGATTGAAAATCTCTGCGCCTCAAATTGATTCAGAGTTTCATAAACATCCCGCAGCCATGATCCAAGGAAGCCACAGATGAAAGAGGCCTAGGAAAGCCAGGTTTGCCCTCCTCTCCCTAATCCCCCAAGTCATAGGGCCTGGCAGCAGGGCAGGACACACACAGGGGTTAAAAGGAAGGCCTAACCCGGTAAACTGAGAGTCTCAGAGACCCAAAACCAGCTGTATCCCCAACAAGCAACGCACCCGGCTGGCATCCTAACATGATTGAAGTGGGCTAGAGAAGCGCACACCAATAGGTCCTAGAAGGCCTGAGCCGTGTGGCTCTGCCACCCCCTCACTCTATGACCTTGGAAATTTTTCTTTGCCTCTCTGAAACAGGGTTTGTCTTTGTAAAAAGAGAATAATCATAACCATCTGGCTAAACTCAACAGGGAGGTTGTAAAGGGAGAGGGAGAGGAGGCACGATGAGAGCAATTCCGAGAATGTTGAATGACCGTAGCAATGTTCTGACGAGGGGCTGAGCAAACACGCTGGAATGCTGGTCATTGTGGGCCTGGGAGGTGAGTCCTGAGAACCTACTGTACGCTCGTCTCTAATCTGAGCCTTTTAAATTTCTTTCCAATTTTATTTTTTTATTTTTTATTTTTTTATTTTTATTTTTTTAAAACTTGCAGTGTGTGTGTGTGTGTGTGTGTGTGTGTGTGTGTGTCTATAGAGAAGTGCCTGCAGTAGGGCTGATGTAGGGGTGTGTGTCTGTCTGTGTGTTCCATGGGGAAGGTCCTACAGTGCAAAAGAGGCAGAGTTCTGTCTGCAAGTTATCTTGCACATGGTATTCATGCAACTTTTTCCAACAGGCCCAGCATCCTCCCAAACCCTTGAGCCCAGTACTGCTCTGACAGGGTGGTGACTGGTCTATTTTCCTGTGGTCTTCAGGGACAGGTCTGTGCTGTGCGACCTCAGGCCCTGACACCGAGAAGACACTGAGCAAACCCACTCCTTGCAACCATCTCACCCTGTCACTCTGCTAGGAAAACTTCCAGCGCCTTCCATCTCGCTGCTGCTGCTCCCCTGGAATGTAAACTTGGGGCCATTACCCACAGAGTCATCCAAGCTCTGTCAGCGAGTGAATGAAGGAGGCCAGCCTCCCAGGTGCCTCTGAAGGCCCGGGGAAGACTTGGGATGTGTTTCACAGAGCACATACAGGAGCTTCTGATGGCCTTACGTACTTAAAACAATGCTGCGCTGTGTCCCAGCTTCTCCCCGGCAGCTTCCCACCGTGGCAGAAAGGTAACTACAGGGGCTGGCATCCTCTTCTCCACACCACATTTGACGGCACAGTGGAAGGAACTCAGCTCCCTCCAAACTTTTTGAGAACCCAAGGGCAACTTCTATCTCACACGGCTTCCAGATTCTAGATCTAGAATTCCGCACCCCACCCCTCCAATTCCATAGGCTAAAGGCCCAGCTCCAGATTTGTAGACACTTGATGGGAAGTCTTCAGGTCACTGGGGTCTGCCCACTGAGGGTTGTGGAACCCCACTCTCTCCCACTCCTTGGCTATGAGGGGAGTGGTTTTATCCACTGGGCACCCTTTCTGCGATGTGCTGCCAGATCCAACAACAACAGGCCCAACTGAGCACAGGCTGATACCTCCAAAACCGTGAGCCCAAATCAGTCACTAGTCGCAGAAAGCTGACAACCACACCCTCCAGGAGAGTGCCGTCCCATAATCTCCACTCCCTCCACCCATCCTGCCTATCACCCGACAGGCTATGCTTGGATCTAGGGTCAGAATGGGTAGAAAAGGTAGGCAACGTGATAGCAGTGGCTGCCATGGGAGCCAGGAGACACTGACCAAGTTATGCCCAGAGCAGGAACCCACACTGGGCTCCAGGCTGCATCTCTGACCCCAGAGGGCGAGCTCAGCAGTCGCAGCTCTTCCTGGCCAAGCTGGTGCTGAGGAATGCATGAGGCAATACAGGACCAAGGAGCAGACAGCTTCTCTCCAAGTCATCTCCTCGGGTTCTATAAATGGCTGGACACGGCTGCCTCCTTTCTTTCTCTCCTTTCCCTGAACTTTCCAAGTTGACCCAAACCAAAACAAAATGTCTTCTGGGAATCCCCCTGTGTGTAAGGAAAGCTACCCCCTCACCGCGGTCGGCTCTACGTGGACAACAGATAGACAGACAGTATGTTGGCGCCCTCACATTCCACCCATTTTGGGATGCCCTAATTTCCAGCGTGGACTAGTTAGGCCCAGATGAGTTCAGTCTAAGGTGAAAGCTAAATTAGGCTCAGGTTCTGCCACCACTGAGCTCCGTGACTCGGATCTCTCTGTGCCGCAGTATCATCTTCTATAAAATGAGAATTATAATCCTATTCACTCCACAGCTGCTTTACAGGATCTACCGAGTTGGCATTTGCTCAGGAGCATGCCCAGTGCGTAAGGAACAAGCACCCTTGTGTGTTAGCCACCACCACCTCTGTCACCTTCATCAGGACCCCTTGCCTCTGACTACTTGAATCTTGAGCTGAGCTCAGAAGTTTGACACAGAGAGATCAGGAGTTCAAGGCCAGCCTCTGCTATGTAGCGTGTTTGGTTGCAGGGTTATAGGAGACCTGTCTCAGAACCTGTGAAAGTTTCTATCGTAAATACTGGATCCTCTTGGTCTCCTCAAGAATTTTGTTCTCAGAGTTCAAATCATATCTCAAAACTTAAGTCTGATTCTTTTTCAAACTTCCTTCTTTGGGTTAGATTCCCATTTGATCATGGTACCTTGTGACTCTCAAGACTTGATATTTTCCCCTGCACAACCATCAACAAATCCTTCATTCATCTGGGAATTTAGGAGCAGTGTCTTCCAACTACCAAGTTGTCACTTGTGGTGACACCATTAGTGGTGATATGTCCATGGCGTTGGAGTTTGCAGTGTGTGAAGGGCAGAAGTACAGATGAGCTGGGGGCCTGTTTGACTCTAGATCCAGGATCCTCTCAGAAGCCCACCTCTCTCTCTCTCTCTCTCTCTCTCTCTCTCTCTCTCTCTCTCTCACACACACACACACACACACACACACACACACACACACACCAGGACCCAGGAGATTATAAACGCAGGGAAGAGAAGACCACAAATGGGAGAAGGGGTGGTCTTCCTGTGAGCCTCTCCCCTTCTCTCACCTTGGGGACACTCTAGAACTGACCTCTGGAACTTCTTAGTCAGTCCTGCTGGTCTCAGGAAAGGCTCCAGGACAATATGGGAAGATGTTTATGAAGCATTATTGACTTGATAGGTTTTTAAAATTACATTTTCTTTATTTGCTATGTATGTGGTTCTGGGTTAAGTTGGCCTGGCTCAGAGAGAGAGAGAAGGTTGTTTCTCTTGTCACTCAGATGTCTGTCTCAAGATTGGTCAGGTTATTCCTCACCACCCTTGGCCTCTGAAGCTCCTGACAGGAAACCCTCAGGAGCTAGGCAGCTGCAGAACAACATGCTACCTAGTTAGAGTGGCTGTGACAAATGGGGTGACTTACACAACAGAAGCAGGTTTGCTGCAGATCTGGAGTTTGGAGGTCTGTGGTCACGATACCAAGAGTACTGGTTTCTTCTGTGGCTGGCCTCTCTCAGACACAACCCGGCAGGCAAAACTGAGCTCATAACACCAGGTAAACCCAAAACTTCGTCAGAGATGGACAACCTTTTTCCTGGTGACCCCTTGAATTCTGAGGTGGGTAAGACGCCAAGAGGCAGCATGGCGGGAGGGCGGGGGAGTAGTCAATGATGAGTCGAAGGATGGGGGGGCAGAGATGCAGCACCAGGACACAGGGGAGGATGTGTGGGGAAGGCAGATATGTCAGACACTGATGTGCAGTGGGGAGGCTGCCCTAGGACCCCCATGACCCACAAGGTTCTGCCATCCCACTGATGAGGGAAACAGATGTGTCATAAAACTCCACTGCCCACAAAGGACAACTACTATCGGGTAGTTGCTTCCCTAGTAATGAAAAACAAAACTTAGCTATGGACCTGTGAGCGTGTCACTTCCTCCTCAGCAAAGGATGGAGGTCAGATTCAATAGCTGCTGGTTTCCCTTCCCACTCTCAAGCTTTTGGCTCCAAGACTCCTCATAACTTCAATGGAACTGGTTAGGAGTTCCTTGGAATTGGTGTATTGTCGGGACTCAGATTCAACCCATCTTCCTTCTTTGTCTGCCTCCTTCCAGACCCGAGGTTCTCAGGGGTTCCAGTTGCTTCTACCGGGATCCAAGAAAGATGATAAAGAAGAGGGGCATTAAAGAAAGCCTCCATGGGTACTCCTGGAAAGGGCAAGGACAGAGACTCCCATGCTCTGGCATGACTAAGTTGCCTGTTGGCTTCCTGAGAACCTAGCCAGGCTTTTCTGAAGGCGACAGAGTGGCTACAAGCCTGGCGAGAGAGGAAATGCATGACTGATCCCAGCATACATTGGAGCCTTGGTCTTCAGTCTGAGCTTCCTGTGCTCCACCACCTCTGGAAGCAGAAACTTAGCTCAGACCTGACAAAGCTCCATCGCTCAGTTTGCACGGGCTGGTGCAGGAAAGGAAGGATGCTGTCCACCCTCCTCCCAGGCCTGCCTCTCCTCCACTGCAAGGTGATCCTGAGACAGGTCACCTCTCCCCAGCATTCACAAGCTGAGCAGTCTCCCCAGCCAGGAATGGGGAAACCTCTCCTACTTCTCCAAGCCGTTGCTCAGTGCCTAAGGGATGGAGAGAGAAGCAGCTCCCGACTTACCTAGGGAGGCAATTCTTCTGTCCCCTGAGGTGGCTGAGCCTGTACACAACCTCACAGCTGCCTGCGGAGCATGGGGTGGAGATGAGAAAACAGGGAGGAGCAGGGTTCAGCTGCCCACAAGGCCCCACAAGGAGCAAGATAAGAGAAAGCCAGACTCCCGGGACCAACTCCAGGTCTCCTCTCCAGGGAAAGCATGTCTTACCTAGAACTTGACAGGGTACCTCCCTCCTTAAAGAACTTTCCCTTACATCATCTAATTTGGGCCTCGCCTCAATCTTAGGAAATGCTCAGGCAATTGCTGTCCCTGTTTAAGAGCAGACGAAATGATGAAGCCAGACCCATGATGTAGGGAGCAACCCTAGCAGTAAAGCTCGGGCCTATGCCGTCTGCAGCACAAGATGTCCTGCTACAAGTGCGTGTGGCTAAACTCTAGCTTAGTTCCCTTGACTGATTGGAAGGTGAAAGCAGCTGGCAGACAGGACAGGAATGTGTTCCTCCTCCTGTTTTCACAGGCACTGGGGAGTCCTTGAGAGTCCGCAAACCACCAGTGCGGGCTTCCTAGACACCAGTTAGGACTCGACAGAAAGGGCTGTGCTAAAGAAGCTGGGGTGACATTTCAGGGGGTAAGAATGTTTGCTGAGCAAGCCTGAGGACCCAAGTTCATTCCCCCAGAGCCTGTGTAAGAATTAGGGCTGTGAGTGGGCAGAGAATGGAGGGTCACTGGGCTGCTGGCTGCCAGCCTCACAACAGCTTTGGTAAGAGCCTCTATCTTGGGGGAATAAGGTGACAGTGATGGAGCGGAACACACACAGCACAAACACACACTGTCTTAGTTACAGCTCTATTGCTGTGAAGACACACCATGACCACAGCATCTCTTCTAACAGAAAACATTCAATTGGGGCTGCCTTACAGTTTCAGAGGTTTAGTCCATTATCGTCATAACAGGAAGCATGGCGGCATGCAGGCAGACATGAGCTGGAGAAGGAGCTGAGGATTCTACATCTGGGTCTGCATGCAGCATTAAAGGACAGTGAGCCACTAACTCTTGCTTGAGTTTCTGAAACCTCAAAGCCTGCCCCCAGTGACACTCCCTCCAACTCCAATAAGGCCATACTTACTGATAGTGCCACTCCTTATGGGCCCATGGAGGCCATTTTTTTTCAAACCACCACACATGTGCATGTGTGTGTATCCACACACGCACACACACACACACAGAGAGAGTAGATAAAGGTTACCCAGACCCCTCCACTTACTAGTAGCTGAACAAGGACAACTGATCTTTTCTACGTAGTTGCACCTGGGTTGTGTGTGTAGCAATATGACTTTCGTGACGCAAATCTCCAGTGTCAAACTGACTGCGCTTGAATTGAATCTGTCACTTGTGTGAACTTAGGCAAATCTCTGACCGCTCAAATATCCCACTCCCTTGTTCTGTAGTAAAGATCACAGCCACAAGGTGTGTGGTACACACCTGAGTCTGATCACCAGGATCAGTTCATTTAACCCTCGGCACTATGACTCCCAGACACCGGCTCTTAAACTCCATTTCTACCACAAGGTCAGGGACACTTGTCGCAATGGCGTAGGTCTTCTCTGGGTGTGCATGTTTTTGCCACAATGGAAGTGACAGTACCATTTAAACCTTTACACCACCTGCTTGGCTGGCTCCTGGGATGACTACCCACGTGACCCCACATGAGACAAGCAGGTCGTCCCTGACTGAAACGATGCTCCCCTTAAAAGTGCAGACCGAGTTCTGTTTAGCTCTGCACCCTTGCTGTCACACACACCACGAATGACACATGCCTTCCCCTCCTATCCGTGTCAGCTGCTATCTACAGCCACTGGCATGGTTTGCAACTGCATCACGTCACTGGAGTGTGACATCCCGGTCTTCTCCCTCCCCACATGTTGCCATTGCCCACAGTCACGCTGACTTCCGCTAGGGCACTTGGTCCCTTGTTTGTGCCCTCAGTTCCCTTACAGCATAGTTGCGACCTTTGCCCCACCCTCTCTTTATCCACCTTTTCCTGCGTTTCTGAAGTCATCATCTACAGCCCTTCCCTCTGGCTGGTCTTCATGCATCCTTCCCAAAGCCTCTGACTCTTCACCCCATCCACAGACCTACCCTCCTTTCTCCCACCTCTTCCTCCTGGCTGTACTTTCTTGTATTTCCTCCCCCACATTCCAGAGAGCTCTACTTTGCCGGTATCCCTAACTAGTTCTAAATCATGTATCCAGCATTCTTCACTTGAGTACTGTATACTTAGTTTTCCACCACTGTGTGAGAATAGCTGGCAGAAATAACTTAGCTTATTTATTTTATGGCCTCGGAGATTCAGCCCTCACAAAGGAGGCCTGGAAGAGAAGTCTGGTTCCTATCACAGTTGGCAGGGAAGCACCAAGCAGGACAGAAAGCACTCAGGGATAATATGACCCCAAGAACCCACCTCCTGTGACCCACTTCCTCTATCCAGGTCTTACCTCCCCAGACTTCCACAGTTCTAAATAACTGCCCTCATATGAAGACCACCCATGCAAAACACAAGCCTCTCAGTGTTCTGGGCTTTACATATGATCTTTGCATCCCACACCAAGTCCCAGGCCACAAGGAGTCAACCATCAGCCTCACTGCAACCGTGGAATGGCTTCCCATACCAGCCTCAGACAAATCTTAGCAGGGTCTTCTGGGACCCAAGCAACTTGCCACCATCCTCTCTGATGGGTTCATTCAACAGGTTATTCTGAGCATCTTTCTCAAGCCTGTCAGGGATGGTGTCCCTCCCTCCCTGAGCACTGCAGCCATGACAGATTGCTCTTACTCCCTGAAACATAACCCTTCCTACCCAGTTTCCCTCTTTGCATGTCTGACAGATACCCGCCCCCACTCTCTGCATCAGCATGGCTTCCTGCAGGCAGCCTTTGTCGGGCCACCCAGACTAGGCACACAGCGCCTGCTCACTCATCGTCATGGTACTTGTTGCTGTGGTGTTTGTTAATTAAATGATCAGAAATTGTTCTCTGTTGCAGCTCCAAGACTCAATAAACATTTTCTTTTCCAAAAATGGGAAGGAGTCACGAAAAGATTTCATAGATCCACGTGGAAATAAACAGTGATGTGAACCCATTCTGCAGCTCCGCCTGCATCACACCGTCTATCCCTGCGATTGGCTGAGTGGGGCTGACTGACCCAGCTACTATCCACTCCTAACCTCAATGCAGCCCTTCCTCCCACTTCCAAATAAATAAATAACACCATTCTTGATCTTCCAAAGGACGTACCAGAGCTTTCAAGAGTTATCAGAAACAAGATGCTTAGCATCTCTGCTCTTACCCCTGCTTGGGTCCCTGTGAGCTTCAACACACATTCACCCAAAGGCAGCAGCCAGGGTACGCATTTCTGCTTTGACCTTCTCAGTACCCAGGTTAAAGCTATGAGCAACTCCCGTTCTCCGTCCCAGGTCCTCCCCACCCCGTCCTTGCACAGAAGCTCAACCTGTTCATCTCTATGCCACCACCTCTCCTGCTTGTTATGCCATTTTTCAACAGCAAAGGGCAACACTGAGTCAGGCCCCAGGCAGGTTTGAGACCAGCTTGGACTTCATCCTCCTTCTCTATCCCACCTGCCCAGACAATGCGTGCCCATCCTGGTATCCGAACTAGACCAAGGCTCTAAAGCAAAGCGTCTACTCCATTCTTTATGTTTCTCCCTTCCATGCATCTCCTAAACAATAACCTTCCTAGCCCCGAGAAAGAGTAAGCATACGCTAAACACTAACTGAATTCAACAGAACTTGCAGAAGGCCTAGAGAGATGGATCAATGGGTAAAGCGCTTTCCTAGATATGTCCCATGTGCTTATAATCCCAGCACTGGGGAGGCAGAGACCAGTAGATCCCTGAGGTTCGCTGGCCAACAAACCTAGCCTAATCAGTCAGTCTCCGGTGCCAGGGAGAGACCCTGCCTCAAAATAAAATCTAGACAGCATCCAGGGTTTATATCCACACCCACACACATTCACACACACACATGCATGTGCAGGGTTTATATCCACACCCGCACACATTCACACACACACA
>JAQHUG010000382.1:380408-426273 GCA_028555095.1 Dicrostonyx torquatus | reverse complement strand
ACACACAATCCATGCACACACTCATATACTCACATTTATGCACACACTCACACACATCCATGCACACACTCTCACACGCATCCATGCACACTCACATACTCATCCATGTATACACTCACACACTTACATCTATGCACACACTCACACACATTTATGTACACACTCATACATATATCCATGTGCATTCACACATATCCATGCATACACTCATACACATTCACACACATCCATGCACACACTCACACCCATGCACACATATGCTGCACACCTCTCTTGCCTTCCTCTCTTTCTCTCCCACCATGAACAAGTACCCTGGGCTCCAGGGCAGATCTAGGGATGAACTGGCTGCAGAGGCTTCTGGGAAGAGAACTTGTTGGCAGAAGAGGATGTGGACAGAGTAGAGGACATTTTTTTCTTTGAGGTCCAAAAAGCTGTCAGCCCTCTTCAGCTGCCCTGGGACCTGACTGCCACCAAGAGGGATCAGCGACAGGACTGTCAGTCAACAACAAACCTAAGGAGCAGTGCAGCCCTGAGCCCAAGAGATTTGTGGAGGAGTATGGCCTCTGGCCTTCAGGAGTAAGAGTCCAGGAGGGGACTCAGGATACATATGTACCCAAAATCCTGTCCTGTAGGGAAAGAGATACAGATGTGTGGAACCAAGGACCTAGAGATCCACTGCTGGGGAAGATGTGAGGATTCCCTCAAAGGTCAGGTGGGGATGGGGTGAGAAGGGGTGGCCCAAGCTGTGCCTTGCTGCCCTAGGAGACATCTGTTTTTCTAAAGATTATCACCCTGTTTCTCTGTACTACGATTTAGAGAGAAGGAGGGAGCCACTTGGATCTGAGTCAGAAAGGAGGTGTGCCCAGCAGCCTTAGGGATTGTTGTCCCTTCCTTGTTGTTGATACTGTTGCTCTGAGTGACAGGGCAGGTTGGCTGCTTGGTTATGTTTTGTCCCTGCCCCCTTTCAGAAGGGACAGAAGGCCAGGAGTTTTCATGTGGCAACCAGCCAGTCTCCTGGCTCTTCCCCTTGTCTTCAACTTGGTCCCCTCAGGACAGCAGGAAATCCACCCACCTTTGCTGATTGAAAAGAAATCCCCAAGGCCAGGTGCTGTAGTCTGGAATCCTAATACCCAGAGACAGGAGACTCAAGAGCTCAAGGCCAGCCTGGGCTGCATAGCTAGATCCCATCTCAGAAAAAAAAAAAAAAAAAGAAAGAAAGAAAGAAAGAAAGAAAGAAAGAAAGAAAGAAAGAAAGAAAGAAAGAAAGAAAGAAAGAAAGAAAGAAAGAAAGAAAGAGAAAGGCCGCCTGAGACTTCAACCCCAGCCACTGCCAAACACTGTTCCCTTCAGTGCTGCGGCCTCTGCCATGTGCATCCAGGGCCATAGAAAGCATTCTTTGAGCATATCTAACAGGCAAGCGCTCTTCCCTCAGGGACGAAGAGTGTGGAGGAACTCCTGCAAAGAGCTCCTCATAGTGCCCAACCAGCCAGGCCGTGGCCGACAAGCACAGGAAGAAACATATTTGCTGAGCACCAAATTGGGTCTAATGACCCTGGCCTGTCTCACAGGGTCATCTTGAGAAACTGCTGATGTCGGAGGATGATCGTAAGCAGCTGTTCTCCATTTGCACTCGACAAGAGAAAGGGGCCTTAAATTACGGCGGGAGAGAAGCAGGTTAAACACTCGGAACAGCTTCCCCGCTCAGAGTGCTGGGCTGCGTTATCACGGGATCTCAGTAGACAGCCCCTTTCCAATGAGACTCTGGAGGGGAATGGGGCTGATGATCTGCCAGGAGCTTTATTAGGCCATTGATCCTTCCTCCTGAAGGCAAGGGCACTGGACTCCATGTGTCCATGCCCCCAAGCCTTGCAGGGCACCAAATGACCTTGACAGGTCCTACCATCAAAA
Source organism: Dicrostonyx torquatus (assembly GCA_028555095.1). Taxonomy (NCBI): domain Eukaryota; kingdom Metazoa; phylum Chordata; class Mammalia; order Rodentia; family Cricetidae; genus Dicrostonyx; species Dicrostonyx torquatus. Next base: position 424,365 of record JAQHUG010000382.1, on the reverse strand, counting down.
AAATGCTGGAAGAGCCAAGTGTGGTCAAGTGTGGTGTCTTCCACATTTAACCCCAGAACTTGAGAGGCAGAATCAGGTGACTCTCTATGAGTTCAACACCAGCCTGATCTATATAATGAGTTTCAGGTCAGTCAGAGCTACAAAGGAAGACCCTGTCTTCAAAGAATAAAATACTGGAAAAGAGAATTCCCCCAAGGCCATCCTCTGAGATCAAACCTCAGGCCTTTGCTAACCGTAGTCAGTCATAATAGCAAGAAAAACCAGTGTGGTTCCTAAATCCCCTAGAGACCAAGACAGCCCCACAGCAGCAGCATAATCCTCCCTTCTGGGGTGGGGGAGGGGCCTGGGGTGGGGAGAAACAGGTCTCTGGTCCTAACATGAAGAACAAAAGAGAAACAGCATAATCAGAGCATGTTAGTGCCATGGAAGAATCTCCCCATTTTACAGATGGGAAGACTGAGACATGACCATAGGCAGGGCCTTTACATGGTTGCTATTGTGTTACCTGGAAGTGGAAGGTACTGGTTAGGAGCCTGACATTGTCACTCGCCTGCTCTGTGAGCCATTTAACAAGCTTCAGCCTTTCTAAACTTCAGAAACATTAGAAGTCAGACCTCATATGGGGCCCTCCCATCAACTCAGGGTCATACAGCAGTGATGGCTGCCCCACCTCTAGTCTTTGCTGTCTGTCTGTCTGTCTGCTGCAGCAAGCTCTTCCTCTAGACGTTCAGGTGACCAGAAAGATGCTTGCCCAACCCGGCTGGCTTTGCAGATCAGGGAATGAAGGAGGCTATCAGGCAAGAACACTTGAGACAAGGGATGGGGGAGGGCGCTAAGGCCAGCTCTGTTGACCTTCCAAAGCTATGGCGTCTTCTGTGGTCCCTGAACAGCATGACAATAGGTAGTGCACGCACCTGAAAGCCCAGAGGGACAGAGCAGTGTAGCATGAGGGGCCTGCTAGTTGGTGTTTCTGTCCTGCCCAGTTCCCGCAGCCATTTAAGCCCCAAAGAAATCACACAGAGAGTCTATATTAGGTTATAAACTGATTGGCCCATTAGCTCAGGCTTCATATTAGCTCTTATAATGTATATTAACCCATTTTCCTTATCTATGTTAGCCACATGACTCGGTACCTTTCTCAGTGGGGCAGATCACATCTTGCTTCTTCCCTGATCTGTGCAGGACTGGGAAGGAATGGGTTTCCTCCTCCTCAGCATTCTCCTGTTCTCATCACCCCGCCTCTACTTCCTGTCTGGTTGACCTGCCTATACTTCCTGTCTGACCAATCAGCATTTATTTAAAACATGATTGACAGAATACAGACAATCATCCCGCACCAGAGCAGTCTTTGCCCCCAAGTCCTCAGCAGCCTCCATTTCCCCTGCTTCAAGGGTGGTGTACTCAGAGTCCCAAAAAGCCATTCTTTTTTTTCTCTCTCTCTTTATGGTGTTGAGGGTGTACCCCAGGGTTTCTTGCCTCCCTGGCAGGTGCCCTACCAGAGTTACACCACTAATCTTCATCTAGCTCACACGCTGGAAGATTGCCGGCATCAAGGGATGGAGGACATCTTTTGGGACAGCTTGCCTTCTTGGCTCCACCCTGCAGTCCTCCGTCTGATCCATCTCCTAGAACAAGACATATAGACCTTTGCTGAGCCGTTCTCATTCCTAAGATTCCGTGTGAACAGTCTACTCCTGTGCTTCCCAGCTCACATCAAGCAGGACATTCACCATCACCCACTTTCACAGATAGGAAAACTGAGGGTCAGTGACGTCAGCCAACCTACCTTCGGTCCACAAGGAGCAAAAGTGGCAAACCTATGGAGTGAACCCCAGGCTCTGCTTTCCTGGGTCAGCCCCCCCACATTCCTCATCACACCTTTCCCTCCAGGTGCTTCAGATGGAGCTTGCCAGTTTTGTTTGGTTTTCTGTCCTTATTTCACTTCAATCCCATAAATCCTTTGCCTGCTTACTTTTGCTTCATGTTGGTCGTTACCAGCTTCTTTTGCAGTGCTAAGATGGCTGCTGGGACCTTGTGCGTGCTCGGCAGCCATTCCACCATTGAGCTGTATGCCAACCTGGACTCCCAAGATTCCAGGTCTTCTGCCCCTATGAGTGCCCTAAGCATCCCGTACTCATCAACCGGAGGCTGCCCTGTCTACTGTAACATCCTCGGGTTATGAGGTATATGCTTGAAGAAAAGAGCTCTCCAAAGGGCCTGCCCATCCTAGGAAACTTCACTTGCCTTGTTTAACGCTGGAGAAACCCTCCCCACTTAAGCCCCCTCCCCCGAAGCCAGGCCTCCTGGAAATACCTCCAGGCACAGAGTTCCCAGAGGAACACTTGAGTTTCTCAGCCTGCCTCATTCTCCTGTTTCTAACCTGGTAATGGGAATGCCTACACCACTAGGCTCTGTCTGGAATTCAACAAGTTAATCCAACAGAGCCTGGCTGGTGGTTAGTACAATGAACATTGCTGAACAAAAGCAGATGCCCCCAGCCTTCCGATTTCAAAGTCACGGGCCAGAAACCCAGGCAAATCTCAGCCCATCCTAAGATCAAAAAGGTTACCTCCTCCCAAAGTTACGACCCCACCACTGAGTGTGAGCATACAGCCTTTGAGTGCCTGTAAGGGTAGTGAGCTCACTGCCAACGGGAAGATTATCCTAGTATTAAATAATTTCAATTTAATTTTATTTTTCCTTGAGGAAAAGCCAGCCTGACACAGCTTCTACCCCTCCTCCCCAGGCCTGAGCACTGAGCCCTAAATCCTGCTCCCTCTCCATGACAGCTGAGTCTCACATTCATGTACTCTGCCCTGGGCAGCCTTGGCTGTGTAGGGTGATTCAAGGAGGTTTCCAGGGTGGCAGGTAATGGAAACCAGCCTGGTGCATTCCTCTCCAAGCCCCAGGGCCGGCATACCGGCAAGCAGTCTTGCTGACAGCTCCCAGGGCACCGCTCAGCCTGGTGGGTGGGGCCTGGTGTCGAAGCAGAGCAGAGGGTAAGCTCCATGGAAATCTTCAGAGCATGTCCTAAGTCAGAGACGGGAGCTGCTTGGAGTCCACCATAACACACCAAGGCAGTCAGGAAGGCTGGGCACAGGGTTGGAGTGTGTGTCTGTGGGAGTCGTGAGGATGTCTCCAGACCCTTTGACGGGTTCACAGTTCGGAGTAAAAGATTGCTATCTTCCTCCTTCCCACAGTGCGAAGTTGATGGCAAGGAATCATGCAGGAAGCTTGCAGAACCTGATGTGAATGGAGCTGACAGACTCTTATGGGGGGGGGGAGTGTACCTGATGTGAATGGAGCTGACAGACTCTTATGGGGGGGGGAAGGGAGTGTACCTGAAGAGACAAGAGCTTCTGGCAAATGAAAGCAAGGGCATGACAGGTCAAGTCTGTCAGCCCAACTCCCTCTGCCTTTCAACTTGACAGGAGGGATTGAGGGAAAGATAAATAGCGTTTAACGTAGGGCCTGCCATGCGCCGAACACTGCCCCTAAAGAAACCTAATTGAATTAGTTTAATCATACCGGCACTCTGAGGTAGTTGCTGTAATCCTCACTCACAAATAAAAGGATCAGGGTTCAGAGAGACAGGGGCTGTCTGCCTAAAGTTACAGGGCTAGAAAGTGAAGTATCAAATCTTTCCCATTGTAGGGGCAGACCACACTCCCTCCTGCTGCGCACAGGGCCCGAGGGCCTCAACATCAGGCTGGAGGGTAATTCAAATATGCACGCATCACGTACATGTGCACACATGTCTGGAGGTTCTCAGAGCCCAGTCAGAAGCCAGGGCCCTCGAGCAGGCTGTGGTAGAGCAGGAAGCGCTGGGGCCAGAAACCCGGATCCTGACTGGTTCGACACCCGGCTCTGCCTTTCACTAGCTTGACTTCCTTTCTAAGCCTTTTTCCTCCTCTGTAAGAGGAGGGACCACCTCATAGCATCTGGGTGCAAAGAAGTGAAGTCTCTGGGAGTTCCTAGCCCCAGGCATGGAAGAGAGCCCAAGTCACTGCCACACATGAGAAAAGGTTATGCCAGCCTTCCATGACAGGCACTGAGCGATCTGGGGGAGGTGGTGACTCTGTCTGCAAGAGGGCAAGAGAACAGGGACAACTAACTGCCCTACAGCGGCTGCATTTTCCATGCCCAAGGCTTAAGCTGCTGCTCCATCAGGACTCCTATATCCAAAGTGGGAAGCACACCTCCTAGACAGGACCCTTTTCATCCCACTCTTCGGCCGGAAAGAGAAAGAAATAAAGAGACAGACAGATTCCACTAGTGTCTGGCCAAGGCCAGGGTTTCCCTCTTGTTAGACGTTTGGAGACCCACTGGTTTATCGGCAAGCATCTGGGATGTTGCTTTCCGACCCACTGTGGAAAGAGACAGACAACTGACAAGCAGCCGGCTGAGCGGCTGTCACCGGGCACCTGCCATGAACAGGTCCCTGGGGAAACAGAAGGATGAATTAGTGCAGCCCCGACCCAAGGGGCTTGCTGTCAAGTCCAGGAGACAGATAGTAAACAAATAACCCCAACAAAAGAGAGCTGTGGCCGGCGCTAGATGAAAGTGTCGAGTGAAATGCCACAGAAAGCTGGGAGAGAAAATTGTGGCCCCAAGGCAAGAAACGTGTTTGCATTTCAAGAAAGCGATCTGGAATATTCATCAAAAGCTTTAAAAAAAAAAAAAAAAACGTTCTTAACATTTGACCTAGGAATCCAACTTCTAAGGATCAGTTCTGAGGACGTCATCAGAGGCATGCAAGGGGATTTATGAGCAAGGGCATATTTATGTTGCGTATAATGGATGCACACGGGAAACAAGGGCGGGTCAGGAGTGCACCATATGAGAAAGGGGTGTGGAGGGGGGTAGGCTTTCAGGCAGGGAGAAGAGGAAGCGCGAAGATGCTGTAGCAAGCCTGGAGAAGCCAGACCCTGAGCTCAGAGGGAAGACGTCAGCAAGGAGCGTGGAAGCCAAACTTTGTGGCTGTCAGGCTTAGGCTAGGCTCTGGGGTCCAGGCTAAGGGCCTCCGGAAATGGGACCATATGTCTTCACTGTGTTTTCCAGAAAATCACATCAAGGATATATAGTCTGTAAGGCCATTTGTGTACGTGTTAACATGTCTTTGCTTATTTAATCTTTCCCACCTTGTGAAGAAAGAAAACTGAGACCCAGAGTGAAGTATGGCTCACAGAAGACAAAGTCAGTCTTTCTGTTCGGGGACATTAACCTAGTGCCACAGTTGAAGAGACTGAGTGGGGCCGTTAGCAGCCATGATCAAGGTCAGGCTGGGGCCCTGGAAACATAGAGTAGACTGCCCAGTGATAAGAAAGACCGTAACAGTAGGACTTGGTGCTAGATGAGGGTGAGGTGGTAGGGGGAGGCATATAGGGAGGAGGAGGTCAGGAGTAACTCCTGGTCCTCTGGATTGCAGTGCTTAAATTTGTAAAAAGCATTAAAAACAAGACATAAATGCGTATAAAGACTTAATGTGCCTACTAGACAGAAGATGAGGGAAATGCAGGAAATCAAGGATGTCTCAGTCAGAGTTTCTATTGTTGTGAAAAGACACCATGACCATGGCACTCTTACCGAGGAGAACATTTAGTTGGGTGGCTTACAGTTTCAGAGGTTTAGTCCATTATCATCATGGCAGCACATGGCAGCATGCAGGCAGACACGGTGCTGGAGAAGGAGTTGAGAGTGGAGAAGGAGCTAAATCTTCACCCCACAGGCAACAGGAAGTGATCTGAGACACTGGGTTTGGCTTGAGCATATATAAGACCTCAAAACCCACTCCACAGTGACACACTTCCTCCAATAAAGCTGTACCCATTCCAATAAGCCACACCTCCTAATAGTGCCAATCTTCATGAGCTTATGGGGCCAATTACATTCAAACTACCACAGTGGCTATTTGGAATAGGATGAAGGTGGCTTATTTTTATTTCTTTAAACACGTGTATATGCTTTCTGAACTTTTTGCAACAGGGATGCATCACTCTGCAATCTGAGTAAAGCTGTTTCTGCATCTGTGTGTGCAGTGTGTAGGGACCACCCTTAGAGTGCCATGTGTTCACAGACCACCTCCATCCCTACCCAGCCTTGAGCCAAGGCCCATCCATCCACCTTGGGTCATCAGTAAGAAATCTCAACCAACCTTCACAAGCTCCATGCTCACTGCCACCCTGTTCCTCCAAAGCTACTAAAACCCTACAACCAGCGGACGCCACTCTAGGCTTGAGGGTGAATACTGGGAGTAGACTTCTCAACGGGAATCACAAACTTCTCCTTAGGAACAGCAATGAATGTCCAGCAGGTCCCCAAAATAAACCCTTCATAGACAGATGACGGATGAATTCAGCATGGATCACCTTACATGGCCATAAGACCTCTTTAGGGGCTTTCTATGCAGGGAGACCTGCAGGCCAGGCAAGGCCACCTAGGACTGCTGGTCTAGTATCACCCCCTAATCATGTGGGAGGGATAAAGAAACTCCATCCCCCTGAGAATAAGGTAATACTCACACCACAGAGGCTGCAATGGAGGTGCCAGGAGAGTAGATACACCCTGCGCTTCCACTGAGCAGTAAGGATCCCAACTGAGTTAGACAAAGGTCATGATTTGGAGACAGCCACAGGACCCTGGGAAGTGTAGTGGGATCCCTGTGAACCTGGTCAGTGGGAAGTATTATGGAGTCGCGGTTCAGAGTGACCCCAGGAAAAGGTCTTCATCTGCCTGTCAGGCATCAGGACGACACTGGCTGTCTTCACATTTGAAGGGCTCCTTCTTGTTTCCAGAAATAATTATGGCCACCATGGAGTCATCAGACTCTAGCTCACATTTATGAAAAATGACAGTCATGGCAACCAACTCCCAGGGTCATGGGAAGGTCAAACAACCCTGAGTGGGGACCAGCAGGGCTGGCACACCACGAAAGTGGTAGCTGTGGCGTTCACAGTCATGGTTATGTGAATGGAGCAAGAACCTCTTAAAAGTCACGCACACGCGTGCAACTGCAGCACAAGTACCCTTACAAGCCCAGTGAGCTGACGGTTACAGCTGAGGACAGTTTGTCGTTTACAGAGCACTCTCGCTTGAGCCTTGTGTGTTCGTCACTGATTACTTCATAAGGAAAGCAAGCTGTTACTGACCAGTTCTTACAGGTGATAAAAGTGAGCCCAGATTGTCTGATCGTCTCTTGGAGATGTACACTAGTAAGCAGTGTTTGAAAGCCAGTTCCAGGTCAAATGCTCCTCCTGGTTTCTCTCTCCCTCTCTCTCTCTCTCACGCATGCACACATGCACGCGCACACACACACACACACACACACACACACACACACACGCATGCACGCATGCCCCCATGACACCTATCATTCGTCTGCAGGGCCACAAGCTCAGGTTTCTGACCCTCCCCAAAAGCAGCTTGGAGTCAGACCATTGGTGGGGGGTTCTCTGAGCAAGAATCAGGTAGGCCAATAGAACAGGGCTCTTGTAGTCCCAGCACTCTGGAGGCTGAGGCAGGTGAGCCTTGAGTTCCAGACCAGCCCGGGCTACACATCGCAAGACCTTATCTCAAAGCTACACACACGTGCCTACTCACTTTAATCCTTATTATCCCCAACTTTTGGCTGGTGTTGAGATCAGAGCTACTGGTCTGCCTGCCTGCCTGCCAGAACGACATAGTGTCCTGAGGACTGGCAGCCTCGGAAGATCCTAGGTCAAAGCAGACACTGGAGCTGCCCAGGCTTGTCTGAGTCTGCTCCCAGCCAAGAGGCCCAGGTCAGAAACATGACAACCTAGCAGGAGGAGAAAATGTGTTCCCAGGTACCAGGAGGGGACCTGAACCCTAAACCCCAGCTCTGAGCTCTTCCAAACCAGATCTGATCGCAGACAACCAGACCTCCCTCTGCTGAGGCCACAGGCTGCTGCCAGCTCTGGCCTGGCCGTCTGCCAGCCTTCAAGTGCCGCCTTTAGCTTGGAGAACTCAGCAACTCTGAGGTGCTGACCTTCCTGCCAGAGCCATGGCAAACACCTGTCACAGGCTTGAGTGCTAATGACAGGCCAGAGTGAGTGGCATTGAGTTTAGCACCTGCGTTAGTGGCATGCCCTTCGAAGGTCAATGGTGCACATTCACACAGCCTTGGGGGAACACAGGGGTGAGGACCATCACCCTTCGGACTGAGCAGATGGCTCCATTGCTTGCACTAAAGCTCTCCTAGGCATACGTGTAATTGACACACCTCTGGAATTTCTCTTCTGCCCTATGCAACAGTAGGAAGGGAAGAGGAAGCTGCGTTTGCCTCTATGGCCCTGTTGTCCTGCCCAGAACAGATGAGCAAACCTGCCTGCCACTGTTGATCCCAGAACAGGGACTCCCAGAGAAGGTTCTTCCTCCACCACCTATGAACTATGTCCCCACTCACCGCAGGAGACAAGTCTGCATTCCTGTGCCCGGCCTCAAGGAACAGCTTATCCTGTTAGACATACAGGCGGCTTCTGTCTTCCTTCCTGCCCAGATCCCAGGCCTTTTCATCCTTGCCACAGCACCTCCTGGCCACCCTCAGAAAGCCACCTTGTCTCTGAGATACCTGTCACATCAGAGCACAGAGAACCTTGAAACCACAGGCTTTCTGAAAGCAGAAATCATCACCAAAGTACAAGATGAGTTGGGAAAGGTGCTCAATTGCGGGTAGTGAATATCCAGATAGCGTCCCCCACATACACCCTTAGGAAAACACTCCGAGACCCCTAAAGTGTTGAAATAACCAGGCTAGCTAAGGATAAAACAATTATATTTTATTTATTATAAGGGGAAAACTCACGAAAAAAGGAAACAAGAAACCCAAGCACAGCAATGTCCCGTGGGAAAAAGTGCAGAGAAAGCATGCACCTTAACTAAGACCTACCTCTTAGAGATGGTTTGGCTAACAAGGTTCTCCATCACTAGAGGATGCCTGGAATCTTGGTTACCTAAATGTGTGCCTATGAAGGTTTGTCTATTAGGCACAATAAAAGAATGACAGCAATACTACTAATAAAACAGAACAATTCAGCATCCTGCAAGAAAAGTTATGAGACCATGCAAATTCATGCTTTCTAGGTCTCCCCCTCCCCCCTCCCCCCATCCCCACAGTCGTCCTACACTTCCTCCAATGGGGACATGAGATGGCACAGTGCCGAAGCTGACCACAAAGTGTCAAAGCCTGAAATCAAGAAGAGTAAAGCTACGGATAACACTCTGGATGCCACACTCTTGAAGGATTTTTATAGAGATCAAAAGCGTGATCATCTTCTTTCCGGCTCATTAACAGTCAAGAAGGAGCCATGAAGGATCCATGTTGTTGCACACACTGAGCTAGGTCCTGGAAGCAGAGAGCAAATCAAGGGACAACTGGGTCAGTGAACCGTCTCAGAGTCCCTGTTGCAAGAGGCTGTGAGAGGGTGGCAGCAAAGGAAGGTGGGAACTGCTTGGGCTGAGGAGATGGGTCAGCAGGTTAAGTACTAGCTATATGATCATAAAGACCCAAGTTCAAAGCCCAGAACCCATGCAAAAGCCCAGTGCCATAGCACACATCACCTGTAATCCCAGCATTCCTGTGGCAAGATGAAAAGCCCAGTTGGAATTTCCCAGAAGCCCATGGGCCAGCTAGTACAAAGGACAAAGAAACAGGGAAGTAGATGACCAGGTCCTCAAGGTCTCTGACCTGCACACCTGATATCTGCACAAGTATAAGCATTACATAAATAAGTAAATCATTTTTTAAAGATTTTATTTATTTATTAAGCATACAATGTACTGCTGGCAAGGAAGGCACCAGGCCTCATTACAGATGGTTGTAAGCCACCATGTGGTTGCTGAGAATTGAACTCAGGACCTCTGGAAGAGCAGCCTGTGCTCTTAACCACTGAGCCATCTCTCCAGCCCCTAAATCATTTTTTAAAAAGAAAGGCAGGTCAGGCTGTGAGGAGAAGGAGTTCTCCTCAGAGGGGAGGCACGCGGAGCTGGAAAGTTCCAGAGACTCATATGAGAAAATAGGTTCGGTGAAAGGAGGTGAGAGCAGAGAACACAGGAGCCCTGGGGATGCTGTTCCTGATGACCACCTGTTTGTGGCCTAGGCAGTGACCCCGAAGTCAGGAGGAGCTGCTAGAGATGGCTGTTTTGCTACAGGAAAACAGGATGGGTGTCTAGGGCAGGGGGTGGGGCGCGGGAGGGAGGAATAACCCAGCACTGATTTTTTTTTTAGGGGGTTGGTTCATGTGATACAAAGTGGGTGGTGTTATTATTATAAAAAGATGTCAGGAATAGACCACAGGCCTCCTGGCAGATGCCAAGACCAGATGGAAGGCTGACAGTGTTTCCACCTCACTTGCTCCCGTGTCCCGGGATCCCCCCTGAGCATCCCCACGGACTCAGGCAGCAAGCACTTTATCGGCAAAGTGGAGGGAAACTGATGGGCAGAGTTGAAAGGCACCTTCCTTCCCACTGGGGCTCAGCATGTCTCTAAGGCTTCCCCTTACCTCTCAGGCGGAGTTCCAGGTAGGGAAAGCTGAGACTCACATTGTCCTCATGCAGCTCAGCTCAGGCAGACACCAAGTGGCAAGGGGAAGGAGTATCATTGTCTGCTCAAAGTACTGAGAATGTGCTACCACTCTCAAGTCACTCAGTTCTCCGTGTTCCCTAAATGAGAGCATTCAGAGAGGTTGAGGGAACCCCTCCCCCAAGTCACACAGCTTGTTAGATGTTGGGGAGAGCTCCCAAACCAGGCATTTTTTTGTAAGAGTCGTGTTTCTCGTCTACGGTCAGATGTAGATAGACTTAGAAACCAAGATCAAGCCTGGAGCTGAATGGGAGGAAGATGGCCCAACAGAGAAGGCTTGGGAGATTCAAAGTCCAGCTATATCACAAGCCCTCTGCCCCTCAAGGGCTGCCAAGGAAGCAACACCCCCAGTCTAACTGGGGACCTCTGTGAAGACACATCCCAAAGTGGGTAGGGTTACAAGAGGAGATGGAAATCAGAGTGATAAACGGTCCCCTGCCACGGAAAGCAGATATCCAGGGAAGAACACTGCATCCCCACCCCCATATGTCACAAGAGAGACGACAGCAATTGGACAGTCGTTCCCCAAAACCAGAAACTCGGAGCAATTTGAGATGAACTTTCAGAATGATGAAACAAATGGCCATGTTTGTGATACACACCGAATAAATCACACCAAAGTGATAGTTGTAATTCCCAAAAGAACACAGAGAATTGATTTTACTACGACACTCATCATGATGAACGGGCGCAACCCTGCATGGGCCACCTTAAGTGGCTGCCATTTAACCCCTGTTCTCCCAGCCCAGTCCCTTCCCCTGCCAGGTCTCCAGCTGAACACACACAGCCCACTTGGTACTGGCTTGAGACTGGACCTGCCCTACAATCCTACTGAAGAAGCTCCTGAGGGAGCTTCCAAGCCTGAGGTGAGCCAGAACAAACCACTGCCTGAAACAATGGCCTGAAGGATGTCAGCTGACTGGCTGAGCCAAGGGAAGAAAGGCCCATGTTTTCCATCAGTATTGGGTTTCTTCTTATGACTGTCTGAATGCTGGGTGCCACTGCATACCCCTAGTGCCATCCTGGAGGCCAGAGAGGCCTAATTACCTAGAGGCTGGATTAAGCTCCATTTTAGGAATGTCCAAGTAGGCCTTATTCCATTATGTTCTGTTTCCAATGATGCTAATAGGGCCTTTCTACCCACCTAGCATCAAAATTCTTTGTTTCATTCACTCATTCATTCATTAGTTCATTTATCATTCACATCTATTCTTCCATCCTTCAGCGAGTGTTTATTGAGTATCTATTAGGTGTCAGATACCGAGATTAAATATACCAAAGAATAAAATATTATTGACAGACTCTTCCCACCCAATACAGGGCAGCAGGAGGGTAAGGAACAGAAAAACGCTACAAAAGAAAGAAAAATTATAACAGTGTTCAGAAAAGCATGCTCCATGCTTGAGCCCTAGGGAAGTCTGACAGCTTAAACAAGGGCAGGGCAGGGAGCACCCTGGGAGGTGAAGGCTGAACTGGCAGTTCCCAAATGAGATGGTACTGACCGACCAACAGGAGAGGAGAGCTGTGGAGGCCAGGGCCTGGAGGGAGCCTATCGAGCTGGAGTGCAAAGAGGAGGTGAGGGAGGACAAGTGTGGAAGGCGGGCAGTTGAGGGGCTGCAGCAGCCCACGCAGAGGTCTTAGCATCATGAAGCTACCCCAAATCATTACTGGAACCTGAGAGATCCCTGATCCATGCCACCAGCACTCCCGACAGAGCTCAAGGGCCTCCTCCGGTCCTGTGGAGGCTGCCAAGCTTGTTTCCAGACTGGAAGTCAAGAGGGCACAAGACTTCCTGTTCTTCTGGAGCAGTGGTTCTCAACCTTCCTAAGACTGTGGCCCTTTAATACAGTCCCTCCTGTCATGGTGACCCCCAACCATAAAACTGCTTTTGTTGTTTTTCCGTAACTGTAATTTTGCTACTGTTATGGATAGTCATATAAACAAATATCTATATGCAGGATACCTGATATATGACCCCTGGGAAAGGGTCATTCTAACCCCAAAGGGGTCACCACGCACAGGTTGAGAAATGCTGTTAGGAGCTTTTGCTTTCTGCCAACTGTGGCAAATTATCCTGCTCACTGGCTGCCCTAAGAGGTAATGAATAAAGACAACAGACGATGCTCTATAAAATAAGCTACAAAAACCAACCTGGGACTAAATTAAAGGAAGTTTGTGAAATAAAAATAAACAGAGTTAATGTCATCAACAGAAGGTTTTGATCTATTGTCACGTGAGCTGTTCTGTCTGGGCTTTTTGTTCGATTTTTTTTTTTTTTGTCTTTGGCTTCTTTATTTCAGCTGGGTTGAAGTGCCTCTTTTTACATATGAAGCTTTGGGCAAAAGTTTTGGCTCTGTTTAGCTGCAATCTTTCCTTGGGTTCTAAAACTGTATGATCCCCTGGCATACAGAGATTCCAGAAGTGACTTACACTTTTCTATCAGAGAGTTCAAGCTCTGGGCATTGGTGGTCAGCCCAACTCCAAAGAACAAATGGCACTATATGCCTTCTGATTCCCCAACTTCTCACGTGCCATCTCCCCAACTCCAGGAAGCTGGCATAAGGGAGATGTACTTTAAAAGGAAACAGCCATCACGACTTGTCCTGTGTTGGTAAAGACTGTGAGAGGTCATGACACCAGTCACCCCAAAGTCTGTGAGAACAGAGTGCCCAGCCAAGGCCATCCCATCCCAGCCATGTTCTTGTTTCTTGAGTTTTCCAAGTCATAGGTGGAACGCACGCAAGTCAAGCAGAAGGGACAGAATTTTCAGCATCACTGTCCTCCTGACCCAAAGAAGTTTAGTGAGTGGCAATTAAGAGCAACCATTGCACAACCTCCAGCCCCTAGAAACAAGCCGCTCCCACGTGCCTCTGAAGCAGTGGTTTTCAAATTTAAGTAAGGGATATAGGGAGTTAAAGGTGCAAGGGTGAGGTTATCTTCCAGTACTCTGGGGCTTAGCTTACATCCTAGTGCTCCTGTGACATCCGGAGACAGCTTGGCTGAGTCGGCCTTCTCCTACTCCATCACCTTAAGTTGGAAGCAGGGGCTCTCTTGCTGTTTCTGCTGTGCTGTGCACTCCAAGCGAGCTGGCCCAGGAGCTTCCGGGTACTTCTCCCATCTCTGCCTCCCACTTTATAGATACCATACAGAGTCACTTACAGGTTCAGTGGCAGTGCATCCAGCCCTTTATGTGGGTTTTAGGGGTCTAACTTGGGTTGTCAGGCATGGCAAGAGCGTTTATAAGATAAGCTGTCTCACCGACCTCCAACACATGCAATTCAAATCAACGTTAGCTTATTATAACAAGTAAGGAAGTTTTGCAAAATGGCAGCCTCCAGGCTCAGGCTTTAGCAGCAGAAAATGGCAGCCTCCAGGGTCGGCCTTTAGCAGTAGAACTGTGTCATAGTTTGCTTAGCTTCTTCCTCGTCATTTGGTTCTTTTGACAAGAAAATGATGGATCTTCATTTAATGCAGAGGTTAGCAAACCCTTTCTGCCAGAGGCCAGATGAGAAATAGTTTAGGCTACGTGGACCGTACAGTCTCTGTTGTGAGTTTCTTGACTCTACTGTGGCATGAGATCAATCACACACAATACGTAAACCCATGTGCCTGGCTCTATTCCAATAAAACTTTATTTACTAAAACAGGTTCCAGGCAGGATATGCCCCAAGGGTCAAAGTTTGCTGACTCCTGATTCAATCCATCATCTTTATTATGTCATCATTTGGCCTTTTGCTTTTTGACAACGGGTATCACTTCTAATTGTTGATTTATTATCCTTGTGGACCAGCCACTTCAATAATTCGCTCTAAACTTCAACTTGGAAAAATAAATTCATACGAAATGGTCCTTGTCTATTTACCACTCAGCCACTGATGAAGAACTTGTGCAAAGTGATATTTAATTAAAAGAAACAAACAAACAAACAAAAAAACCAAACCAGAACAGACAGGATCTGAGCAGCCTGGATCTTAGAGCAGGAGTGGTACCTTTGGCTTCTGTAGGCCTGTAGGTCTGGGCCATGTGTCTTCATGAGACCAAGCTGAGTCTTTTTATAAAAACTTAAATTAGCCAGGTGGTGGTGGTGGCCCATGCCTTAATCCCTGCACTCTGGGGTGGGGGTGGGGGGCAGAGGCAGGTGGATCTCTGGGTTCAAGCCCAGTCTGGTCTACAGAGCAAGTTCCAGGACAACTAGGGCTATACAGAGAAACCCTGTCTTGGGGCAGGGGGTGGGAGCAGGGAGCACAAACAAATAAAACACAAAGAGAAAACCAGAAATAAATAAGTCATAAACTATCTTCATCTCGGAAAATGGCACCCAGCTATGCAGTCTCCAGGCGGCTTTGGTGGGATAGTGGTGAGCGTAGCTCCCTCCTTGGTTGTCAGATATCGTCCCAAAGACAGCACTAAAACCCTGTGCCCTGTGCAGGGACACAAACAGATTGTCGGCAGTGCTCACTTTGTTCTGTCACGAGGACAGGCAGACTCACCAGAAACCGGGCTTGCACGCCAGCAAGACGAAGGCTCCAGAAGCCAGGTGTGCTGCCGTCCTGGCTACATGCTCTTGACCTTAAACAGCCTGGAGTTTCTGTGGTTTCCTCTCTGTGGAAGCTCCGCAGGACAGCCCAGAGAAGAGCCAAGCAGATATCGAAAGGCCTTTGTCCTATCCTGGCTCTGCCTCTGATGAGCCTGGACTGCCTGATGGACCCTCAGACTCCCCCGTCAATCTGGAGTAATAGGAGCGTGTGTCCTGACTCCCACACAAAGTCCCTAAGAAACCAAATGGGGGTCAACTAGGGAGGAGCTTGAAGTTACATCTGCTGAGATCCAGTTTGGTCTGAAAATATAAACTCAGGGTTCTTTTCCTGTTCTGGCCAGTATTGAGCAGCTTGGCAACAGGTGGCTGGGTCTATGGAGCTATCTGGTTTCCCTGTTCAGAGAAATGAACAGCCCTGATAATCTGAGGGCCCACAGAATCTTCCACCAAAAAGGGGTTGATTTCACGACTATGGGCATACAATCCCCACAGTCCACTGCAAATCGGCCACGATGGCCCTGAGACAGAGATTCAGATATCTGCTATGTGAACACTGCCTGTCAGTAAGGATACGTAGGCTATGCTCAGAAGCACCAGACACTTGCTCCAGGAGAAGGAGAGCAGCCCTGATCTGCAGAGCCTTGAGCAGGGTCAGGGCACCTGTGCAGCCACAAGCCCATGGTAAAGGGGTAAGACTTGCTCAACTAAGAGCTCCTGAGGTGCATGACCTCAGAGGCAATATAGTCAGCCAAGGGAGTGAGGGAGAAAGAGAGAAGAAATGAGGGAGGAAGGAAGGGAGGGAGGGAGGGAGAAGGAAGGAGGGAGGGAAGAAGGACTGAAAGGAGGGAGGGAGGGAGGGAGGAAGGAAGGGAAAAAGGGAGGGAAGGACTTTGGAAGGAAGAAATAAAGGAAGGGAGGGAAGGAGGGAGGGAGAGAAGGAGGGAGGAAGGGACAGAGGAAAGGACAGGAGGAGGGAGGGAGGGAAGGAGGGAGGGAGGGAGGGAGGGAAGGAGGGAGGGAGGGAGGGAAAAGAAAAGAATGAAAATCAGAGGGCCCTAGCAAAGGAGCTCTCATGAATGTGTATCTTTGACTCAGCCCAAGCCTGGGCTCTGCGCCCCCACAGCTCTGCCTGCACACAGGAGTCCTGTGATGTAATTGAGTCCTGTTATTACAACTGCTGCTTCATGTGCTGGAAGAACTTCCAAAGATCAGATGCCAAGGATGCTCACAAAGCTAGACTCTCTTCACGAGAGACCCTTATCTCTGCTCACATTCATCTTAGCTTCCCGAACGTTATTAGTTACTTGGCCTAAAGATTTTTTCCCTCTTTTTTTTTCTGGCAAAAGCTCTATAACTCTATAACCTTTTGTAGACTGACAATATATATTATTCCTATAATCTTTTGTCTTTAATCGATTTCAAAATGCAACTCCCCTATCCTTATTTCTATTGCATTTTCTTTACAGCTTTAGGGAAGAAAAGATAGAGAACAAAACCCCACAGGCCACAGAGTTGAATAGGAATGGGTGGGAGGATTCTTTTCCTAAAACCTCTGCCAGGATGCCCAGTGTACTTGCTCATCCTATCCAGAGGTCCCGGGGCTCAGTCCTTCCTGCGACAGAGCATTGGCCAAAAGCAGGCATTCTGTGCTGCTCACTTCCGATGCCTTTCTGGGACCACATTGTTCTACACACATTATTAGCAGCCAGGACTGTGTACTCCAGTGGACCTTTCCTGAAGGGGGAAAAATCACAATATATTCCTTCCATCCAGTTCTGCCCAACCCCCACCCCACCCCACACTCGGTTTCCACTCCCTACCGCCTTTCTCTGTCCAAAGTCCTCTGACCACAGACCAACTGTTCTCAACCAAGGCATCTCAGCTCCAAAGCAACTCACAAATGCCCAGAGCAATCACCTGAGGGTGGCAAAGCTTTGTGATGAAGAGACCCCAAGAGGAGCAAAGCAGCACCCTTCACCCTCCCCAGCCCAGGCTGCCAGGGCACCCCCACTCCCAGGTGGCCCTGCATGAGCTAGACAGCCCCTGAAAACACCCCTAAGAGGATAACATTTTCAATTTGCAACCTGGTTTTGTTCTCCTTCTATATGTGCTGTGTGCTTTCCTTTTGTCGAAAGAGCACAAGCTTTCATTTTGCCTTTTATTTGTCTTGCTGCTGGTACGGTGGAAATGTATTGGCTTTTCAGTTCGTGATTACACATCATCACATACCCAATTTATAACACCATGCCCCAAAGAACAGATGTAATAAAGTGAGGGCAGGAAGTGGCAACCTCATAAAGCAGAGCTGCCGACTCGAAGGGTTTCGCATGTGTGCAGGACGGAGAACGGCGTCAACACGGGGCCTGGGAACTTGGATTTTCAAACGGTTGCAGATGTGGTGGATGTGGGACAGAGTGGAACACTCCGGAGAGTTGGTTTCCTGCCCCGTACACCTAAGACCACAGCCACCAGCCACGGTACACTGCAGGGAAGAGCAATGGCTGTCTTTGCATTTGACCTTCAAGAAAGTCTATGCCCCTAGGACCAGACTCAACGCAGCTGTCCAGAGCCAGCAAGGAATCCTGTCAGGCCACCTGCCTCTTTGTACAGGTTTAGAGTTCTACTCAGTCATCGCAAGAGGTCCCCTGCGTGCAGGGTCTTACATAAAGCCCAGGTGAGACCCTGAGACCTGGGTGCTCCTCACAATCCCCCCAAGAATGCAAAAAGATATCTCTCTCAAAGACTCTGGGAAATATTTCTATGGTTCCATCAACTCATGGGACAGATTCAGCTCCTTCTACTGCTGTTCTTACTAAATGCAGTGCTCTGTCTGTGTGGCTGAAGTAAAGGAGAAAGACTTTGGGGGCAAAGATGAACCTTCTTTCAGGTCTCAGATGATGAGGTCTCTCTACCCAGGGCTAAAGATTCTCCCCATGATGCAGTTCTGACAATGTTTCTTTTCTTACCTCATGGTGACCTTAAGTCCAACCACAGAAAGAGAAGAATCTCTTCTATCTGGGCCCAAGGTTGGCTGACTGAGGCATGTAGCCCTTACCCTCACATGCAGCTCCTTCCCTGGTGTCTTCCTTAGCGTTTCTGTTGCTGTGAAGAGACACCATGATGTGGCAACTCTTATAAAAGTATTTAACTGGGCCGACTTAAAAGTTCACACTGGGTTTAGCCCATTATCACCATGGCGGGAAGCAAGGCAGCATGCAGGCAGACATGGCACTAGAGCTAAGAGTCCCTACATTTTTTTACCCAAAGGCAAACGGAACTGAGACACTGGGTGTGGCTTGAACTTATATGAGACCTTAAGGTCTACCTCCACAGTGACACACTTCCTCCAACAAGGCCACACCCACTTCAACAAAGCCACACCTACCTTTGGGGGCCATTTTCTTTCAAACAACCACACCTGGAAACTGGGTGAGGAGAAGCCAATGACAAATTCCTTTGTCTTCAGAGCGACCTCCTCACCCTCTCTCTCGACCAGAACTCAGGTCCTCTCACCAGCCACCATAGCAAAGCCATCGGTCCTCTTTCTCCTTTCCAGTGAGGTCCTCCAGGTTTTCTCCTCAAAGCTGTCCCCACACACTGTTGCATCCCATCAGCCCATTCACGACTCTGCCCATATCGCCTGATGATCACACACGCATGCTTTCATACACCCTTGCATTCACTCAGCCACGCATGCACACTTCTCCATGGGCGTATTTATTCATGTTCACAATCACTCCCATACACACCACACGTTATTCAGGCACGCACCCTGCTTGGTGATGCACGCTTACCGATGGAACCCGACTCGCAGAGCTCCCACAATGACTTCAGAATCTAAAATCCGTCCCACGCTTTCTGCTTCTTCAACATTCTCCAACTGTTTTGTCTACGTTAACCACATTTCCCGACTGCCCCTCACGTTACCCTTGACTCCAGAGAATCCAGCAAAAGACTAGATCTAAGACAGGTGACAATGACATCTTAAAACTCACTCAGCAGAGATACTTTGAAGATCACTATGGTCCCTGATTTCCTGACTCCAACACCGAAGTAAGTGATTAATCAATACATTGATTGATAATCTGGTTGACTGGCATCATAAAAACTGCAATCTATATGACCACAGAGGCCGTGCTGTGATTGCTGCCTGTACTTGCCTGTCCAGCAGAAGAAGGGATGCAGGGTCCTACCCCAACATGCTTCATGTGATTTCAACCTCAGGAGATACAAGGAATCAGTGGTACCCAGAACTGTGAGCTAGTCCTGAATGGAGGATCTGTTGGAGCTGCCGTGTTACCTCTCAACTGGTTTCTCTATTGATTCTGATTTGAAGTTAATTCCTTTCACATGGGAAAAATGAAGATCATATACCCCACTTGTCTGGGCTGTTTTATTCATGCAGTAGCAGCACTTACACCTGCCTACTACAAGCCTCCCTCGCTTTCCCCATATTCTTTATTCATTAGGTCCCACGTTGTCTCTGTAAGTACAGAGACCATCTCTCATCCTCGCACAGCTTGGGAAAACGAAGCCTTATTGGCTCCACACTTCCTGAGAAGACAGAGGGGCTGTGGGTGCACCACTGGGAATGGAAGGCAGCTCCAGCCACAGGAAAGCACAGAAGGTCGGTCTACCGGGCCCCTAACTTAAATATCCTAAATGTCCTCAGCTTTAGCAGGCAGGATGCTAGCAGTGGGCAGAAATAGATACTTGAGAAAATTCTGGAACATATTTAGAATGGCCATACTTTGAGAACCCGAGGAAACAATTTATTAATTTATATTTGGATCTTGAAGTCTTCCTGAATGTAAAATACTGTCAGAGACACAGAAAACCAAGCTGCATGTGGACCAGCTCTATGGACATCATATAAATATGGTCCTATAAATATCACTGTTGTGAAAAGTTTCACAGATTTCCTTCTGGACCTTTTTCTAGGAGTATTCTAGCAAAGCTGGGATCCCTGTATAAAACATTTCACATCTGTTTTCCAGTTAATGCTACACGTTATTATGCAACTAATGTCTCATATCATTAGAAACCTATCTGATGACGTCATCTTTAATGGCTCCATAAATACCCCTTCACTTGGAAACTACTAACTTATTTAGCTGTTCTTTCCTTGGCCGTTGAGCTCATAACCAAATTTTAACCCTGTAAACCTCTGAAGCACCAAGAAGTGGAAGCTTGAAAGTCCCTAATCTAGGCCAAAGGTAAGTGCTGCACAGCCTGTTAGCCCTTGACCAGCTCCCCATCAGCACCTACCTCAGCTCCACAAGGACCATGATTAATTAGAGGCTGGAGCATCAGAAAGCTGCCTCTGTGCGCTGCTCTTTGCTAATATAGCCAGAATTAAACATTTGAATGACCCAAGAGCAATGAGATTGTCCTCCCAGACATTACTCCAGTGAAGAAAATGGACGATCTAAATGGTCATGGAATCCATTTTTACTGGAAGTCCATAAAGTTTATTGAATGAAATACAACCCATAAGTAGTTTCTTCCTCTTTTCGTTACCTTTGATCTGGGCTGTTTTAGACTGGACTCTTTTGATTGCAGTGATCAGCTCCAATCAACAATAGTGTCATTGTGAGGATGGGCAGGTCAGGCTCAAGGCCTCAGAAGAGCCCTGGGTCAGCCTTGAGAGGGGCAGAAAGTGGAATTTTCTTACCCACCCCCTAATTCACACATGGTTTCTGTTTCCTTTGCACCCTAGCCTCCCGCTCTTCTCTCTCCTGCGTACCCCTGCCCCCCCATCTTCAGGAGGCACACACACACAAGCCCAGGGAAGCTCCTTGCTCCAGTTTTTAGTTTCAGAACAAATGCTTCAAACTAACCAGTACCTTCTTCTGGTCCCAATTAAAAGTCTCCAAGATGGGACCCTACCTTAGGTGAACATTTTGCTCCAGTCCCAGCTAGTTAGTTGGTTGGTTGGTTGACCGGTTGGTTGGTTGGTTAGTTAGTTAGTCAGTCTGTTAGTCAGTCAGTCAGTAGTCAGTTAGTTACCTAGGAAGCTTGATTTTGAAACAGTCCTCCTACTTTGTTCAGTCTGACCTTGAACTCCTGCTCCACCCAGCCCGTCAGCTGTCAGCTGCTGCCACGCCTGCACGCACCACGGTGACCACTACGGAAACTCTGATTGGCCATCCCACAACCACTCATGATTCCCAAGTCCACACATGGTCTAACCCAGTGTGACAGAGGAAGACAGAGTTTCATTAATCCCTTTCATGGCATTATCTATTAAAATATGTTTTAATAAAACTTACAGTTTTTAAAGATAAAAGAATGAACTCTGTGTGTGTGTGTGTGTGTGTGTGTGTGTGTGTGTGTGTGATGGGACTCACAGTTCCACTCTTAGACATACTGAGCAGCAATGTGTGTAATGTAATGTCATATGGACACACCAGAAACTAAATAAACCCCTGTATCTTATAGACGATAGAGGGGTACCTTGAGGTATTCTCACACCACAGGGCCTCATGAGCAAGGCAAATGTAGTTCAGTCTGACCTTGAGCTACAGATAAATTAGAGTCACGCAAAATGTGGCTGAATCACACCAACAAGACTAGCCAAACACAAAAACACGCACACAGCACTGTGTTCATTTGAACTACACAAACAAGCAAAACTCAGCTCTGGTTTTAGGGCGTGCGATGTGGTGATTTTATTCGGAGGGGGTTGGCAAGGGCCGGGACGGGTGAAGGCACCTCTGTGACATCGCCTCGTCTGATTGTGGTTCTATGACACTAACCACTTTCTGGGCTTTGTATTTATGATTTGAGAAACTTCCTAGATGTATATTACACGTCAATTGTGTATCCTTTTGTACATGGATAATTACATGTCATGTGATACATATTGCTATCCCCAGTAGTACATGTTTATTCCATGGATGTGTGAACTCCTGTGGATCAGAGGGATCGAAACCACTCTCCTGTAGTTGCACAGGTAACTAACAGTAGGCCACATCTCAACCTAGGTTTTAGGGTTCCAAAAACAGTCTTTCTACTACACTCTCCTGTTTCAACTGAGATATAAAAGCCTCAACCATAACCCCATATATGCCTCTGCCTCCCAGTTAAAAAAAAAGACAAAAATGATATTGAAGACATTTTTAAGCCATGAACTAAGCTTAATGTCTTGATGGCTCTCTAGTGGGCATTAGCCAAACTCAACACTTGGTTCTTTGGCCTTGCCTATATAACTCATTCCCACAGAAACACCTCATCCAGAAGGCACTAGCTCATGATGCCCCCCCCCCTTCTGCCAGCCTTCCAGACAGCCACTGTGACGCTGACCTCATGTCTAACAATACAGTCTTGGCAGGAAGATACTCAGTAACTCCTGGCCCATTGTTGCTGCAAGGATCTATGTAGCTCAACACAGAACAAAAATCAAGGCGTGTAAAACCATATCCCATCCAGAGAACAAAGTCACTCCACTGGACCAAGGCAACTCTCAAGATTGTGGGTGACGACGGGAGACAGGAGAGTGATGTGCTGGAGAAAACCTAACATCACAGGGCTGGGAAATTGAAAGAGACTTTTAAGTTCAACTTCTAAGGCAGGAGACTAATAAAGACTACACTTGGAAAGCACTTTACAGGTTGCCAAGTCTGTTCTCAATTCTCAATTGATCTTCTGGCAATCGTTTCAGGTAAGATGTAATTATAAACTCTCTTTGAGAGGCAAGGAAATCAGAACTCAGGCAATTTGTAAAGTTACTAAATGGTGACCTCCTATAATTGGTCCCAGGTTGGTTGAGTCCAAATTCCAATCTTTTTTTACACCACACCGTATACCATATGTGGCTCTAGACGGACACCTGGAGATTGTCATCACTACTTATCCCAGAAACCTTAGCGTCAAGACAAGTCACTCTGAGTTCTGAGAAACCCAACTGAAGGATATGGAGGCCCTAGAGCTGAGCTGGTCCCCCACTGAATTTCCCTGGGCAGGAGCTCCCAGCAGATTTAAGAAGCTGACACAGTGTTTATAACGCACTGTATATGCCCTGAATTAAAGACACGTTGCTTTGTAACAGCAAGCCGTCTTTCACATATTGAGCCAGCAGCAAGAATGAAGTAGACCTCTTCTGTCCACACAAATGAGGACGTCTAACCGCTATAAAGAACTTCCTGTCTCAAGAATTAGCTCTTCCTCCCCACGTTCTGACTGTTCCACAACAAATTCTCTTCCCTTGAGCAAATTGGAAACGAGCAAAGATTTAAACCCTGCTGCTGGCCTGGAATTTCAGAAGCATGTTCATAGAGCCATTTTGGTGAATGTGGCGCACTAGCTGGAGACACTTAGAGGCCCAGAGCCAACCCCCAAGTAGCCGTTTGTCTTTTTCTCTTCGAGTTTCCTGAAACTCTGCAGATTGTCCCCAGAGCCTCTGCTCTTGCTGAAGGTCACATGAGCTCACATAACAGCCCTGGGTGTGCCTGAGCTTAACAGAAAGGGTTCAATTGGACCAGTATGTCTGCTCTTATAGCCGAGAGGACCGGGTCAAGCTGGTTTTGGAAGGCATGGATCCACACAGTACAAGTTCTGCCCTTGACAGGTTGTCCCCTTGTCTGGACTGGGGTGATTCACCTGCCTGCCGCTGCCCTTGTGATCCAGAGGAAGGCTATGAGCTGGGCCTGGAAAAGTGATTTCTGAACCCAGCTCTGAACAGCAGACATCCATAGCTGTAGCACACATTGACATTTATTGACTGTCTGTAGACAGAGACTACATCGAGAGCTCTGGGGAAAGCAGAGGGGAGGATTGATGATCGCCTCAAAGGAAGCAATGGAAATACAGCATTGCCTTTTCAAAGCACACTTCACACCTGAGACCCTGTACAAAAGGGTTGACCTAAACAGAATAACCATGCCAGCCACACACAGTCCTGTCTGCCATGTGAATATATTCAAGGAGGGGATCCTTTTGTTTGATGAGTCTCAACCAGACAAGTAATGTTCCCTCACTGGGCGTCTGCAAACTCAGAAAGAAATGTCTGGGTTGCTCTTTTACCTGGGAGACTCTACTGGCCTCTAGAAGACAGATGCCAGGCACCTTACGCTTCTTGACAATGTAGAAAAGAATCATTCACAAAATACTGTTCTACTCCAAAAACCGGTATCCTGTTGAAAACTATATCCATATCACCCCTTGCCCGCCCTTGGTTCTTGACCTGTTATTGTCTTCCACCCTGGGAACATTGAATCTGGAGGATGCCTTAGTGTTCATGCGAGCATACTGTGCTAGCCGGAGTGAGAACATGCGAGGCTGTGGTCACAGGCATGGCCCTGGGATGGCAGTAATTTGTCCCTCCCTCATGGCATTGTTATGAGAATTCGATGGGATTCTGTATATTTAGTTCTGTGCTAAATAAGCATGGTGATTTTTGCTCTAGGAGAAGTGTTTGCTCAGGATTTTGAATGTTTTAGTTGCCAGCACATTCCAGTAAAGGTGAAGTAAAGACTGGAATGTACAAAACCGGGCTTCGTGGCCGTAGTGTTGGTCAGAGACACACCATGTGTTCAGCATGCTGAAGATTCTGGGTTCAATATCCAATATACACATATCCCCCAAACAAAAGAAAATCTACCTTCAGCCACAGATCTGCCCATGAGATCACAGTGCAATCCACTTACCTCTCCACATCCCATCTTTTCACACTTGGAAATACTAATAAATAATGATGAACCCTTTTCAGGTAACTGTGAGGGTTGATGAGGTGTGGCTGCAGCAGTGTAACCAATAAATCACACGTTCTGGCTGGACAGAAAGAACCTTCTGAAATAAGATAGCGTGACAGTGTGTTTCTGCGTCCCTTTCACTCACTATGACATCATTTCCTCTGTGGTTAGAAGGAATCAATGCAATAATATCAAAGGATGTTCAGCCTCGCTAACAATTAAAGATGCATATGAAAGTATCAAGAGACCAGTATTCGTAGAATATTGGCAACAATTCAAAAGGCAGACAAAGTTCAGTATTGGTAAGGGAAATGGGCTTCCTCAGATATATGGTGGGAATATTGATGCAATATTTCTAGTTCTAGAAAGCAATACAGCAAAATATATCCAAAAGCGTGTGTGTGTGTGTGTGTGTGTGTGTGTGTGTGTGTGTCTTAGTTAGGGTTTCTATTGCTGTGAAGAGACACCATGACCACAGTGCCTCTTATAGAGGAAAAAAACGTTTAATTGGGGTGGCTCACTTACAATTTTAGAAGTTTAGTCCATTATTATCATGGTGGAGAACACGGTGATGTTCAGACAGACATGGTGCTAGCTACATCTTGTTCAGAAGGCAACAGGAAGTGGACTGTCTGTCACCCTGAGCGAAGTTTGAGCAAAAGAGACCTCAAAGCCCACCCCAATAGTCACACACTTCCTCCACAAGGCCACACCTACTTCACAAGGTCACTTCACTACTCCTAATAGTGACACTGCCTTTGGGATTATGGGGGCTAATTACAGTCAAACTACCACATTGTGTGTATCTATGTATGTGTGTATACATATATATTATAACATATTATATACATATAATATATATATTATATATATATGTATGTATGTATGGACTGAAGAGATGGCTCAGTGTTAAAAGCACTTGCTGGTCTTGCAGAAAACCTGGGTTAGGTTCCCAGCACCTACATGGCAGCTCATGACTCTAAGATTCCAGTTTCAAGACTCCATGGCCCTTTGCTGACCTCCCATAGGCACTGCACACAGGTGGTGCCAATACATAGTACACAAATGCAGGCAAACACTCATATACATGAAATAAAATCTTTGAAAAATAGTTTAAAGTGTATATATTTACACAAGTGCATACACAAGTGCATAAATATGAGAAATAATTAATACTTATCAAAAACTATCAGAACTTATCCTTTATAATGAATAAAATGGAAATAGCCTAAGTGTGCCTTAATTTGATGATTAGGTGTATAAATAATGCTATACCCATACAACAGAACACATACAGTCATCACAAAACATAAGAGCCATGGATGGGCTCAAAGAGAGGATATTAAGCTCTCATGTGATGGACAGCATGTTACCAGATCTTTCCATGGCATGATCCTTTTGTTGCAAAAACACAAATATCTTTTATAGAGAGTTCAGAAATCTGAAAGTACAGGCACCAGGTCCTTAAGCCGTGGTGGTTATCTCTGGGGAAATAAAGAGGTTAAAAAATAAGTTTTTTTTTATATTTAGTAGAACTTTATAATTAGAGGCACATTCTACCTAGATGTCGGAAGGTCAAGTGTTTGAACTCAACTGAGAAGACAACAAAGCTTGTGCAAAAATTTAAATAAAATATTGTTGCAACTTTGTATGAAAACTATAGTGAGATCCATGGATGCATGGCTAATACTTCTCCCCTGTGAAATGAGTAAAATCACAAGATGTCACTATCACTGAAGGTCACCCTAATTTCATAGACAGTAAATACAGTAAACGTGTACGTGTATCTCACTCACATGATGTAAACGCAAAACAAATAGAGCTGTCATGCCACGTTAAGGGCTGGCATAGCAGGGCTGAAATGGCCTCTCTGGTGTCCATTTGTGCCGTGGCGAGATGGTCACATACAACCAAGGTACCCAGGGAGCAAGGTATTTGAGACAAGTCTCACACGCATATTTTTTTTTCTCTAATTCTCTTTCAGGCCTGACTCAAGGTTCATTGGTCATGGAGACTGTGTGAGATTTGGCCACATTTCTGCTTTTTCTAACTTGAAGGTGGCAGAGTTGGCTTCTTCATGCCTCCTCCTACCCTGTGCTTCTCAGATGAGACCATTTCCTGAAAGAGCTCTGACATCAAGAGGATTAAACACTTGAAAATTAAAAACAGTCCTGAAGGGTTGTTTTCTTTAGTGTCATGAATGTTATTATAACAAATAATACTGTAAAAATGAGATTTAATGACATAATCTAATCTAGTTTTTATCTTGTTATGTTTTCAGGCTTCACAGTGTGTTTAGTTCCCAAACAGGATATAAAGCTATAAAGTTTTCCTTTAAGTTGTCAAGCTGACAGTCTCTTCTAACGTGCACATTAGAGTCAACTTTTCTTCTGTCTGTTTAACTGGTGGAAAGTCTGCAATAATTTTCATGCCTAAACACTCTTCACCCTCACGGTTATTGCAAGCCCTCAGTCTTACCGTCACAAATGCATATTTCAACATCAGCTGACAGATGGAATTTCAAGCAGACAGCACAAAAGACGCTCTCCTTCCAAGCTCTACCCGGAAGGCTTACCTCTACTTCAAAGTTCATGCTTAGCGATTAATAAATCTGCCTCTCATGCTCTGTTCAGAACATGTGTGTCCTATGATGTCATGCACAAGGCAGAAACCAGTTGTTGGTCACATGCAAGTTCAGGGATGCCCTCCATGATGTTCAAATTGGCATTAATTTTCCAACCTCCAGAGGCCAAGCCCAAAGCTGAAAGGCCAAGACTAAAAACTGAGGTCAAAGTTGATCTTTGGTACATCTCTTGGGAATCCTTTTTTTTTCCATGTGCATAAGTGTTTGGCCTACATGTATATCTGTGCAATGAGTGCATGAGTCCTCTGGGACTGGTGGTACAGCTTTGGCTACCACGTGGGTGTTAGGAAGAGTCCTGGGTCCTCTGCAAGAGTAATAAAGTCTCTTAATCTCTGAGTCAGCTCTCTAGCCCCTCAGACAGTCTTACCCTCCATGATTTTTGTTGTTACTAGTATTAGAAGCATTGGTTTCTTATATCTCTTTTTCTGTGAGTTTTTTTGATGTTGTTATTAAAAGTAT
Source organism: Dicrostonyx torquatus (assembly GCA_028555095.1). Taxonomy (NCBI): domain Eukaryota; kingdom Metazoa; phylum Chordata; class Mammalia; order Rodentia; family Cricetidae; genus Dicrostonyx; species Dicrostonyx torquatus. The sequence goes on along the minus strand of JAQHUG010000382.1, from coordinate 396,436 downwards.
GTGTTTCTTTTATATTTAAATATGTATTTCTATTATAAATCACACAGGAAAAAAATAATACCTGCTTTAGGTATGGCTCCCTTCTCCTCCTTCCTGGCCACCTTGATGTAAACAGCTTTGCTCCAATAGACTCTTCCCATCATAATGTCTGTCTTCCTTCTCAAACGCAAAACATCAGGATCAAGTGATCCTGGACTGAGACCTCTGAAACCACAAGCCAAAAATAAATCCCTCTTCTTTATAAGTTGATGATGTCAGGGAGTTTATCCCAGGGATGAGAAGTTGACTAACACAGTACCTGCTGCAGTATGAGTATAAAACATTTCCCATAGCTCATACATTTGAGGTCTTGGTCATCAGTTAGTGGCACTGTTTTGGGAGGTTTTTGAGTCCTAATGGAGTGAAAATTAGCTGGAAGAAGTGGTAGAGGGAGCACTTAGAATTATAACTCAGACTCACATCCAGTTGCCATCTTCCTCTCTGTTCCCTGATCCACAGAGATTTGAGTGAGCGGCTTCACACTCCAGCTATGGTACCTTTTCCACCACAGTGGACTGTACTCTCTCAAACTGTGAGCCAAATCATTACATTGTTTCTTTGGGACTCTTCATCACAACAATGAGAAAAATGACTATACAGTGTTCTGCCAGGGGAGGTGGTGTTATAATATGGTGTCTTGCCACAGCAGGGGTGGGCATTAAAATCATTGCATTGAATCTCCAAGTGCTTCCTACCTTTCCAGTAGCTTCTTGTTTGATCATCAAGTTGGATTGAAGAATCTTAGAGTTTGCAATGGCCCCAGGGATCACAGGACCCACTGTGCCTCCCACTCAGAAGTCCCTTCATGGAATCTGCTGGCCCTTACCAAGAGTCATTCCAAACAAGCTGGGACATCTTTCACAATTAGCACTTCAACGCGGATCTGTGTCCTAGACCTTCAGGGATTCCTTCCACCCTCTGGATGAAGCCCAACTCTTTGGGGGTGATGTGCACCTCTGCCCTGTGTTTTGAGTCTCTTCTCAAGCCACTCTGTCTCACAAAGCATGCTTCCGGCATCCTGGGCTTCTCTCAACCTGGTCCCTTTGCCTACAGCACTCTGGCTGATGAGCTCTGGCTGTCTCTCACAGCATTACCTCTTAGTGAAGACCTTTTCTGTCATGCCCCGGAAGAATCTGTACTCTTTCTCTCTGTGTGGACGGTGTTGCCTTTACTGATCTGCCAGTCTCTGAGAACATGGAGCACATTATTGTCATCTGCAATCCCCAGTCTCCTGCACAGTCCTGTAGAAGTCTCCTTCAGCAAACAGAAGGATCTGAGAAAATGCTCAAAGAGGAAACAGTTATACACAATTAGTCCCAAATGTGTGTGTGGATTTTATATCTACCTGTGATGCCTATGCAGACTTGATAAGTAGGGTTGTGTACCTGGAGTTCAAAATGACTAGACCATCGGTTTCCAAATGTCATATTCTAAAGACTTCCAGCTCACAGAGACTGAGATTGCTGTGGGGTCCAGAGAGAAATAGGCCATGTGTCCTTACTACTTCCTAGAGTGGACCACCCTGCTTCTTCATCCGGGTCCTGAGTGGCAGCGGGCATGTGCAGGAAATATCATGCTGCCAAGAAAAACGTAAACAAGAATCTCACTGAGATGGTAAGCGTTGGCTTCAGAATGGAATAAGAGCTCCCTCAGACACTGACTCCGAGCCCCAGTCTCCACACCTGTGAAGACAGACTACCTATGACTGCCCTCTGTGGCGACTATGGTGGAGGATGCTAGGAAGATAATGCTAAGATAATGAGCACAAAGTTTATAAAGGACGCTAATGCTAAGTGCTCAGCCCAGAGGCTTTCCTTATGAACACCGTTACTTCTGCCCTCCCTCCCACAGATTTCTTTTCCTATCTTTAAACCCGGTATACAAATTGAACCCTGCAGTGTGTATTCTTTTGTGCCTGGATCTTACATCTGTGTTTTGTTTGTCCAAACAGCCATAGGAAATAATTGGGAAAGGGGATGCAGGTAGAAGAGTTTCAGGCTACCTATAGACCCTAAGCATCTTGGGAGTAAAAGCTAAAATTTTCTCAGTTTGTTTTCTATTCCTCAAAGTGACAACAAGTTCATAATAGTCTCAACAAATCTTTGACTGATGAGAAAAGTACTAGGCAGGCGAACATAAACCAATGAGTCATTGCTACCGCCTGCCCCCCTTTGGGCTTTACCTGCTGTCCAGTTGGCCTTCCCACTTTCCCCTCTGGCTTTGCCACAGGGTCTGTTCCTGTTTTAAAATCCTCCAAAGCTGGAGTGACTCATGAGGAGTGGGGAAAGCCTGAACGCCTCAACGGCCTACACTGAGGGCAGTTCCCAGACAAGGGAAGGAGCTGGAAGCAGCGCCCAGACCCAAGAGTCAGACAGGAGACTGGGGACTCCTGGCTTAGACAGACCTGGAAGGAGGCCCTCGGGTCTCAGTCTGAAGTCCTTGACCTTCCCCCTCGATGTGCATCTTGGCCAAGATGTAGCTCAGCCCAGCTGTCAGGCACACTGTCATTCCAGCTGTTACTGAGCGATGGATTCCTGTTGCCAAGATATGGATTTGGTTTTAATAACAGTTAGTGCAAACACTGTAAATTTACTGCTGCGAGAGAGAGTTTTTGAAAACGTCCACTCTGGCTATAATTTTTCAGCCGCACCAGCTGTTTGTGCTCAGCTCATACCTGACACGGAGCTTTGAAATAGCAATGACTGTATTTATAAGAAGGCGAGGACTCATAAATATGTCACAAGTGGAATATACAATGCCATATTTCACCATTTTCTATTTTAAAATGGTGAGTTATGGCTGCAGAAATGCACGCCCATTAAAGGTGATATGATGTATTTTCTGCCCTGTTCAGGAGTCCATCCATCATTGAGACAATAAAGAAAACCGCACTTACTTTTTTCCTGTCGTCTGTAATTTATGATCCCCAAAAAGCTGTAACCTTTTGGCAGGCTCTGCAGAAACCACTGCACTGTTAGCAACTAAATAACCTTTTATAAGGTTTTAAATGTGTTGCTACAGTCTCAATGCACTTGCTGTATTGATCCAGAAGATCTTGGGGTGGGGGGAAAGGGATGGAAGAAGAAGATCCATAACAAAATCAATAACGGCATATAGATTGTTGAAAGATGCTTCTAATGATTTTTGCCAGCCATCATCTTTCAGCATGCCACGCCCTATCTCTTAGGCTCGGTCTTGGCTCAGAGTTGATTGACCTTGCTTTTCAGCCTCCCTCTCTTCGTCCCTCCCGCCCTTTCATCTTGCAGCCAGACCCAGGAGAAGCAGGAAGATCTATCGGCCACCACAGGCTATTCACAGCAAAGCTCTGAGAATCCCAGTCACAGCTATCTGGCTGTGCAGAGGAGGCCCAGCGAGTATTGTGACTGTGCGCGTTCTGGAGGTGATTTAGGGATAGACTCAGGTGACGGTCTTCAGTCCATCTTTTTCTAGCTCTGCCATCCCGCTTCTGATGTTCACACTGGAGAAGCATGTGGGCAGGATGAGCGGATGTATTTCTGATTAGCTTTATAAATCTCAGCAGTCTGCCTGGGGCAGAGCTCAGAGCAAAGAGAGTGAATGAGAGCAGCTGGATAATAGAGTCTGTGTCTCAGTCTGCTCCGAAAACTGTGAGATGACCATGGCAATGGTCATCATGGCTGCAGGTGCAGAAGGTTCTATGTTTGGTGGGAGTCACACGGTCAAAGCTTCCCATTCATGTAGCGGTCCATCAGGAAAGGTAACCCCAGCACTTTCTGGGTTAGTCTTCCACACTCTGTCTTTTTTCTGGGTGTGGAGGGGGACTAATCACCATGGCAACTTCCAGGGATGGAAGTAGATAATCTTTCCCTCCGTGGTCCCTGTGGGTGAGGCCTCCCTATTTGCCATGAAAGAGAACTGTGGTAAAGATCAGCTTCCTGCTGAACATAACCTGAGCAAAGTTCCCAGAGCTGGAAGAAAGACCTGGCCAGCGACTTTAGATGCTCCCTAGGAGGCAATCTGTAACTGAGCCTGCACACTGTATTCAGAGGGGTGATAACATGCAGTTTTAAAGTTCTGCTGGACAACCAGACAGAATCAGCAGGGGTGCCCAGACCTACCCCCTTCAGGATCCCACCCCTACTCCCCACCCCTCCCTACCCCTCCCCATTCCCACCCCCCCACCCCTGGCAGCACTATGATGCACGCTCAGGATTAGATCACATTCCAACCTGCATGGCAGATCAGCCACAGCTGTGATAGTGAATAAGGCTTCACCAGAATATAGTCCTGCCTCCCCTGCCTCTCCCCTATTTCCCCTGGCTCTCCCCTGCCTCCCTACCTCCCCTGCCCCTCCCCTACCTCCCCTGCCTCTCCCCTACCTCCCCTGCCTCTCCCCTACCTCCCCTATCTCTCCCCTACCTCCCCTGCCTCTCCCCTACCTCCCCTACTGCTCCCCTGCCTCCCCATTAGAGCTTGTCTGTGGTTGTTTTCAGCTGCAAGTAGCTCCAACACACAGCATAAAGCACATCCAGGCAAACCACACACCCACGCCAAAAAAATACATAAAACTTGCCCTTTCCCCAAACACTGCAAGGCCCTGACCTTGGCTCTACACAATGGCAGTGCAGAGGCCTCTGGAGCAGGTGATCCATGGTTGCTGCTTGCACAGGAATTTGTTACCTACCGATGCTTTGGTGAATACGACCTTGGCTGACTCCTCCAGCGATGCTGTAAGATGGAGGGTCTTATTATTCAGGTTTCCAGAGGAGTGAATGCCATGCCCAAGGTGGCACAGAGTCAGAGGCAGGGTTTAGCGAACAACCCAGGCATCCCTGTGCTCATACCCTGAAATCAAGGGACCCCCATATGTGCATTCCAGACCTGAGACTCACAGCTGGTGACACTGGGAACGTCACTAGCCTTTCTAGACCTTTGTACCTTCAAAATATGAAGACTCGCTAATATAAGCATGCCAAGGAGCTCTGCAAGCAAAACCCACACTCCAAGCACATAGGAAATACTTCCAAAGGCAAAGCTCCTCCCTTTCACCCGGTCTGACACCTGTCCCACCCACAAATCAGCAATAGAAGATGCCAATAAGGCAATAGGGCAAGGTGGGAGCCCTCTAAAGGCCACCAACCGTCCCTGAACCCCAACAGGCTGCATGGAGCCATAGATACAAAGAGTCTAGGGAGCACCCAGCAGGCGTTTCTTGCATCCTGGTCCTGTAGACTCCATAGTCTACAGAGTGATGGAAAACTGGCCCTTTATTGATGCTGGGTTATTGGGTAGGGGCGCAAAGACAAGGGCATTTCGCCCTTTGTCAAGCGTCTTGCCACCTCTCTGTGTTGAAGTTGAACCCTCCCTCTCTCCTGTGCTTTCCCAGAGCACCCCATCATTATTAACATTATAAATAAAAGGAGAGGCAAGTTATTAAATGTAAAATATGCAAAGTTCCTCTCAGATCTCACTGGGCAGTTCATAAACGTGATGGCTTAATTTTGCTGTGGATCCAGGCAGCTGACAAAGCATCTCAAGCTCTCGGGCTAATTGAAGTTGTTAATGAAGTGGAGGAGAATGATGGGGGCAATGATGGGTGGCTGCTTCTACTGTGGGGACCCAGAAGAGCTGTGCTGGATCAAACTGAAGCCCTCGGTCCCCATTGTCACTACAGCCAACATTACCAGGCTCCTGGAAATTCCCTAAGAGGAAACTGCTTTTGTGTAACTTACCCTGGCTTGTGCGGCCATAGAGATCCCTCTTCAACAGCCTGGTGAGTCCTTCCCTCTCGTGCTGCTGTTTGGGTGAGGGACCGTAAAGACTCATGGGTTGAAGGCTTGGTCTCCTACCCATGATGGAACCTTTGGAAGTGAGGTATAGGAGGAGTCGAAGGCAGTTAGGTCATTAAGGTGTTCTCTTGAAGATATTGGGACCCCATCCCCTTCCTGTCTCAGTCTTCATGGCTACCATGAAGTAAGTATCTTCTTTTACCATATTTGCACAACTTTGTACTGCTTCCCACCAGTCCACCACAACAGGGCCATCTATAGATTGAGACTTTCAAAACTATGAGTGGAAATAACCCTTTCCTGTTTTTAAGTTGATTGTGTTGGGTATTTTGTTATAGTCATCGATCGCTGACAAACAGCTAGAGAAAAGCGTTTACATTAAGAGATTGTGATGGGATCTTGAAAGAATTGATTTTAGGGTGGCTTAGTTGATTTGAAAGATACTGGTCTTCAAAAGCTCATGCCCTCAAAATCTGGGCTGAGTAGAAACAACCCAATGTCTACCAATAGATAAACAGACAAATAGATTGGGCGTAGGAATGTTATTTAGGCACCAAAGGAATAAAGACCTCATATGTACTGCCACATAGATAAACCTTAAAAACATGATGCCGAGCCCCCCTCAAAAAAAAAAATCAGACACTAATTGCCACATAGTGTATGATTCTGTGTCTACAAAATATCTGGATTAAGTGAATTCACAGAAAAAGCAAATGGCTGGGCTGTTTTCTGGGGATAAAGAGGAAAAATAATGCTTGATGCCCCAGGGTCGTATTTTGTGGGTGAGTGGGGTGATGAGAATATTTAGGATCTCTGGATAACTAAGTTCTGGCGAATACTTTACTGTAAAGACTTGAACAGGGTCTGGAAAGATGGCTCAGTAGCTAAGAACACTTCTTGCTTCTCCAGAGCACACTAGCTGGTTCCCAGCACACCCTTCTGCCAGACGGCTCACAATCACCACTTGTCACCCCACTTCCAGATGATCCAACTCCCTCTTCTACCTCTGCAGGCACCCACACACCCACACCCACACCCACACCCACACACAAATAAGTAATAAATTTAAAAGCTTTGAGTTTGTATTGTATACATTTTACTTCTTTGTTGTTGTTGTTTTTTAAAATAGTTGAGGGGGAAACCCAGCCCTTGGACAAATTCTGTTTGATGCGTCCTCACTTGGGAAGCTTGGCTCCTCTTTATGAGCCACTGATTTTCCCACCAGGAAGCCCAGCCAAAACCCAGCTCTATGATCCTGGTCCCTGTGTGAAACGTCCATGTCTACCTCTTCAACCTTAAAGAGCTGCCTGGGAAGTGAGCAAGCCTGGAGAAAGAGCTTATCACGGCAGGAGATCAAAGATACCAAGATCTTTATTAAAGTCCGGTGTTGCTGTGGTCTGGCAGTGAGTTGGTGAATAAGCCCCCCAAATTCTTTCTCCTCGCTCGCTTCCTCATCTGAACAATGGGTGTGGTGATGCCAAACTTGCCTCCTCCGTGGGTCTGCTTCCATCATCAAGCAACATACTTTGTGTTACCATTGGGTCAGTCAGCGCTCTGCGCTGATAACAAATTCCTGAGATACTAATCTTATAAACAGATATTTTTGGCTCACAATTTTATAGTTTCCAGTCCATGTTAGTCACATTCCCTGGGGAAGGTAGGATGTCAAGGCAGGAGGTGTGACAGCAAAACTCTTTACTCCTGACCAGGAAAGCCAAAGAGAAAAGAAGGGCACAATTCCAGTGACCTATAGACCTCCCCATCTGTGGGCTGGTCCATCACAGAGGCCCTGAGGGGACTTCCAAGATTCAAAGCATCATAGTCATTGTTGGTGACTCTTTAAAATCCAGTATATTGGGGTGGGGAGGATTGCTCAGTGGTTAAGGACAGGTGTTGCTCTTGCTGAGGATACAGGCTCAGATTCAAGCACACACAGTGGCTCACAGCCATCTATAACTCAGTTCCAGGGGCTCTGTTCTCCATGGGCACCAGGCAGGCATGTGGGACACATCTATCCAGTTCCTTGTGAGTGACAGTCAGTGAGCCTAGGATCTAGGCACTGCTACAGTTGACAGAAGGCAAGAGGTGAGCCCTGTCTTCTAAATAGGATGGCAAAGCTACCGACGGACACTGTGACAGAGCAGACAACAGCCTGGTATGGGCAGTATGCTGCCTGACTTCCAAACACTAAGAACCCAGGTATCCATGACTGGCCAAACTCAGCTGTCAACTCCGTATGCATTGTGGAGACACTTAACTATTTTTTACCTTGGCCTCCTTGCTTTTGCGATAAAAGCCTTACATTAAAAGTCCACAAAGACTTTTTATAGCTTTAAAAAGCTAGAAATGAAAAGGCAAAACCTGGTAATGTTAATAAATAAGTGAAAGCATGGATGTTCTTAGTATATCAGGGGCTTTCTTAAAAATCAATGGTAAGGACGGGTGTCCCAAAAGGGAAACATGGATCGCGCACACAGGATTTCACACAAAACTTTCTCCACTAAATATTTTATTTTAACTTGAAACCAGCCTCAATCTAACGTGATAGAACTAGTTTTCACTTTATTTCAGACAGTCATGTTCACAGCCTTTGATAACCACGCTTTTCATAACATTTATGAGAGAAGAACGTGGTCAAAACAAAAGATTCAAAGTAAGGATGAAGCTTCGTAGTTCAGAACTAGTTTTTGTTTAAAACAATAGCTTGCATGTAGCCCAAACTAGCCGTGAATTGGCAATCCTCCTGCCTCAGCCTCCCAAGTGCTGGAATTACAGGTATATGATTGTTTGCTGTGGTTTGTTTGTTTTTGAGAGGCGGGTAAAGAACAGGTAGGGATGATCAAAAGCCTAGAAAGACACACGCGGAGTGGAGTTGAGAACCGTTATCTCTGAACACTGGTTAGTCAATGTAGCCCTTCCTTGTAACTGTGATTTCTTCTCTGAATATCTACAACGGACACATTATTTTCTAAATTAGGGGTCATACGTTTAATCTGTGACATCACAAAAACAAATTTAAGGTTTTTTACAATCGGCACCATCAAAAATTCATCCCGACATCGAAATAATAAAACCTTTGTTAAAAGTGCCAAAACATGGAGCTAGACACGTCCTGGGCCCTGGGGAAGAAACTGGGACATTTCTTTATTATTCTGCTTAGTGGGCATGGTATTAAATCAATGCCAAAGACTTAGTGCTAGAGCGTAGATTAGCGAGTCTCTCAGTCCTCATCAGAGAAGCTTCTTTGCCATAATATTGATTAACGGAGACAATGTAGCGAATAAAAGACTCCAGAATGCTCAGTCCTGAAGGAGACCCTGGTAGCACACTGCTTCTAGGCAAGGCTCAGGGATCATCAAGGAAGAGGTGGCAGAAAGATTGTAAAAGCCAAATGCGATGGAAAACTACAGCAAAACGTGTTTCTGGACACAACAGGGAAGCTGCCAATATGAACTCAGTGGTTATGACAACATGCACAAGGCTTCTGCCAGTTCAGCCAGACAAAAATCCCAGCACAGATAGGGGAGTGGGCACAAAGGTTCTACCCCTAGCTATTCACAATTGAGAGTCAGGAAGGGGAACAGCATCTTTGTTTAAGGATGTGACCCCCTGGGGGATTGACTACACTCCAGCGGAAGGTCACACACTCAAGAATATATGAGCAGCCTAAATTAGACTCAGTCAGTTTGCAAAGAAAAGAAAAAGGGGTACACAAAGTTGGGTGAGTTGGGAAAGCGGCAATCTGGGAGGAGTTGGGGATGCATATGATCAAAATACATTAAATGGAATTATTAAATAATTGATACAGATATTCAAATAAAACAAATGTTTAGAAAATAAAAAGGTTATCAATGGTAACCTTTATTTTCTGTGGTTGAGCCTCTATTGTAGCTCCTATCTCAACTATTGGTTGGTCTACCTATATTCTCAACTCTACAGCAGATTTTTGAGGACAGAAACCTAAAAATAGTTATTCCTAGCTCCCAGCACTGTGTAATAGACACTCCATGGATGTCCGTTAATAAATGATAATATTGAAAGACCATTAGTTTGAAAAAATCTTAGGTGAGGGGACAGAAAATGTGAGGGAGAGCCTGCATTGTGAGTGGTGCTGGTTCTCACCCGTCTATCCAGTGACCCTGCCTGGCTTGAACAGTGTGTTAGGCTCTGAAGATCTAGAAGTGAAAATGCATAGAGCCCCGCTGTGAGGAACACACAGTTTCAGGACAGAGGCACACCATCTGAGGTTTCGCCTTTTAGTATCTACATTCTACTGTAGTCTGAAAAGATTGCACTGAAAGTTCCAGAAATTAAAGAATTCTTAAGTCTTAAATTCCAATAATTCTGAACAGTACTCTGTTCATGATTCTGAAATCTTGCTCCACTCTTCCAGGACAGGCGTCATGATTCATTCATTAGCATCCACATTGTATATGCTACCCACCCATTGGTTACTTAACAGATGTCTGTCTCAGCTATCATCTCAGTAGTGTCACAGGGTTTACTTACAGAATCAGATATAGGAGGTTTCAGACATCTTTGGGGTGTCTTGGAAAAGTCTCCCCATGATAAGAAGGACTACTATGGAGCCAGAAAAGAGAAAGAAGCTTAAAAACATGCAGAGGGCAGGAGGAGAATCAGGGCAGAAGAGACGAGGTCACAAGGGCAGTGCCCAAGGATGATCGGCTCTAACAAAGGACAAGATGCAGGAGAACCAGACAGGGATAGAAGTGGAAGGCAGCACATCCCAAGCCAATAAGCTACAGCATGGAAACATGACACACACACCCCCCCACCCCCCCACCCGGCTTCTCAGGAGAGAGGATCTTGGCAACAACGCCCACACACTCGGCCTGTGGCCATTGTCCTGAACCTCAAAATTTAACTCTGCAGTAATCACATGGCCATCTCTTCCTGGGAGGTAACTTCAACCTTAAGGGGAGATGATTCCCAAGCAAAGGTTTCTGATACCATGTCTGCATCCCATCATCCCTGTGGAGAGAAAGGCAGGTAGAGAGAGGGTCTACTCAGGTGTGGGGTCCCCTCACCTATGAGATAGTAGAACCATCCCCAAAGGAGAATCCTGAACACACATACAATCTCCCAGATACAGGAAGGGTTTTTAAAATACCTTAAATGTTTGTGTGTGTGCCAAGTGTGTGTGTTTGTGTGTGAGAGTACACATGTGTCAAAGCACACATGTGAAGGTCAGAAGACAACCTCGGGTGTCAGTTTATTGCCTTCATCCTTGTTTGTGGCAGGGTCTCTCTTGTCTGCTCCTGTTTCTTGTTCCAAGCTAGCTGGCCTGTAAGCCTTCAGGAGAGTCTCCTCTGTGCCTCTCATCTCAGCACAGGAGTGCTGGGACTACAGGCATGCCTCATTGTATCTGGCTTTTACTTCCGGAGACCAGAACTCAGGTCATTAGCCTCATGATCTTAGCCTTTTTATCTGATATCTGGGCCAGGATGGGTTTTGTCTTGTTTCCTTTGATGGTTTGTTTCTTTGTTTCCATCCTCCAGGAAACATCAGCTTCTGCCTTGAGTTGGTCCAGCTCTGATCTGGAATTCATTATTCGAACACAAGCAAATGTAAATTAATGTATAGTCATCACATTGGCTTCTCAGCAAGGTAAGGAAATGTTGACATCAGCCTGAGAGTCAAAAGAGGCTCTGAATTATGTGGTGTGACTTGAGGTGTTGACACGCTGGCCCTCTGCCTTCCAACCTTCAGGAAAGAAAGCACATGGTTGGGAACAGAGCTCATGACTTCATCACTTCCCAGAACACCACTGGCCAGTGAAAAGTCCACACTGAGCAGATCCAAAGTATTGCTTCATCCCTGTCCAGGAAGTGTGCCTAATGTGAAGTGTCCATCTTCAGCCATTGCTGGTCGTCCACCGTGGATCCGACCCTGAGCTAGGCACTGGAGCAGCACATAGCCTCCAAAGACGGAGCAGGTACAGCCCCAGCTACAAATCTGACCAGAGTGACTGTTACCTTTCCTGTGTCCTGTATGTTTAACTTGTTCTGCATCCCAGGTCCCCTTGGCGTCTTCTGCATGCATGCCTAGCTTTATCCCTCTGACCTCCCTCTCTCTCTGCTGGAAATCCCGCCTCTCCCCTCCCGCCTAGCTATTGGCTATTCTTCTCTTTACTATTTCAATTGCAGCAATACATTGTCACACAGTGTACAAATATCCCACAACAGGAGACAGCAGCATGGCTGCTTCTCCCTTAGGACCTCCAGAGAAAGGCCAGCCCTTCGTTCGTGGACAAAACAGAAGTCCATGCTGGACATCAGATCTATATTTCTCTTAAGTCACTCACTTGGTGACGATTTGTTACTGAAACAACAGAAATGCTAATGCATCAAGCACACTGCTGGAATGCCCGTGGGGTTCTGTGAGGGAAGCAGACAACCAACTGAGGTGCAGGCCTACCCTTCTGCAGAAGATAAGAGTTAATTTGTTAAGAATTTGGGTATTAGATGCAAAGAAATCGTTTGCTGGAGTTGCAGCAGGAGGGGTCCAGAGGCACTAGAGCAGGTTGGATGATACACTTACTTCAGAGTGCAGGGCGAAGGTAGGCATGGGACACCGCAAGACAGCATGCAGTAAGCTCTGCAGACTCCACCAGCTTCAGAGAACTACACTGTTAGGAAACCTGTCTCATCCCAACCCCAAGCCTCTCTCCACCATAGACTCTGATGACACCTTGTTTAAAGAGACGTGAACTCACTGAGACACTCACCCCCGCAGATCCAGCCTGGAGCAGAGTCAGCATGCAGGGACCGGCAGGTCAGACAAGACTTACTCACTAGACACAAGAACAAAGTAAGGCCGTGCACGAAGCACGAACTTGTTACCAGAGTGTCAAGCGACCGCTCTAACGCATAAACATAATAGGAGATGATGGAGACATCACTGTTGTCTGCCCACACTGGGAAAGCTTTGATGGGAGGCAGACCTGGAACCATCCAAGCAGGAGCCCAGCTTGGCTGTGACACAAAGGATCGTGGCTCGGTGCTGTTGGAATGCAGTAGTTTGTTACCTTTTCCTACCTGGCGGGCTACCCAACAATTCCCCATAGTGCAAGCCAGGCGTGGCTGTTGCAAAATATTTGTACACTGTGTACAGATGTTGCTGTTAGTGGAGTAACAAAGAGATGACCTGCCAATAGCTAGGAGGAGAGATAGGTGGGCAAAGGGAGGAAGAGGAGATAATCGAGGCACGCGGGAGACTCGGAATGAGTTGGACACACAGAATGGGAGAGAGGTAAAAGCCACATGGCAGAATATAGATTATTAAAAATATGGGTTAACTTAAGCTATAAGGGCTAGTCTATAGCTACAGGCCAGGCCTTCATAATTAATAAGAAGTCTCCATGCCACTATTTAGGAGCTGGCTGGCAGGACAGAAAAAGACTACACATGGTGGTGTATGCCTGAAATTCTAGCACCAGGGAGGCTGAGGCAGGAGGATCAGGGGTTCATCACCAGCCTAGGCTTCATAGAAACCTTGTCTCAAAAATTAAAAAAGACTGGGGATACAACCCAATTGGTACATGCCAAGGCCCTGGGTTCAGTCCCCAACATCACAGAGCCCACCTGTAATTCCAGCAATCAGTAGGCAGAGGCAGGAGGATCAGAAGTCCGAAAGTCCTCGGCCACATTGCAAGTTGTCTAGGCCATGAAACTTTGCCTCAAAAAGAAATAAATAATAAGCAAAATTCCTGGGTCCCTGGATTCTGATTCAAGGATTGCCGAGTCCAAACCTGAATAGTAAGGCAGACTGCTTAGAGACAATTGCATCATAAGGACATGACCAGCTCAGTGAATGACACTGAAAATCCCAAGAGGTAGAGAGCTAAGAACACTGCCTTCCCTTCCTTCTCTACCCTGGGGTTATAAGGGAAGGGTTCGGTGGTTGTTTTTCAGCAGATAACCTTTGACCCAGAGCAACGGTAGCTTATGAAATTCCTGTGGCTTCTAACCTGCTGGTGAGAGTCCTCCGTCTGATCCACAACTGCTGAGCTCTGAGACTTTGGCAGCATCTGTAGGATTCGTGCGTAGGTGTCTCCTTAAGCCTTCTCATCCAAAGCCGAACAGGAAGACGGCAAACAAGAATACAGTCTGCAGTGGGGACACTCACCCCACGGCTCTCTGGGCAGGAGGATGGTGAGTTTGAGGCTAACCTGAGCTAATAGCAAGACCCTGTCTCAAAAAGAAAGCAAGAAATGAAAAGGAGGGAAGAGCCAGAAATCAGGAGAGGGGAGGGGAAGGGAGAGAGGAGGGGAGAAAGGGGAAGAAGGAAGAGGAGAAGGGTAAAGACATTCTCTGGGCTTCTCCCTAAAACAACAGTTCTCAACCCATGGGTCACGACCCCTCTGTGGGGGCCAAGCGATCCTTTCACAGGGGTCACCTAAGACCATCTGCAGATCAGATATTTGCATTATGATTCATAACAGTAGCAAAATTACAGTCATGAGGTAGCAGTGAGAACAACTGTGCGGCTGGGAGTCACCACGACATGAGGAACAGCGTTAAGGGGGCACAGCAATTGGGTGCTTGAGAACCACTGCCCTAAAAAAGAATGGCATGGGGTCTGTTGTTAAATCCTACCATAAGCTCTCATTGATGGCAATTTCTGTAATATTGTACAAACTTGAATTACAGGTACACTTGCCATCCATGGTACATGCCCCAGTTAGTATTGTCAAACTGACACAGTCTGGAATCTAGAGCCACCTGAGGAAGGAATCTCAACTAAGAATTTACCCAGATTAGCATGCCCTGTGGGCATGTCTATGGAAGACTTTCTTGACTGTTAATTGATGCAGAAGGGTCTAGCCCACTATAGGCAGCACTATCCCCTAGGCAGGTCGTCCTGGGCTATAAAAGAAAATCTAGGCCGGGAGGTGGTGGCGCACGCCTTTAATCCCAACACTCGGGAGGCAGAGGCAGGCGGATCTCTGTGAGTTCGAGACCAGCCTGGTCTACAAGAGCTAGTTCCAGTGCAGGCTCCAAAGCCACAGAGAAACCCTGTCTCGAAAAACCAAAAAAAGAAAAAAGAAAAAGAAAGTCTAAGCTCGTACTGCAAGCAAGACAGCCATCAAGATCCCTCAGTGCTCCAACTCCTGCTTGATTTCCTGCCCTCACTTCTCTCAACAATGTGACCCAGAAGTGTAAACTAAATCAATTCTTTCCCTCCTTCAGTTGTTTTTGGTCAGTGTTTTATGGTAAAATCAAACCAGAACTCTGCTCCCTGAGGAGAACTGAGTGCTGTAGGGCACCATGACTCTCGCCTAGAAGCACCATTTCCAGCATGTTAACCCAACAGAGCACATCTCCCTGTTTGGGACCAGAAGTTGCCTACTCCGGAAGTCTTAGCACATAGCCCAGGTTTCCTCTCTCACCTCTGCTTGGGTGTGGAATTGAGGAGCAAACTAGAGGACTAGAAGGTTCCTTTCATCATGTGTCCCAGCCTTCCTTGGCAGACAGAATCTAGAGGGACCCTGAAGCTGCTACTAAAGACCTGGATTTTCAGAATTTCCAAAAAGGCAGGTCAGTGAGTGAGCAAGGAGATGAGCCCAGACTCCCTGCGAGGGAGGATGGCAGGTGATGTGTTTCTTTGGTATGTGGTGGCCACAGGCTACCTCCTGATAGAAGTACCAAAGGGCTCGGTTTTTCTCTGCTTTTAATTTTTGTCTTGATGAAAATTGTGTGGGGTTTGTCATGATTGAAGTTTTGTCTCTACCACCACTGCATACATGAGAACCACGACCTAGGGGGGTCACACTGTCATGTCAGGTGCATCCAATAGTAGAGCCCCTGCCCCTTGTCCCGCTGCTCTGCCTCCTCACCTAGACGAATACATAGGTAGAGCTGGGCATCCCCAGCCTCTGGGATTCTGGCTACCACACTCCCACTTGCCTCCCAGTCCATCCTGTGGCTGGCCTATTCTCAGATCGGCCTTACCCAATGCCTTGAAGCCAGGAAGAGGGAGGATGAAGTCAGGCTTGCTCACAGGCCCCCAGGTCACAGACTGACTCTAACACATCCTGGCCCAACCGGGCCAGAGAAAAGGCCAAGTCTGGGTTGCAACTAGAGGTGGGATGGCTAGAGAGCAGAATTTTAGAAATCCATTTGTTTGTTTCCACCTTTAGCCATCGTGAATCGGAGTACTATTCATGCACATATGGATGAATGGCTGAGACATCTGCTT
>JAQHUG010000382.1:359783-377112 GCA_028555095.1 Dicrostonyx torquatus | reverse complement strand
AGAGAGAGAGAGAGAGAGAGAAATATTTTTTAAAAAATAAAAGAAATCAGCCGGGCGGTGGTGGCGCACGCCTTTAATCCCAGCACTCGGGAGGCAGAGGCAGGCAGATCTTTGTGAGTTCGAGACCAGCCTGGTCTACAAGAACTAGTTCCAGTGCAGGCTCCAAAGCTACAGAGAAACCCTGTCTCGAAAAACCAAACAAAAAAAGAAGAAGAAAGAAATCAGATAGAGTCTAAACTCAAGGTAGGGACTTCTAGACTTTCAAGGGTGAGCAGAGTAAAATGGGGACTCCAAAGAACACTGAGTCCACATGGCAAAATGCAGGTGCTCGGGGCCCTGTCATCTGGTCCTGGAATGCCAGCACCTGGGGCACTCTCCCACACATCAACAAAAGCTGCACTGGAGGCTGCCTAGCACACAGCACTCCCCGCCCCCATCCAGAGAGTTGCCCCCACATGCAAGCAGGAGAGAGACCCAGTGAGACAGCCTCTGGCAACCTGGTCTCCCTCGGGAAGCCCACACACAAACATCCTCCACTCAAGCAGGGGAGACAGTGAGGAAATACTTCTTACAGAAGACATAATCAAAAACAAACACGAGGAAAAGTGTTTGGAAGAAAAACAGACAGGGCAATCATATTCTCAGAGAGAGAGAAAATGATTTCCCACCGTGAAGCAGAAACAAAATGGTGCTTAAAATGCCGGCTTAAAAGTAGGAAACTGCTGTTAGAAGCTAAAATGGGCAGCTAGATACTGTTCAAGGAGATTAAGATTAAAAGTTAAGGAAACCTCCTATAAGTTAGAAGTTAGTGGCTATGTACGATGAAAGAAGAAATGATTTAAAATCCAGTGCAAATCCAAAAGGCCAACATCCAGAATTTCATTTCGAAAATGGGAGATGAAAATTACTGACGGAAAGATTGGATCTGGGAGATAAATAGCTCAGTGATATAGTACTTGCCTAGCACGCATAAGACCCTTGGTTCAGTCCCCAGTAACACACAAACACACACACACACACACACACACACTTAATTATATTTCTCAGAATCACTACATAGTGAAATCCTGTCTCAAAAAAACAAAACAACAAAAAAAAAACCCTCTCAGAATTAAATGACAAGGAACTCAAGTGCACATAACTAAGTTAAGGGAATAAAAAGAGAGTTCTGTCAGGGGATACCACTGTGAAACATCAGAAAATTATAAAGAGATGGTCTCTAAAACTTCCACAAGTCAGGGTCGAGGGGAGGTGGACATAGTGGATACAAACAAAGTGTGGGAATAGAAATGTGGCAATAGCCAGGCTGTGGTGGTGCGCACCTTTAATCCCAGCACTCAGGAGGCAGAGGCAGGTGGATCTTTGTGAGTTTGAGACCAGCCTGGTCTACTGGAGCTTGTTTCAGGACAGGCTCCAAAGCTACAGAGAAACCCTGTTTCAAAAAAAAAAATGGCAATAGATGTCAGATGAGGAATTAATATCTTAAAATATTAACACAAAAATGCTGCATTCTTATACTAACCAGAACACTTTTAAACAAAACTTAAGAATGGGCTGAAAAGATGGCTCAGTGGGTAAAGTCCTTGCTGGGCAAGCAGGGGACCTGAGTTGGGATCCCTGGCTCTTCCTTAAAGCCAGAAGAGGTTCACACATCCCTAACCCAGACCTTATACAGCGAGATGGGAAGAGAAGACAGAAGTCCCTAGGCCACCTGCCTGGTATATACAGCAGTGAATTAGAGACCCTGAGTCAAACAATGATGCCCAGGATGGCTCTCTGCCCTCTACACACATGCAAGACCACACATGCAGCTTACACACATACATACACACACACACGAGAGAGAGAGAGAGAGAGAGATTCTTTCAAAATTAAAGAGAACAAAAGGCAATAGATAAGTAGAAATAAAAAGATAGAATAGACTAATAGAAACAGTCTTTGTGCATGGGCCAAAGAAAAAAATTTTTAAGATGTCAATACTATGAAAAGCAATCTATAGACTCCATGCAATCTCTAGCAAAACCACAATATTATCTTTTTCAGAAACAGAAAAAAATCATCCTAAATGCCACATGGACTCTCAAAAGATTCTAAACAGCCAGAATAATCTGGGGGGGGGGGGAATCGGAGCTCTCACACTTGCAGGTTTTATTGCATATTGCAAAACTTTGGCAATCAAAGTTGTGTAGTGCTGACAGAATAAAAATAACCAGAAATAAGTAGAGAGAAAATAGAGAGAAATAAACCCTCGTATGTGTGTGTGCATGTGCTAGTGTGTATCTGTGAACATACATATACACATATATATATATTATATATACATATATTATATATATATATGTATGTATCAAAATGATTTTGACAAGGGTGCCAGAACCGCTCAGCAGTCTTTTCAACTTGTGAATATCCACACGCAAAAGATGAAACTGAATTTTTATCTTATTATCTTATACAAAATGCAAAATGATCCCAAAATGGAATCAAAGACCAATTAACCATAAGAGAAAAAATAAAGGGGCTGGAGAGATGGCTCAGCAATTAAGAGCATTGGCTGCTTTTCGAAGGACCTGGGTTTAATTTCCACCACTCAGAACTATCTATAACTTCAGTTATAGATGGGATCCAACACCCTCTTCCAGCCTCCAGCAGAACTAGGTACATACATGGTACACAGGCAAAATATCCATCACATAACAAGAAAATAAAAACAAAAGAATTAAAAACAACATCAAACCCACTTAAAAACAAAACAAAAAGATAAAACAATAAGTTTCTTCTAAGAATACAAGGGAGAAAGTATTCATAACACTGGGTTTGAAGTGTTTTCTTGGACATGATTCCAAGATCAGAGGAAGAAAAAAACTGTAAAAATTTCAATCTCATCAAAGCTACAAGCTTTAGCAGAGTGCAAAGCCAGCATACAGAGGGAAGAATTTGCAAATAGTCTATCTGATAATGGATTGATATTCAGAATCCAGGAAGAGCCCCAAACTCAGAAACATAAAGAAATCATGTTTAAATAGGCAATGGGCTGAATATTTCTCTAAAGAACATATTCAAATGGCTCATATGCATATGAAATAATGTTCATCATGATTAATTCTTTAAAAATCCAAATCAAGACCATGATGAGTCACTAGTTCATATCCACTGAAATGACGAAGAGAGAAGAAGAAGGAGACACACACACTCTTACAGAGGGACTGTGGCACCACTCATAAGGCCTGCACAGGTCTAAGCCACATGGCGTCCCAACACTGAGAGAGAGCGGGACACAGGTCCCCATCCCTAACCCAGAAGCTATCTCCAATCAATAACTGCTTTCAAAAGAAAAAATGGTTTTCTCCAATAGTCTCACTGGGTTCACAAACCACTCTTATGGCCAGGCCCATACCCAGTAGTCAATGGCCAGCACAAAATGAACTCGATAACATTTTTGGAGATTCCATGTCTTGTAATTTTTTTGTCTGGGCATTATTTTTGCTATTTTCTTTTTTCTTGCAGGTATTTTAATGTGTGTTAGTTTCTGGTGTTCTGTTTTTATGGGATATCTGTATGTATAAACATGGGTGTCTCTGCATCTATATGTATTTCTTGTACTTCTTCTTTGGCTCTTTTCCTTCTGTTAGTTTGTTTTTATTTTATCTTATTATTTTCTCATTTTTTATATGTCTGTTTGTATTCTAATGAGAGAAAAAAAGAAAGGATGTGGATTTAGGTAGATGGAAAGCTGGGGAGGAGTTGGGAGAGAGGAAACCATAGTCAGAATATCTTATATGAAAAAAAATCTATTTTCAATTAAAAAAAGAAAAAGAGATAGAGAGATCAGAGAGAAGGAAGGGGAAGGGAGAGAGGAATAGGGAGGGAAAGAAGGAGGAAGGAAGTGAAGAAGAAGGGAAGGAAGAGAAGACGGAGGGAGGGAGGGAAGGAGGGAGGGAAGCAAAGAAAGGTTGGTGGAAATGGTGCAGCTGACGTGGAGAGTGGTATTATAACTCACTAAGAAGACTGAAGAGAGTCACCAGGTCACTGTAACTCCAGTTCTACATATTACCCAAAGAGAATGAAGGCAGAGACTCAATTACATCCTCATGTTTATAGTGGCATTCTTCACCATGGCCAAACACTGGAAGTATTGTAAATATCCATTGACAAAAGGATAAACAAAGTATGATGTATTTATCCAGTGAATACTGTTTGAGCATAACAAGAAGGAATCCATTGTTATGCATAATAAATGGGAAGACCCATATATATATATATATATATATATATATATATATATGCATGCTAAATAAAAGAAGTTAGGATTAAATGAATAATCATTGTATTTTCCTATTTCCAAAAAGAACCTATCAGTGTAGAGAGAGCAGTCTAGTGTTTGCCTGGGGTTGGAGGTGAGAGTTGAGAATGAATAGGTGCCAGGACCCTTTCAGGGTAATAGAGTCATCCCAGCGATTCTCAAGACAGCTGCATAGCTTCACACTCGCTAAGCTCATTCACTGTGCACACTCGGGAGGCAGAGGCAGGTGAATCTCTTTGAGTTTGAGGCCAATGTAGTCTACAAGAGCTAGTTCCAGGACAGGCTCCAAAGCTACAGAGAAACCCTGTCTTGAAACAAAACAACAACAACAAAAAAAAGATGGAGGGACTTTATAATATATTAATTGTGTCACCATAGAGTTGCTGTTGTTTTAAAGTAGCTGACGTCTTCTCTTTTCCAGAACTTACTGTGTTGCCCCAGTGCTTGTTCTGACATCTTGAAAACGAGCAAGAAAGACAGTAAGGGTGAGAGCAGAGGTAAGAGAACACTGTCCACAGGACACCCAGCACGAAGGACCTGATGTCCTGAGAGCTACTCCTCACAGTGACAGAATCAGCAGAGCCCTGCCAGACTCCATTTCCCCTGCAACGGGACGGGCACAGTGACAGCCCATGCTCTGCTGAGTTCTCAGCCACCGCTTGAGACATAGCACAGCACACTGGGAAGGCAGCCCTGGGAGAGGAGCCACACCACTCCTTACTGTCCACTGCCAAGGCAGGGTCTACAGAGAAAGTGGAAAGTGTGACCGAGAACGGGGTGCAGGACAGGAAATGGCCGGGTGTGTGTGTCTGTCTGCAGTGTGCTCTCACCAGTTCCAGCACACACATGGTTAAACTCGTGGACAAGCCTGGGGAGAGACAAAACTATAGTTTCGTCGCAACTCTACTGCACATTTTTAATTATGGGGAGAAGATAAGAAGGTAATACGTTTGATTGCCAGCCTCAGATGTTTGTTAATTTTTAACTGGGAATTAAGAGCTGCTCAAAAGGAGCCCTGTTTCACATGGCTTCGTCCTCACACAAATTAGTGGGCAAAATCTGGAGAAGGGAAGAGCAATGCTGAAGTCCAGGCCATGATCCAAGGGACTTTTACAGAAGCGAGAGTTTTAAAGGATAAAAAACAATTTAGGGGCCAGGTGTAGAGGTGTACACCTATAACCCTAGCGCTTAGAAAGCTAAGGTGTGTGTGTGTGTGTGTGTGTGTGTGTGTGTGTGTGTGTGTGTGTGTGTACGCGTATGTGTGTGTGTGTGTGTGGCGGTGGGTAATAAGTTGTGAGCTTAACGCTAATCTGGGCTATACAGTGAAGGAGGGAAGGCAGGAAGGGAGGGAGGGAAGGACGAAAGGAAGGAAAAAAGAAAGTAAAAAGAAAGAAGGAATGGAGGGAGGCAGGACAGAGGGACTGAGGGAAAGAGAGAGAGGGAGGAGGAGGGAAAAAAGAGGGAGAGAGAAAGGAGGGGGGAGTGGGGAAGCGAGGAGAAGGGAGATAGAAAGGGAAGGAAGGAGGAAGCGGGGAGGAATGGATGGCCTAGCATGCTAATCTCAAAACCCCTTAGAACAAGGAAGTCAACTGAGAAAACTCCAGCAACTTTCACAAGGTTCCTTGATTGGGAATCTGGTTCCTCTCCCAGTATGGCACGGCAGGGCAGCGGTGCTCTCATCCTTGCTCATTGTGTGAAAGGTCAAAGCCTGGGACAGCAGAAGCCAGTGTCTCTGTTCGGATGGGAAACTTCAACTATACCAGTCCCCAAAGACCATCCTTCTGCTCACACTTCCTGAGTGGCCAGTTCCTATCAGATTAGCTAAATATTTACAGAATTGTCACTTTCCCATTATCTCTTGCAGACAAAACAAAGGGCGCAGTTATTTTGTGTGGAAAAGGCTCACTGATGTTCGGCTGTGCTCAGTAAGGGCTACTCACAGCTACATCAGCTCCATGTGCCCCCCAGGGGCTCCTGCCTTTGAACTCTTGGTCACCAACTGCTGTGCTGTTTTGGGAAAGTGCAGAACCTTTGAAAACCCTCATCTGGCTGGCTGACACAGGCCCTTGGGTCTTTGAGGGCTATAGTTAGACCACACTTCCAGTATATGCTCTTGCAGGCTCTTGGGCCTCTCTGGGTTGGGTAGAGTCACTTGCCTTCCCCATCTCAAAACTATGAATCCAAATTGCTTCTCTCAAGTATTTTCTCTCAGAGGCAAGAAAAGTAACTATTCCAGAACGTGTTCCCATTTCTCAGGGTTGTTGTAAGAATTAAGTGTTATCATCAATTAAGCACTGGTCACAAATAGAACAGACACTCAGTAAACGGCAGGTTTGGGCCACCACTTTCCATTCCACCGCTCACCTGTTGTCTCCACTGGTGTGTGCATGCATGTGTGCATATGTGAGTGCATGCGCGTGCATACACACACACATACACACAAACTCCCTCTCCCTATCTCTCTATCTCTCCATTTCACAAATTATCCGTTGTTCTCCGCTGTGCACATGCAGACACAAAACTTCCCAAGTCAGACTCTCATAGGCTGCGCTGACACAGCCCTGGAAAACCAGAAAGGAAGTCTCTTCAGCAGCGGCACTGGAGAGATGACAATGGGTACAAGTGGGTACTCTTCCCCCACAGGACCAGAGTGCAGTCTAGCACCCAGCTCACGATCACCCATAACTCCAGCTCATGGCCTCCACCGATGACCAGTTCCACTCATATGCACAAACCCACACACAGACATGCATGCACACATATAATACAAAATAAACTTAAACATAAAGAAACAACTCAAACGTACACTGGAGACGATAAAGGGCGGTTTTGATCCCAGAACATGTAAGTGGCAAGGGGACGCTCGTTTTCCTCCCTTGTCCCATACCCATCAGAAGAAGGTAATTTAGATCTGACTAGGACTATGTTGAGTGACAGGCAGAGCCTGGTGAACTTAGTTGTTGAAGAAGTCAAGGTTACCCATTAAAGCCTTATAAGAAGATGTAGCCTAGCAACACTAACTCCACTGGCCCTGCCCATTCACAGATATTTCCTGTTGCATGGAAGAGCCTTATCAGGGGCTGGGTGGAGTCAAGATCAAACACAACCTGTCTCCACTGTCATAAAAAAAAAAAAAAAGCCTCCACGCTCAGTCTCCTAAAGAGTGAGACCAGATGACCTGTTCACATCTCAGTACCTGAAAAGGGTGGCTACACAGCAGCTGGGCTCTGCAGCCCGACTTCGGAAAAACACTCAGTTGCTATAACAAAAGTCACAGCAACAGGGACTTCAACACGATCGCTTATTTCTTTCTCACAAGACTCCAAATATAAACAATCCGGAGCAACTGAGCTGCATGCTCCATGGCGTCAGGCACCCAGGTTCCCGGCTGACGGTGCTGCAGAGGCAACCACATAACCCAGACGGCAGGGGTTGGAGAAGGACTGACCTAAACACCTTTGCAGAGTGACATGTCCACTATAAACATCAAAAGGAACCCAGGTTTCTGTCAGCCCGAATATGAGTCCACTTTGTCATTCAAGATAACTGTCGTTGCGACAGCATTAAATATCCACCCAGCCAGAAGAGACGGGGGGAAGAGCCAAGGCGTAGCTAGAAAGATGCTCCCACTCGGCCGTTCAGAAGAGCCAGGCTATGGAATCAACAGAGGTGCGTATGGACAGGTTAGCAGTTAAGAGACATCTTTATTTTGTGGACTCTTATTCACCCATCAAAAAAAATTAATCATGTTATTTGCCACAAAGTGGGTGTAACGGGCAGATATTGTGTTGAGAGGTGGGCTACTGTGTGATCTCACGTGTCGCTTGTATGTGGGGAGGTGTCACTGTCCTCCCAGTATTGCTCACACTGCTGGCTGCCTGCAGATGTCTGAGTCTCCTCTGCAGACTGCATGTTGGGTCCCCATGGGGTTATTGTCCTCACAGATGTGTCCTACCACAGTAGCTGACAGTCGCTACCCTAGAGGGCGGGGCCACATCGTAATTTTTTACAGATTAGTTAATCTTCAGATAAATGTTTAGATACTGAAAAGTTTATTTCATGTCACCATCAGTAGAAAGATAAACATATTCACATGATATGGTTTTTTAAAAAACCTACCTAAATGGTTTTTCTCTCATCATTCTAAAGGAGTCAACATGTTTTATAGGAATTTAGAAGCATTGTAGACATTAGGTACTGTACTATTATTAGGTTAGTGTAGTGTGACCACTACACTCTGTAGTAGTGATGAGAGAAAAAGGCAAAGCCGGCTTCCAAGGCTGAGCAGAGGTCACTTCTTCCACCCCAACAGATAGCGCTCCCTATGCGCTCTCCCTATGTGCTCTCCCTAAGTGCCCTCCCTCATGACCAAGGGAGTGTACAAGGCACTAAACCACAGTTAGGTCAGGAAGGAAAAAAAAAACACCCAGAGGAAAGGTCTTTCCCAACTAGATGCCCAGAAAATAAGAGCAAGAATCCATGATGGGATTGCATGAAATTAAAAGGCTTCTACATATAAAAGGAAACAGAGCCAGGAGACAATCTACAGCTTGAGAGGAAATCTTCACCAACTGTACATTCGGCAAGGGTTCAATATCTAGAATATATACTCGGAAACTAAACGCCAAAACATCAAAAGATCAAGTCATCTGGTCAATAAATGGGCAAATGAATCGGACAGACTTTAAAAGAAGAAATACAAATAGACAACGAATATATGAAAAAGGGTTCACGACCCTTAGCCATCCGGGAAAGGCAAGTAAAATTTATATTAGGATCCCATCTCACCCAAGTCAGAACAGGGATCATCCAGAAAATAACAACAAAAAACTGGCAAGACTGTAAGGGGAAAGGAACCCTTATATAACCCCTCTGGAGATCAGTGTAGAGGTGCCTCAAAAAATAAGTAATATAACAGGGTCTACTCTCCTAGTTTGACTTCTGTTGCTGTGATAAACACCATGACCAAAAGCAACTGGGGGTGTGGACGGGGTATTTAGCCTACCTTTCCAGGTCACAGCCCCTCACTGCGGGAAGACAGGACAGGAAGTCCTGCAGAAGCGGAGGCAGAGTCTTGCAGGAATACTGCTTACTGGCTTATTCCTAGGCTTACAGTCAATGACATTTCTTAAACATCCAAGTCTCACCTGCCTAGGGACGACTCTCTGCATCAAATCAGTAATCAAGAAACTGCCCACAGACATACCCACAGTCTGGTTAAGGTAATTCTTCAACTGCAGTTCCCTCTTTCCAGGTGTATGAGGTTGATGGCAAAGATTGGCCAGCATCCCTACCACGTGAGCCAGTTAAACTGCTCCTGGGAATATAGCTAAAGGAATCTAAGGCAAGACGCCACAGAGGTACCTGCACGTCCATATTTATTGCAGCAATAATCACAGCTTCCAAGTTACAGGATCAGCCTCGATGCTCATTAACTTAATAAATAAGGAAAATGTGGAGTGCCCGTGTATGAACTCCCAGAAAATAAAAATTAAAAATTTGTGAAATACGCAAAAAAAAATGCACAGTGGAGTTTTACTCGGCCATGAAGTAAAAGTTAAATTAAGGCATTGGCAGGGAAATGGAGGGAATGAGAGAGCATCATGAAGAGTGAAATCAGCCAGATGCAGAAAGACAAATACTGCATGGCTTTTCTTCCGTAAGAGAATAGAGAGAAAACTGTTTGGGAAGAGGATGCACACCAGTGGAGGATGGGAGAAGGGTCGGCAATGAAGGGATGTACACAAAGAACATGGTACGCATGATGGAAATGCCACAGTGAACCCAGCATTTTGTTCAGGGAATGTTTGCGGATAAAGAATACAACAAACAAATCTTTTTAAAAAAGCATCCCACTCTCAGGACTTGAAATAGCATCCCTTACCCCAAAAGTGTCCCAACCACTGTTGTCAAGCACATGTAATTTGACAAGAGTAGCTGCCCACACAACACGGCCAATGCCATGACCTTTATTCAAGGGTGAGAATAACTTCCATCCTTCACCGTGAACTGTGGGACGCTTTGCCACACATCTGATTAATTCAAAACTGCATTTTGTTCTAAACTGCTTTCCCTTGTTTTACAGCCCACATATATTTTAAATCTAATATTTGCTAATACATTTAATTTTAGCTCAGGGGCCAATTTATAAAGCACATTCGCTCGCTTAGGTAACTCTTCCCAGTGTTCCCAGAGCCTGATTTGGGCTCTGAAATTCTTGCATCCCTCAGGTCCCAGGCAAACCTGGACATTGGTCAACCCACAATGATATGTAAATTTCACCAACCTGTACTGAATTTTATGCCTAGATCAACAAGATAAAAATCACTGGGGGAATCATTATCTTGAATAAGGTCTTCTCCGATGGAAACTATTTGGGGCTGTGGTTGTAGCTCTAGAAAGGGTAAGTGGGGAGCAATCGCACAGTTCAGAAAGATGTCTGTAGCACTGAATGTGGCCACACAAGGTCCTGGGACTCCCATAGCAACTTGAGTGTGGTAAAGAGTAGCTGGGAGTCAGTGCTGCGGCTTGGATAGCATTCCCCGAAGACTCGTGTGGTAAAGGCTTGGTCCGCAGATGGCTCCACTGAGAGGGAGTGGACACTTTAAGACATAGTATTTTGCTTCCTGGAGATATGCCGTCAGAGGGAATTGTGGACCCCAGCCCTTTCTTCTGCTGTTCCGTGGCTATTCTATAAGTAGTTTTCATCCTCCCCAGCACTTCGGCTGTGATGTATTCCCTCACCATAGCCACAAAGCAGCAGCATCAATCAATCATGGGCTGAAGCTCCAAAACCATGAGTCAAAATAAACCTCGTCTCTCCATAAACGATTCCCTCAGGTGTTTGTTATAGGACAGGAGACTGACTAATGCAGTCAGCTCCCACTCCTCTGGGATCCTGGAATGTCTCTCCCATGAATATTTTAGATAAAACACCAAAGGAGAAAAGGGATTTGGGCAGTGATCCGCAAACCACGGAGCACTTAGGAAGAATCTGAGAAACTTGCTTAAAAGGGTGTAATTCTGGGCCTTCTCCCCAGAATGTTTGGTTTGGGAGAGTCAAAGAAAAAGTCCTGTTCACAAGGACCCAAGATCATCTTCATGCAAGTAGTTGGTGACCCATGCTCTTTAAGGCTCCGGACGGCGTGGGAAGTGGTAGAAATTGCTCTCGTATAATAGTCAAGCTGAATCAGCACCTACCCAGGAGGAACAGGAAGCTAGAGTAATTATCTTAGCCAGTGCTCTATTGCTGTGAAGAAACACCACGGCCATGACAACTCTTATAAAAGAAAGCATTTAATTGGGGCTGGCTTACAGTTCAGTAGGTTCAGTCCATTATTATCATGACAGGAAGCTTGAGAAGTGGCTTGATTGTTCTACATCTGGAGCCACAGGCAGCAGGAAGAGAGAGTCACTGGGCCTGGCTTGGGCTTTTGAAACCTCAAACCCCACTCCCAGTGACACACTTTCTCCAACAAGGCCACACCTAATTCTTTCCTAAGCATTTTCTAAGTACCGTTCCCTAAGCATTCATATATGAGTTTATGGGCCCATTCTTATTCAAACCACCACAATTATAAAACAAGGGACTTTCCTTATGTATAGAGCCTCTTTTAAATCTTAACTCTAAAGCAAAGCATGTCTGAGCTAACCAAGGCAGTCATGCTCTCTCTACGTACGCACGCATGCTGTGCTCGGCAGCTATCACAGTAAGAGACGTGTAAATTATGCCAAAATGAGCTAATAGCCATTAAACTGATTAGCATATAACAGACATTGTAAATGTTAGCACATCTATGAACCCTAGGGTGTGTTTAACATATATCAATAATTGTGTTTTGGCCATGTTAAATCCAGGATGCCCATAATGAAGGTGTCCAATAGGCAGCTGGATACCATAACCTCTATTATAGAAGACACTCAGGGGCCAGGTTACAAGTAGACATAAAGATCTAAAGAAGCAACTCCATATAGTCTCCTGGGCATCAATAAAATTGAAGCCATGCCAGTGGGCCAGGGACGGTCAGGGCTTAATATTAAGTCAAAGTTATGTTCCCTACAGCCTTGTCAGCAAGCTAAGCCCCCTACACAAACCTGAAACTGGTCAAGTCAGGATATCCATAAATGGAAATTAGAACAAAGGCCCTGTGGGAAAGGCCTTGATCTCTCAAATTGTACACCCTAATTCCAGATGTCTCTCATTACAGAAATCCAGAGGCCCCAGACAGAGGCAAGTAAGGATCACACTCATAGACAGGCCTCTGCTGCCCACACATAAACAAGAAAATGTTTGCATATCAGGCATCCCCACAGGAAAATGCCCTTAGCACCCAAGCCACAAAATATGAGGAAGTCAAGATTCTGAGCACTGACACTCCCATTCCACCCCTTCTCCAAAGAGAGAGAGAGAGAGAGAAAGAGAGAGAAGAAATTCCCTGAATGGTGGTAGAGAGAGTATCACACTCTGAATGGACTTTGAAATCACTACAATTGGCAATAGGAAATCATTGCCAGGTCTGAAAGATGCGGTATGTACTGAAATGGCTGTTTAGGGTGTTTAGAATCACGTCATCCCCGCCTTTGTCTGTCAGTGCTGTGAGGAATGGAAGGGATAAAGCTGAGGACAGAGGCTCCAAGACCAGCCCAGCAGCTTCACACCCTCCCCATGAGTAATTTCTCCTGTCTTCTGAGAACCCATAAAATTTAACTAGTGCATCTTTAATGACCTTATGGCCTGTTTTATAGTTTCTTTCACATATATAAGCTTGTATACAAGAACTGGCTAAACTCAATGCTCCTTGGAGGTGTGTGTGTGTGTGTGTGTGTGTGTGTGTTCATACATGTATATATCTTCATACACATGACTTTTTATGTACCTCACAGAACCTAACATGGCCCTGCACATGTGGGATGTAACTGTTTAACATTAATTCATTAACATTTGGCCAGGAACCTTGTAAAATACTGACAGGTCAGACCCATGCACTATGGACCTCTCCTGGACTAGAAAAAAAAAAATCCAGTTGATGGTGAATCACTACCAAGCCCCTTGGAGCCAAGCAGTCTCCCTCAGCCAATGTGTATATCATCAGTGACTGCATTTGTAAGCCAGCAGAACTGACAACTTTCAGTTCCACAGCACTGAAGAAAATGTGTGTGTGTGTGTGTGTGTGTGTGTGTGTGTGTGTGTGTGTGCAGGTCCACATACACATGTGTGTACATACTTGTAGAAGCCAGAGGACAACCTTGACTTTTACTTCTAAGGCACCTTCCACCTGCCATTCTGAGTCCCGGTCTTTCACTGGCCTGGAACTCACTCCCTTAAAGTAGGCTGGCTGATCAGCAAGCTGCAGGGTTCTGCCTGTCTCCAGAGCCCTGCACTGGGATTATATGTACGTGCCTACATCCCTGTCTTTTCTCATGTGGGTTCTAGAAAACAAAGTCGGGTCCTCACTCTTGCAAAGCAAATACTTTCCCAGCTGAAATATCTTCTTCCCAAGAAAGAAAAATCTCCTGCTGTATTTGGATTTCCCTGGACCAAGCAGCTAAATAATTCCTCCTGTATGGAGCATGAGTCCATTCATGCTGTGTGTTATGGTAAACCGTACCCCTATCCAACCATCCTTCTCCTAACTAGAATTACTGATGTGGGATTCCCCTCTGTGTGCTATGAATATGTTTTATTGCCATTGGTTATTAAAGAAGCTGTTTCAGCCAATGGCTTAGTAGAGTAAAGCCAGGCAGAAAATCCAAATAGAGAGATAGAAAGTAGGCAGAGTTGAGGAGACGCTGTGCCATGTGGCTGCTGAATGAGAAAGCCGCCAGCTGCCAGCCAGAGCCTCATAGAAAAACATAGATTAATAGAAGTGAGTTAATTTAAGATATAAGAGCTAACTAGAAATATGCCTAAACTATTGGCCAAACAGTATTGTAATTAATATAGTTTCTGTGTGATTATTCGTATCTGGGCAGACGGGAAATGAATGAGCAGTCTCCGTCTACAAATTACCTCTTTCCTTCACTGTTTGAGGAAAACCCTCTACTGTACTGGGCCTAGGAAAATGTCAACCCCTTAATAACTTGCACAGGGATACAAGCTGGCCACAGCGAATAGGAAAATAGCAAAGATTCGGGACCTCTTGAGATACCCAGAGCCATCCTTGTATCCAAAACTTGCCCACACAGTATTGATAAGGATACAAACTGAGGATGTGATATTGTCTGCACTTGTCCTGTGATCTCTAATGTGACCTGATAAATAACACCTAGTAAAGAAGGTACTAGCATGACCATCTTGCAGCTGGGAAAGTGAAAGAACCTCTCCTAAGATCACTTTAAAATCTACTGTGCCAAGATCAAGATTCAAGCCCAGATCCACCTGAATGCACTTTTATGCTCTCTGCTCCTCACAGTTTCCACTGCAGACACGGCCTCCCGCGAAACAGCCAGGGGCTGATGATGATGAACTTGGGTTTGAGAGCTAGGACTGTTTCCTGTGAGACTGTAAAGAAAGCACACACCAGTTCTAATTTCTTGTGTTTTCATTCCAATCTCATTCATGGATTCTGGGGAAAGAGTACACATACCCGCTCTCATCATGTTGCCTCCAATTCACTCCATAGGGAATCAGGGAGCCTGTTTGTCTCTCAGCTTTCGGGTACCCAATGTGAGGTCAGCTACTCACTCGTATGGCCCAAGCAATGGCAAATGAAGCATTAATGTCCTCTTGGGTTTCTTTAAGGTACAGAATAAGGGAACACTGTGTTTACTTACGCCATTGAAATGGTCCATTGCAAACATGTCTAAGAACATTGCACCAGTTTACTTGCTAAGGTCAAAACAACCACAAAATTAGCTATTTGAAACCCTTTCACCATTGCTCATCAGCTCCAACAATTGCAGACCGAGAGGCTAGACCAGTCCTAAACTGAGGTAAGGCCTATTGATGCTTTTGCAGTATCAAAGGAAGCTATAGGCCTGGGTATAGGTGCTCAAATCCTGTTTAACTTGGGACTCAACGTCTGGTTAGGCCCACAGGTGTCTGAGAGTTCCACATCCCCCAGTAGTTGCAGTGGTAATTGAGAAGCCAAGGTAAGGATGTGATCTGAGTCTAGGTAGGGCCAGAAGCCTATGGACAGCTCCCCCAACTCACAGAGAAAGCACAAGAGAAAGGGAGGAAGTCCTAGCTAATATAGGTCATTATCTGACCCTCAAAGAAAATCCAGAAATAGAGCCTCTGGCCCTAAATAAGAGTCCCAAAGAGGAAAGTCAAAGTGGTCCTACTAGGACGTAGTCCTCTGCCAAACATTGCAAACCCCAGCTCTGAAGGAAAACAAAGGTGTCTAGAATTTAAAACAAAACACACAAAAGAGCCAGCGGTGGTGGCGCATGCCTTTAATCCTAGCACTCGGTAGGCAGAGGCAGGTGGATCTTTGTAAGTTCAAGGCCAGCCTGGTCTACAAGAGCTAGTTTCAGGACAGGCTCCAAAGCTACAGAGAAACACTGTCTCAAAAAAAAAAAAAAAAACAGAAAAAAGAAAGAAAGAACACTCAACCAATAAACCACGGAAACTCAGACAACATGCCTCTTTCACAGATCTCTGGTAATCCTCTACTAATGGCACCCACATAACAAAATGACTTGGAAGGACTACCAGGCCAAAAAAAAAAAAGAATTATTATAATCATGTTCAAATAGCTAAAATAATACATGAATATACTCCATGAAAACTAAACAAAGAGATGAATACAATGCAGTCAATTCAAGAAATGAAAACAGCGACAGAATTGCTGAAGAAAACCCAAACTAAGATGCTGTTAGAAACAAAAAACTCAATCCCAATAAAAACTTCAGTGGAAAGTCTCTCCAATAGGATAGATTGTGTGGGAAAACAGAACTGGGGGTGGAAGACAAGGTAGAAGAATTGGATCACTCAGTAAAGACAATGATACATTTTAAAAGAAGTATGAACAGAAAATGAGACACCATGAACAGCACTGGGACTCCATGAAAAGACATAAGCTTTTGATTATGGGCATAGAAGGAGAACAAACAACATTATGAAGGCATTGAGGACATTTTCAACAAATTCATAGATGAAAATGTCCCAAGCTTAGAGAAAAAAAAATGCCCATCTAGGTACCAGATGCCTGCAAACTCCAACAGAAAACAAACCCTCACAACATATTATAGTTAAAACATTAAAAGCATGGAATAAAAGGGTATTTGAAGAAAGAAATAGTAAGCATTATAAAGGCAGGCCCATCAGAATAATACCTAACTATCATCAAAAGAAACTTTTAAAGCCTAAAGGGCCTAGAGAGAGAGATGTATCACAAGTTCCAAAAGATAACAACTGCTGACCCAGAATATTATATCCAGCAAAACTATCCATTAAAACTGGAGGTTAAATAAAACTTCCCATGACAAAAACATTAAATAATTTTAAAAAATTATCACCACTAAGCCATCTCTACCAAAGATACCAGAAAGAATTCAGTATACTCAAGAGGTCACAGGGGAAAAATAACAATTCCAGGACAGTTGAGCAAAAGATGTCAGTAAATGCCACAAAAACACAAAAATACATGAATCATTACTCAACATCAGCTCTTTTTGTTCATGATCTCAATTCCCCAATAAAGAGACATACACTAGCAGGTTGGGTTAGAAGACCGATTCCGTCTTCTTGCTGACTTCAACACACAAGCTTCATTATCAAAGACAGAGACCACCTCCGAGTCAAAGGATAAAAAGGAAAATTCCAAGAAAAAGGAACAAAGAACCAATCATGAGTAACTATTATAGTATCTGATATAATACACTTAAATCAAAGCTACTCAGAAGAGAGAAAGAGGGTCACTAGACACTCCTTAGAGGAACACTCCGCCAAGAGGCTATTGTAATCCTAAACATATACTCACCAAACACAGATGCACTTAGTTTCATAAAAAAGCATTATCCCACCAAAACTTCAAATGAACCTCCACATAGTGAGAGTGGATGACTTCAATGCCTAATTCCCACCAA
>JAQHUG010000382.1:320955-353639 GCA_028555095.1 Dicrostonyx torquatus | reverse complement strand
GTATTTGTGCCTGGTTCTCAGATGGAGGAGAAAGAGAGAATTTTTAAGAAATTCTAGCTAGGAATCTTCCAAAAAATGATGAAAGGTAGAATAAAATAATGCTACATAATTTTTTAAAAACTTATAAGCCCATGGAAGATAAGTATAAAATTATTATAGCAGTATACATTGTAGGAAAATCTACTAAAAATGAAAAACCAAGAGGAAAGTCCTAAAGGCAGCTGAAGGAGGAAGCAAACTGTTTCAAAAGAGGAGTAATTAAAAGTGAAAAATAAGTAGCAGAGGAAAAAAGTGGGACCAGGAGAGTTAAAGAATCACTAAAAAAATCTACAAAAAAAAACTTAAAATTTTATGATCATTGATGATATCCCTCAATATGGAAGGCATGGCAAAGACATTTCTAGGAAATGAAAACAGAATTGAGCATAGACACATTTTAAAAAATGCAAGGAGCATTTGGGGAGGGTTTGAATATCCCAAATGAAAACACAGAAATGAATATAGGACTAAGCAATACCAGAAGGTAAAATTTATGGGCAAATTTAAATTGGTATTTAGTGCATAAAATACAGTACCTTATGAAGATCAAGAGACACAGAATGAGATATGTGCTTAGAATAGCACAAAAAATCAGGGCCAAGTAAGTGGAAGGCACATGGTGTCAGGTTCTTGAATTGTTCAGGATGTGGTGTAAGTAGTAACAACAGACATAGGAATCTCTTGCATGATTATTGTGCTCACTTCAGCAACACATACACTAGAACAATACAGACTAGTCCAGTCTCTGTACACCGATGACTCACTCAGAGATTACAGAACAATCATAGAGAATGATTGAAAAATGTACCAAAAAAGCAACTAGATTAGGGAAAATTGCATAATATTTCCAAAGAAGGAAATGAGAGCAAAAAAAAATCACTTGGAATAAGTAAAAAGTATAGGATGATAGATTTAAATTATAATCTCCATGGTTATTCTAAATATAAATGGACTAAAGACTTCAGTTAAAAAACAAAGACGGAGTAAATGAAAAGGGTCAGTGGATAAAGGTTATTGCCACCAAGACTGATGACCTAAATTCAATCCCCAGGATCCACATGTTCATTGACTCACAGAAGTTGTCCACATGACATTGCATACACTCATCTACACACACACACACACACCACACACACACACGTACGCACCACATACACACACATACTTAATTTACTAATTAATTAAATGCAATTCAGTTTTTAAAATAAATTGTAAAGCTAGACAAAAACTATAAAAATCTAACTATTGGGTGTTTCCAAACAACACGTTAAGGCATGAGGAGAGCCATGGAGCGGTTTAAACGGTATAGCCACAAATCCTTTGGCACATCTTCAGTAAGCGTTGGGTCCACCTGTCTTCACCAGTCCGGGCCTGTTTGTGGTTCCTTCAACCCACAAAGAATGACAAAAACAACACTGGCTTTGGAGGCAAAATTATAAGCATGAATTATTATAATACAAGGTTATAAGCATGAATTATTATAATACAGTGCATGTTTTGTGTCATGAAACAGTCACTCTTAGCAGTCTGGGCCACTGTTTAAGAGACCTGACTACCAAGACTGTCGTGTTATAAGGAAGCTGAAACCATATGGAGAGGCCATATGTAGGCATTCCAGTCAATACAATAGCTGGGCCCCACATCATGTTATCCAACTCCAGGTGTCAGACATGAATAAAGGAGTCTCCAGACAGTTATTCTAGCTCCAAATCACCCGAGTCTTTCCAACCAAGGTTTCAGATGTCATAAAACAACAATAAGCGGCCTCTATTACGTTGTGTCCAATTTACTGTTCCATAAAACATGTAAGTATAACAAAATGCTTGTTGGGTGATTTGTTATATACAAACAGATACTGACAAAAAGGTTGGAGCTGAAAGGATGGGAAAGATACACCAGACAATCACCAACTAGAAGAAAGCTGGTGGAGCTAGGTGTTTATCAGATAGGGTAAGCCAGCACAGGCGTGTCCCTCGGTGGGCATCTCAACAGAAAAACAGAGCAGTTCTAAATCTGTATAGACCTAATGACATAGTCTCAAAATACATAAAGCAGAAACCAACAGAACTAAGGGAGAACAACACACAAGAACATCTGGAGTTATTTTTAACATAGTTAAGTAAAATTTAAAGAATTGAAATAACTCAATGTGAGATTAGGGGTATCTCACTTGGTAGAATGCTTGCTTAGCATGCCCAAAGTCTCAGGAGCAATTCCCAGCACTGTGTAAACCAGACAGCGTGGTTTACTTGTGCACACACACACACACACACACACACACACACAAACATACACAAAACGCATGCTTTATTTTGTAATTCTGGGATATCACACCTAGGGCCTTGTACATTCTGGGCAAATATACCATAAGTGAGCTACACCTCAAACTCAGAATTGACAATGAAAACTGTATCTCAAAGACATTCTGTAAATTTTAATCAACCATAAAGAAAAAATGAAATTTTCAAGAAAAATAGATAGAATTAAAAATTTTGTATTTAGTGAGGTCACCCACACTCAGCAAGAAACATATTCTCCCTCATACACCAATCTTGTTTATAATTCTTGTATATGTGCATTTATATGGGAGTCAGTGCGTGTAGAGGTCAGAGGTTAGGAAACTAGAAAGTGGCCCAGGAGAGTGGAAAAAAGGGCCTTAAGGGTATGTGGGGGAGATAAAAACAAACAAACAAACAAAAACACACCCAACAATATGAGAGTGGAAGGCAGAATGCTGGGGACTGAGAGTGTAAATGGGAAGGAGGCAGGAGGAGGGAAGGGGAGGAGGGAAAAGGCCCCTCCAAAACGAGGGCTGTGAGAAGGTATCTGGCAGGATTGCTCAGTGGGTAAACTGCTTGCTGACAAGTCTGACGACTTGGGTTCAGTCCCAAAGAGCCTACAAGGTTTAGAAAGAAAGAAAGAAACAAAGAAAGAAAGAAAGAAAGAAAGAAAGAAAGAAAGAAAGAAAGAAAGAAAGAAAGAAAGAAAGAAAGAAAGAAAGAAAGAGAAAAAAGTGGGGGTGCGACGACTCCAGAAAGTTTCCTCTGACCTCCACATATGTGCCATGATACATGCATGCCCACATACATATGTATACATTCATGAAATAAATTCAAAGAAAAAGCCATAAGGAAACCTGATACTTAGTAACCAATTGTTAATTAATTAGTTAATTAAAAAAATAAAATTTGAGCCAGGTGTGGTAGTTCACCTCTATAACCCCAGCACTTAGGAGGCAGTAACAGGTGTATCCCTGTGTTTGAGACCAGCTTGGTCTACAAAGCAAATTCTAGGATAGCCAGGGATACATACAGAAACCCTGAATTAAAAAAACCAAAAAATAAAATAAAATTTGGGGGAAAAACTATTTGGTTGTGTGATGGTTTGAATATGAATGGGCCCCATAGGCTCATATATATTTGAATGCTTAGTCACCATGGAATGGCACTATTTGAAAGGATTAGGAGGTATGGCCTTATTGGAGGAAGTGTTTCACTTAGGGTAGGCTTTGGGGTCTCTCTCTTGGCCTGCAGATCAGCTGTTGCACCAGCACCGTGTGTGCCTCCATGTTCCCTGTCATGATGACAATGGACTAAACCCTGGACACTGTAACCGAGCCCTCACTTCAAAGCTTTCTGTTGTAAGAGTTGCTGTGGTCATGGTGTCTCTTCACAGCAACTGAACAGTGGCCAGGGCAAAGGGAAGCAAGGTGACACAGTAAATAAAGGTCTTTGCTGTGCTAACCGAGCGAGTGCAGGTGGAGCCCTGAAATCTATGTAAGGGTGGAAGGAAAGAAGTGACTCCATAAGGTTGTTCTCTGACCTCCACATGTGTGCTTTAGCATGCACACACACACACACACACACACACACAAATAGTAAATAATTTTTAATTTTAAAAAAACATTTGAATGAAGGAAGCCAGTGTGGGTGAATTAAAGTTGTTCCCAGAAGCCTTACGCTATTAAGTAAAAACGCTCATACCAGAGGTGGGTACTTACCTATTGGTTATTGGTTGAAAAGATCCCTGGGATTCCCAAGACAATACAGACATGAAAATACAAGGGGACAAGTTGGGAGGAGTAGGAGAATAGGAGTGAGAGTAGGAAGCAGGTATGAGAGGTAATGAGGATGAAGGGATAGGATCATACACACACACACACACTCACACTTGCACGCACACATGCGTGCATTATAATGAAACCTGTGATTATATGTAACTAATATAGCCTAACAAAAGTCATGAGCGCTTCACACACCAACCTGACAACCTAAATTCCAATCCCCAGTAATCTGTTTGTGATTATTTTTTCTGCTGTGTGGTACTCCATTGTATAAATGTACCACATTTTCCTTATCCATTCTTCGGTTGAGGGACATTTAGGTTGTTTCCAGGTTCTGGCTATGACAAACAATGCTGCTATGAACATAATTGAGCACATGTCCTTGTGGCACGATTAAACATCCTTTGGATATATACCCAAAAGTGGTATTATTGGGTCTTGAGGAAGGTTGTTTTCTAATTTTCTGAGAAATCACCATATTGATATCCAAAGAGACTGTACCAGTTTGCATTCCCACCAGCAATGCAGAAGTGTTCCCTTTATCCCACATCCTCTCCAGGATAAGTTGTCATCAGTGTTTTTGATCTTGGCCATTCTTACAGGTGTAAGATGGAATCTCAGAGTTGTTTCGATTTACATTGCTTTGATGACTAAGGATGTTGAGCATTTCCTTAAGTGTCTTTCAGCCATTTTAGATTTCTCTGTTGAGAGTCCAAGGAAAAATGTGGTACATTTACACAATGGAGTACTACACAGCAGAAAAAAAAATAATGACATATTGAGATTTGCAGACAAATGGATGGATCTAGAAAACATATTGAGTGAGGTAACTCAGACCCAGAAAGACAAATATCAAATGTACTCACTCATAAGTGGCTTTTAGACATAAAGCAAAGAAAACCAGCCTACAATTTACAATCCCAGAGAACCTAGACAATAAAGAGACCCTAAGAGAGACTTATATGGATCTAATCTACATGGGAAGTGGAAAAAGGCAAGAACTCCTAAGTAAATTGGGAGTATGGGGACATGGGAGTGGATAGAAAGGGAGGGGAGATGAAGGGAAGGGAACAGAGAAAGGTAAATAAAAATAGAAATCCAAAAAATTCTGTTTGTGATCCCAGCGTGTTCCTACCGGGAGAATGGAGACAGAAACAGAAGAAGCAACAGAAGCTCATCAGCCAGCTACAGCCCAGCTTATGCAGCAGTTAGCAACATGAGAAAACTTGTCTCAAACAAGGTGGAAGATGAGGATGGACTCCTGGGGCACACACATGCAAACTTACATAAACACGCTCACATCATACACACAAAAAAAGTGTTAAAACATGTAAGAAATATATAGGCCACTATACCTACCTAAAACGACCACAAAAATTTTGACTAAACTTCACTTTCAATAAGTATGTGTTAAAATCAATCTATACTACATAACCATAGGTATAAACACAGATTTGTACTGCCCTCAACTTGGTTCAGAGAAGTTTCCTTTTGTGATAGACAGTAGTTAACGAAGAGACACATGACTGGTCAAAGTGCCCAGTTTAAATCACTCTGAGTGCTTGTGATGGTCACGTATGTATCAGCTTTCCACCACCCAAGGCTCAGGGAACGTTGCAGAAGAGGGAGTAGAAAAAAACAAAACCATAAGAGCCTGTGGATGTGGAAGAAGGCTGTGAAATGCTGACTTCCAGACAAGATATGGCTATTGTGCGGATTAACTTGCAGCAACTGTGGTTACTTGCAAGGCAGTTGAGGAAATGTAATACTTTGAGCCTAGCCGGGGCTACACAGCAAGACCTTGTTTCTAAACCGAGAGAAAAGGAAGAACGGAATATATGAGTGTACCAAAGGACGTAGGCAAGGAAGCCCACAGCAGTTTTGCTGATAACAGTCAGAAAAGGGACCACAGTGCAAGGGTTCACCAACGGCAGAATAAACTTATACGCCATGAGATTCATTCACACAATTGAGTACCTACCCTTCCATGAAAAAGAATGGGCTAACAATGTGTGTAACAACACAGAGGACCTTGCAAACAGATTGTGTGGCTCAGTTGCGAGAGTACTTGCCAATAACTAAGAAGCCCTGGGTTGCACCACCTACAAGCTGTTGTGGCACCTGCCCGTTAGCCTGGTGCTTGGGGGGGTGAAGGCAGGAGACTCAGAAGTTCAAGGTTTTCCTTGAGCTACAGGGCAATTTGAAGACCCACCTGAGATTCATAATACCCCCCCCCAAAAAAAAACCTTTTTTCAGACAAAAACAAGAATACATACTTAATAGTTAAAATTGATATAATCCCCAAACTAATTTATGGTGACATAAGTCAGGTCAGAATCACCTCTAGAACATGGGGAGGTTGGGGAGGGGTGAGGGGAGGCTCCTGGAGTATACATGATATTGTGTCTCATCCAGGTGTGCTTCCATAATTGTACAATTTATTAAAATTAAGCAATCTGTACACTTAAGATTTCCACGTGTTATTATGTATGCTATGCTTAAATTTTTAAGTTTTCCTAAAAAGCAAAAGTAAGTACAGGATAATGGCTATTTCTGGAAGGAAGACCAGGACCACACACACAGAGTTTTAAACTCACATGGACAATACATAGACCTTTTAACATTAATTTAAATATTAATAAACACATAATTTTAGTAAAAAGAAAAAAGAGGCCAGGCGGTAGTGGCGCACGCCTTGAATCCCAGCACTCGGGAGGCAGAGGCAGGCGGATCTCTGTGAGTTCGAGACCAGCCTGGTCTACAAGAGCTAGTTTCAGGACAGGCTCCAAAGCTACAGAGAAACCCTGTCTCGAAAAACCAAAAAAAAGAAAAGAAAAGAAAAAGAAAAAGAAAAAAAGAACTTTAAATGTTTACAAATGCTAAGGAACTTAAAATCAAAATTAGGGGCTAGAGAGCTGGCTCAGAGATTGACAGTGCTGACTGCTCTCCCAGGGGATCTGGGTTTTATTCTCAGCTCCCCCATGAAAGCTCATGATCACCTGTAACTCCAGTTCTAGAATATCCGATGCCCTCTTCTGGCCTCCACACACATGATACACAGATGTACATTCAGGCAACACATCTATACACATAAAAATAAGGAAAGAATTTTAAAATAAAGTGAATGTAAATGACTGACTGAGGCTAAGAACCAAGAGGATATGCTCGTAGTCTGTGCTCATAGTCTTCCTAGCATTTCCCCTTCAAGGAACCGGTTCAGCAGTAATCCTAACAGGCATTGTTGAGTACACACTATCTGTAGTTGTGAATGATTTACATGCCTTTAATTGTCATATAACCCTATGAGGCCAGGGCTGTTATCACCCCAATTTAACAGATGGGGAAACACACACAGGGAGTTCAAGTGATTTGCCCGTGGCCTCACAGCAGGCGAGCAGCAGAGCCAGCTTTTGAAGCCTGCTTTTGAAATGCAGCCTGGGTTCAGAGCCTGTGCCCCATCTACCTCTCATAAGAAACATAACTCCCATGTCTGTGAGTTCTCAACCATAGCCTGGACCTCTGGGGAGACCTGGAATAGAGTTCCGGGTGTTAAATGCACCTGCTTGATAAAGAAAGGGATTGTGTGATGTGGCTGTGATTACAACGGCAATGAATTATATTGTCATTACAGCCAGTAACAACAGGCATTAAGCCCACACGGTACTGTATTATAGAGCATATTAAAAACCTGACATGATTCAACGGCAAATACTGTGCTTAATTCTAGACCTTCACCAAAAGAACCTGAATAAAGTATCTTCTCTCCGAACTCTTTGTCTCAAACTTCCCCATCATACGGTGCCGTGCCTACCACTCAGTGCACCAAGTTAGATGTCATTAGCACTTGTACCAGGCTTTCTTTTGGGCCACCAACCAGCCCCCAAATAAAGACACGGAGACCTAATATTAGTTATGAATGCTTGGCCTCATCTTATGCTTGTCACGCTAGCTCTTATAACCTAAATTAACCTGTTTCTCTTCATCTACGTTTTGTTTGGGGGAGGGGCTTTTACCTTTCTTTCATTCTCTATGGCCTTTCCTGCTTCTTGTAACTGGCAGCTGCCTGGCTGACTGACCTCAGGCATCTCCCTCTCTCTCTTCCTCGTTCTCTCTTCTCTCTCAACCTCCACATTCTTCTTCTCTCCTCTTCTATTTATTCTCTCTACCTGCCAGCCCCTCCTATCCCTTCACTGCCTAGCTACAAGCCAGTGAGCTTTTTATTAGACCAATAAGGTGCCTTAGGCAGGCAAGGTGAGACAGCAACTCATCTTTATGTAATTAAACCATTGCAGCCTAAACAAAGGCAATGCCCTTTTACACGGTGAAAGCAATATTCTGCAACATGGACAAATGTAGCACACCTTTCCGTGGTTAAATATTCCTCAGCAGTGGCTTGTTTTCCAGGAGGACACAATGCCTTCCCAATTCTTTTTTTTTAAATATTTATTTATTTATTATGTATACAATATTCTGTCTGTGTGTATGTCTGCAGGCCAGAAGAGGGCACCAGACCTCATTAGAGATGGTCGTGAGCCACCATGTGGTTGCCGGGAATTGAACTCAGGACCTCTGGAAGAGCAGGCAGTGCTCTTAACCTCTGAGCCATCTCTCCAGCCCCCCCAATTCTTCTTTGACTCCTTGCACAAACGACTTAGACGCAGAGATGTTCTGCAAATATCTGCCTAATGAGTGTGTGCATGACAAAGAAGGGTCAGACACGCAGGTTCTTTGCAAAGACTCCCACACAACATACTTGCTGCTTTATTCCAAAGATTTAGAAAGGGGCCTGCAGCTCTGTGAGTTCAAGGCCAGCCTGGTCTACAAGAACTAGTTCCAAGACAGGCTCCAAAGCTACAGAGAAACCCGGTCTTGAAAAATCAAAAGGGGGGGGCAGCTGTAGGGTCTACGTGTCCACTAAATATAAAATCCTCACAGAGGTAAAGTAGGGCTAATGCTTAGTGAACAATGCGCAGAGTCATGCTGCATTTACACGTGATCCCTCCTCACCTCTGGGAAACGCCTCAACATGTCTATCAACGTAGCTAACAAAGGCACTGGGCACTGCTGGGTGTTAATGACAAGACAAATTAGTTCACATTGGCATGACAGGCAACTGGCTCCTTAGAGGATCTGAGAGAAAGCCCACACACGCAGTTGGGGGCGGTGGTCTGTGTTGTGACTTGGATTTTAAATCCCTCACAAAGGCCCATGGACAAAGGGTTGGCCACCAGCCCATGGCACTCTTTGGAGGTGGCAGATGAGGCCTGGTAGAGGGAAACTCAATCACTGAGGGCATGCTCTTGAAGGGTGTAGTAAGACTGGTACCTTCCCCCCCCCCCGTTTATTTGCTTAGCAGCCACCATGGCTCATAATTTGCTTTGTCACAAGTGCCCCGAACAATAGGGCTGAGCAGAAACCTCTGAAACTATGAACCAAGTAAATCTTCTCTCCTTACAAGTCGTTTGCCCAGGCTCTTTTGTCAAAGCAGCAACAGGCTGACTGACGCAGCCTGTCTGCAGGATTCACCATGAGCAATTCTAAGCCACCTCAGAGAGAGATAGAAACAAAAATGTTTCCAGTTACTTCAAGAATTTCCACATTTTATGCAGTCAGAATTGAATACAATCTGCCGGCAAGCAGAGCTCCCTGCTCACGTGAGCCAAAAACCCTCCTGGGTCCTCTGCTTCAGCTCTAGGCTCACTTTCTTTAAGGAGTTACTCTTCTAGAAGCAGACGAGCAAGCGACTGCCATTTTTACATGGGGACTATCACAAGTCAGTGGGAACATCTCTGAGGCAACCTTTTGGAAAGGGACCAGGAGCTTTCTTCCCCATGTTAATCTGCCTTGTCTTTGCAGGCAACATGGTGGATGGAGTTCCTCCCTCACAGTCCCCTTCACGGCTTGACCCTCTTTCAAACTGCATGTGTCCCTTTCTCCTTACCCACATTTTCTTTAGTCTGCAGTGGGGATAGCCAAGAGCTTGGTCCCAGGTGCGGAAAGAAACCACAAACCAGCACACAGGACCTCTGAGAGCTTCGCCAGAACAGCATGTCACTCAGGTACTTGGGCAGACTGTCTGAACTTGTGACTAGTGCCTAAAGCAGTAGTCCTCAACCTGTGGGTCTTGACCCCTTTGGACCTTTTCACATGGGTCACGTATCAGATGTCCTGCATATCAGATATTTATATTAGGATTCATAACAGTAGCAAAGTTACAGCTATGAAGTATCAATTAACTTCATGTAAGTTATGGTTGAGGGTCACCACCGCGTGAGGCACTGTATTAAAGGGATGCAGCATTAGGAAGGTTGAGAACCACTGCTCTAATGTGTCCTGTTCATACCACCTTGGGTCCTACCCATGCCAGTTATGATGCCTGAACAAGAGATCTAAAGAGCGGCATCCTCGCCTCTTTCTTGTATCCGTTCCACCATCTTTCTTTCCCTTGACCAAGCGACCCATGAAGAGAAGTGAAGAGAGACACCTTGATCTTGAATCCCCTCTCTGACTCTGGACTCAGAACCTAAGGTCTAAGACTGTCATCAGGAACACCTTGTCTTCTGGAAGCGTGGATGTAGGTGTCCACAAGATTCTGAGTTGAGTTTTCGCAGCACTGTCTCAACACTCGCGCTCTGCGATCTCTTAGAGTAGCCCTCTTTCATCTCTTCCTCTCTGTGTCTCCCGGTTTGTCTTGTGTCTCCTCCCATAGCTGCGTCTTTTGGAGACTCACCACCCCTTGAGCCTCCCCTGCCCTCCCTCCAGGGGCCCTGGGAAATGCCTGAGAGTATCAACACTTTCATCCGGATCCAGGTGGCTGGAATCCAGTACAGGATTTACACCGCCCTGACCCTGAGCCGTCAAGAGGGAACAGCCAGATTAATGGGGTGGGCGGGCTGGGGTAATAATCGTTTGTTTGATGTGACAAGCCTGATAGGCGTTGATTTACTTACAGACTGATGGGCTTTTAATTGAGCACCTCCATCCCAGTCACTTCAAAGGCAGG
The DNA here is from genome assembly GCA_028555095.1 of Dicrostonyx torquatus. Lineage (NCBI taxonomy): Eukaryota > Metazoa > Chordata > Mammalia > Rodentia > Cricetidae > Dicrostonyx > Dicrostonyx torquatus. The sequence continues at coordinate 342,534 of JAQHUG010000382.1, read as the reverse complement.
GGAAGTTGACAAGGGGCCCCTTTCACGCCGGGCTCCTAGTGACTGACAGGCCCCCTCCGCCAGCGCTACGCTGGGCCAGGAATGGCCCGGGCAGCCCTTACCCGACCCTCTGGCAAAGTAACACATTTTCTGTGTAACTCAGAAATGGCCTTTTGTCTGCTGCCAGAGAAGGCAGGCCCTGCTCGGAAGGCCCCACATCTTCCAGAAAGGCTAGCGACATAGAGGAGTGGGTGATGTGTTCGTCTAGGGAAAGGTCCCTCCGGGGGCACCCTCAGTGTGCAAATGGCTACTTTGTTCTCCCTGGTTGCCAAGGCAGGCTGTGTTCCACTGCTTTCTCCTCCTTCCCCTACTTCCTCCGTCTTATTAAGTACTTCTTTTTTTCTTTATGTTTCCCAGGCCCCTTCCTTCCCCTCCTCCTTCTCCTCCCACTTCCTCCTTCCTTCTCCTTCAGAGGGAAGGCCAGAAAAGGTGGGGCCCACTTCTAGTGTCCCTGTTAACACCAGTGTGTTCCTCTTGAACATGCGTTTTCAGTTCCCAGGCTGCATGAGGGCTGCTAGGCCCTTCAGACCAGAGGGTCTTAAATGCCAAGACCAGTCATCCACAGAGAACCCCTTCTTCCTGAGGGCAACACTGCCTACTTCCTGCAGTCAGTCTTCCCCTGCATTGCTTACCTGTGGCAAACCTCTGTCTAAAAACATGGAATGGATAATTCTAGAAATAAGCAATTTGTTAGTTTGAAATAATGTTTGTTACTATATATTACTGAAGTTCTGTTTTATTATTCTTGGTTGTTCATCCCTTATGTGCCGTAATTTATATTAAATCCTAACACAGAATCTGAAGTCTCGGGCATCCACTGGCGGTGTTGAACTCGGGTTTGTGGGTTTACTGTCCCTGTTCATCTAGGTCATTCAGATAATGTAGACCTGTTTAACATCTTGGAGCTAATCTATCAGGAAAATGACGTGTTTGCCTTGGAGTGGCTGGGTTTTGACAATGTTTATGAAGTCCTGATTTATTGGCTGCTAAACTTGCCTTCTTGCCAGAGAAGGCAAGGTCAGTGGCTTTTCTCCCCAGTCAACTGGTAGACCCCGCTGCAGGGCAGAAACTGAGAACCCAAGAAGAGGGACCTCCTGGGCAACCCCAAACCTTTTCACCAGGTCAGCCAGGGACAAGTGAGATAGATACCAGCCAGAGGGGGGCTGAGTTCTAAGTTGCATTCCTCCACGGGCTGCCCCCACAGCTGGGCAAGTCCCGTAACCAGTGCTCCTCTCTGTTCCCCTGTAGGAACTTGTCCAGGCTCACAAAGCAGGTACTTGCCTAGAAGGAAAGACAGACAATGATAACAGCTCCCATTTGCACAGCATTACTTCACTCGGAAAGTGCTTTCATATTGTTATCTTAATTGACCTTCTAACAACCGCATGAGGTAACTCACTGGGATGTTGTGATGCCCATTAACGAAATGAGGAAACCGAGACTCCTGGATAATTTGCTCCCAAGCTGCTCAACGGGGTCTCAAACTCAGGACTCCTCCTCCAGGTTGCTCTGCCGCCTCCCACTCCACCGTCAGGGGAAGACTAGTTTCTTATTCTCTGAGGGGTTCTTGAGATCAAACCCAGGATCACCTGTGGGCTATACAAGCGCTCGGCGCTGAGCTACATCCTAACCCATCTCATTCCTTTTGGAGCTGCATTTTCTTACTTCAAATGGTCTGTCCAGTTCCCTTCCACCTTGTGCCTCTGCAGGACTTTTTGTCTGTCCTTCCAGCTTGTGTGTAGGAGACCTTAGGAGGCCATGGCTCTTTGTCTCTTGCCTTAAAACTAACTTTCCAACCTTGCCCAAGAGCACCTACCTGCCGCCCTCCTCTGCCATCTGTCTGATAGATGACCAGGGGCAGATGGCCTGTGCTATGTTCAGTGTCTGCTAGGGTTGTCCACTGAAACCCAAAGCTGAAGACAAGGCACCGAGTCAGGCAATCACGTACCCCTCTTTGACCCGCTGGAGACAAGGCACCGAGTCAGGCAATCACGTACCCCTCTCTGACCCGCTGGAAGGGCACTTCCTACCCAGGGCTAAGCTCTCGGGCGAAAGCTGGGAGGAATGAATCATCTCTCCCCTCTCTGCCCCATGACGTGAGTGCATTCTCATTGATACAAAAACACCCTGAGAGGATGACGTGCTCACGTGCTGGTCTCACTGGAAAGCCTGCCCCTCGGGGTAAGCACTTACCTTTCCACTACATCCCTCTGCATCCCAATGGAGAAAGTTTGGTTGTAGTGTTTGCTGCTGAAATAATTGATTGAACAGCAGTTAAGTGTAGCTGTGGGGTCAAATAGTTCCACTGCTTGCCAGCTACGGGCCTTAGAGAAGCCATTTATATTTGCTATGCTTCAGTCTTCTCACCTCTCAAATGGGACAAGACCGGCACCTGCTGTATAAGGTTCCCGTAAGGCTTGAGTACGCTAATAACCTATTTCATCTATCCCACAATGCACTGTTATTTTAGATCCAATAAGAAAGAAAAATGCTGTCAAATAATCTGCGACGCTAGGCTTCCATTAAATCAGTGTCAGAAATGCTAGAATTTGAAATATGCGCCTCAGAATGGATTGGCAACAGCTGGGTGAAATATCTGGAACTAGAGCAGACACACCATGTGTGCTGGGGGGGGGCGCTGCTCTTGGGCTAACTGCATGCTCTCAAGTGTGCTATGATGAGTGGGAGAATCCTCACTTTACCGATGAGGAAACAGAAACCGGGAGGGATGAAGTGATTGGGCCAAGCTCCCGTAGCCGGTGAGTCCTCAGTAGGCATTTAAACCTGCCTTTGAGGTGTAATAATCTCTAGTTATTTTAAGAGCAGGCAGCCGCCCACCAAGCTACCAGGGAGTTCAGAGCTGCATTTTGTTCTCAATTGCATTAGCTTTCTTTTTAATCTAAGTTTTTCCCCCTCTGGAATAATTACTCTCCTTCTCCCTCCTTCCCCCCAACCCCTCCTCCTTTGTACTTGGCTCTGATCTTTTTACTTTTCTGTTAATGGCTTCAGATTTTACAGTATCTGCGTTTTGAATTGTAAGTAACCTCAAATCTTTTATGGAAGTAGGAGGGATATAAATAAATATAAAGATTAAGATCGGCTTTTAAAGGTGGCCTGCATGGAGGGAAGAAATGGAGTTAGGCCCACCCGTGTCCCAAGGGAATGTGGAGCACATGTGTGCACTCCTGAGAGATGACCTAGTAGCAAGTCTCCACAGCCACAGCACACTCTTGGGCTCCCTCCTCTGACCACTGAGAGTCCTGGGCATTAAATGTCATGGTAAAACGCAGAAAGTCCATTTGTTCCTCAGGCTTGTCCGTGTGGGCGCTGGAGGGCCTTAGTGAATGTGTGGGGAATCTCTCAGGATCCCGTGGGGTCACTTCAGGGTGGACAGGGTTCTTTCTAAAGTTTCTCCCACCCATCGTTATAGTCCAGGTGATAATTTTACAGACCACCTTGCATGCATGTGTGGCCCAATTAGAGTCCTTTGTTAGACTGGACAGAGAGAGGGTTTGCCCCGAAGAATTTCTGATGCCAAAGCACAAGTGTGCAGTACTTAGAAAGGCAAAGCTCACAATGGCATCGTTAGCAGGTGTAGGCCCCAGAAATCTAATAACACCTGTTCTGGTAGAACGCATCAAGTGTTTGGGCTATACGTCTCGGCAATGGTCAGAGTCAGGGGAAGTTCTGAAGGCGTTGTGGACATGACCGCTCAGAGACTAGGGCCTTGCCGGTAGTGCCTAAGCAGACCAAAGCAATGGGATAGGGCAAGATGAGGACAAGATGGCAGCACCTTGGTCACTGTCTCGCATGTGCTGAGGCAGGTCTGTTTGAGTAACGGTAGAACTGAAGGTTGGGTGTGGAAGTGTTAGAGACAGCTTTACGCGGGAGCTTTGTCAGAGGGAAGAGGGAGAGCGTGCAGCCACTCAGTACCCAAGAATAGAGCCTCCAGCTCTTCTGGGGCCTAACAAAAAGCCCCAGGCTCAGATCCACCACGCGGAGCAAGCAATATCAGTCGAAGAGAAGAAGGTGAAAAACGAATGTTTGGCACTTCATTCATGTCTCCATGTCTCCGTAGTTCATCTCTGAGGCTCCCAAGAAAGCAACCGCACACCAAATCCCCTCTGATGCTGTTTAAATCGGAGCCCTCCGTGAGGTAATCTCTTAATGGAATATTTGAGAAGTCAGATAGATATCAGCAACCTTTTTATCTCCCCTGCACTTCACATGCCGCAGGGCGCATTGTGCCTGCTTCTATCTCCACAATTGGTTGCCGGTGATTTTCTGAGCGGCTGGGGCGATGTTTTAAGTTGGTATGTCTTTCAATACCCATATCTATGTTTGACTGTCGATGGGAAAGCAAAAATATAAATTTTAGAGATCAGAGCCGAGATGTACTTTGAGATAACTCAAAATTAAAACCCACATCCCTCTGAAAACCTTTTTCGTCATTTGTAACTGGTAAAAAAATAAATAAATAAGCCATTGTTATTACACATTCATAAATAACCTGATTCTGGCATATGCTTTCATACCAAACAAAAATGAATAAATTAAACTTGATTTACAGCCCTCTTCATTTTTATTAGTACCGCTCTGAAGAGTTTATGTAAGGGACGTGCCAGCACGGTTATGCCAAATGTTTTAAGGCGTTGATATTGATATTATATAAATTAAGGTGTTTTAATTTGCATTCTTTAATTAACTAAATACTGGCAGAAAAATAAAACACAAGGGCAGCCCTGACTTATTGCCTCTATTAAACTGCTGACATCCCCAAAAAGATGTGTTAAGTAATCCAATTCACAAGGGAGTGGGAGGGGCTATTAACGTGCTCCTACTTGGCACAACATGCTGGGGTATAAGACATGAATCTCCTGCTTTGCTTGAAGAGAGAAATGGAGGAGGGTACGCTAAGGTCTGAGTCTGTGTTGGCAAGGAAGAAGCTGGCCGACTGCTAGAATTACCCATGCTGCCCCAGTCTGAGCTGAGGTCGCCAAGCATGGTTCCCAAGCACAACTGCTGCCCTCGCCACCCAAGACTGCACTGTGGCATCTTGGGATGAGACGAACGAGTCGAGCGTGTCCCGGGTCAACATGATCACGCCACAAACCAGGAAAGAAACAGCCCAGGTCTGTGCAGCAGCAGCAGCTTCCGGTTCATCCCAACCCACAAGAGTTCTGACAGAAGTCTAGGAGTGCTCGCTTGAATTCCTCCCCAAACCCTGGTCCTCGCACCCCTGCTAAGGTTTTGTTTTTTTTTTTTTTTAATTTAATCGTCATAATGGAGGCATTTGCTTTTTTTTTTTTTTCCTGAGTTCTTTCTTCTAACTAACTTCCTTGGGCATTCTTGATATTTGCTCTTCCTCATTCCTGAAGAGGTAAACAATGTGAAGTCAGTAAGGGCTCCTCTGTAATCCCCACCACCACCAGACTTTCAGGCTATAGGGAGAAAACAACTCCCATTGGTTGGCCATAGGAAAGCTATTTTTCCTTCAGCGCAGTCTAAAAAGGCTGTATTTCTTCTCCCTAGTACACAGGGTCCTCAATGAGCCATCTGTTTACTGTTCCCTTGCCATCCCGAGGGTGTCTGTCTTGCATTCTTGGCCTAGTCTGGGAAGCATCATGCGGGAAGACAGAGCTCTTAAATTTCCAGCATTCTGCAGAGCTGACGCCTGCATTCACATGGAGATATGAGGCTGGGCTTCACACGCACGCGCACACGCGCGCACGCACACACACACACACACACACACACACACACACGACCCCCACGCTGCCCTAGGCTCTCATACTGTAGTCTCTCCTTTGAAAGGTCCCAACAAGAGGCAGTTGAAGCAAGCCAGCAACTAATTGCCGGAGTCTCTGAGAACTGTCATTACGCAATGCCTGCACCCCTGCTTCCTTCCTGGATGACGTTCTTTATCTGCCCAAGGAATAAAGGATGAATTCCAACTTCAGTAAGGAAAACCCTGCTCTTCTTTGCCAGCATCCCATCCTCCTCCCCCTTCCCCCCAACAAAAAAAATCTCACTTTCTTGTCGTTTCCCATCTTGCAGCTCTGTCAGTTGTTTTAAAACAACTGTTTTAAAACATGTCTCCTGTCATAAATAAAAATCATCATTATGCATTTTGAGTGCAGTGGTGAAAAAATTCGCAGCATAGATAAATGACAGACCTGGGGGAGCCTGCTCAACTCCAGTGCTGCGGGAGAAGACAGGGTCCCATTCGGCTCAGCTTTGAACTACTGTGGCTTCTCTAGTCTGGCTGTTGGGGTGGTTAAGATATGGTTTATTGTCTTTAGATATGGTTTATTGTTTATTGCTGGGAATTGGGTCCTCGGTGTGATAATGTTGAGAAGAGATGGGACCTTTAAGAGGTGGGATCTAAGAGATCGTTGGAACTGTGTGATTAGAAGGGATTAATGTAGCTCTTGTGGCCTTCCGGTCTTTCTCGGCTTCCAGTAAAACCATGTGCTCTCTCCTCACACATATTGTTGCCATGATATTATACAGCAAGGCAAGCAGGTAAGGAGAAGTACCAGAGACGTGTCACTTAGTCTTTGGGCCTCTATACGCTGGACTCAAATGCACCTCTTCCCAGGATATGTTTCCTAACCTCAAATATTTCATTATACTAACAGAACATGGACGAACAGCTGTTTGGAGAGTCGTTTAATTTTCAATCATTTGTATGTTGATTTATTTAAGGAAATTGATGAGAAAAGCAGACAGCTCAACATAAAGCAATTGTATCTATCAACATCAGATCTCGACAGACACCTGAAGATACCCAACGAAAGTTCTTTAGCATATAAGGCAGGCAGACAAAAGACGAGTACGCAGTAGGATTTGGGGTTCTCCTTGAAGCTTTCCTTTAGAGACCCTGGGTTCAATTTCTCCAGAGATTCTGACCATCCCTGACCCTTCTTCCCACCATCATAAAATCTGAGTTTAGGCCCCAGACCCAGGACTGAAGGTAGAGGCAAGGTTGAGCTCGAGGGATCTTCCTGCTTCAGCTGCCCACAAATCCATTCATGCACACACAAATACACACTGACTGTAAACAATACATTTAAATATCCATCAGTAGAGAACTAGCTAAATAGACTCAGGCCCATCGTATAACAACGCGATGAAAGAGATTGGAGAAATTAATAAGACACAAACACTCATTGTAAGAACTCTAAAATGCCTTTTTTTTTTTAAGTTCGGGATGTTTAGTGTACTCTGTTTCACTTGTGTATTAAGGGGGGTGGCGAATAGATACATATTTGCTAATGTATGAGCAGCCTCCCAAAGGAACCCAGCGAACTCACAGCTCTGAAGCATTGGGAAGGGGTCAAATGGCTAGAAAAAATGTTGTCACTTGCCTTAAATTCCAGGATGTGGTGCCATGGAATGCACTTCATCGTGAATTGATAAAACCATTGTTCAACAAAAAAACAAGTTTAAGCCACTTTCAAAGCACATACACGCATACATACTACATACATACATTACTCTGAATGGCCTCTCTACTTTAACATAGGTTTTATTGAGACCCTGCCCCTCAGGTCCTTCTCCAGATAGAAGCTTGAGGAGGGGGCATCAAAATAAAGACTCCTTGAATTGTTCTGACATCTTGCAATCCATGTTTTATCAGATACTAGTTTCAATAATCAAGACATCATCTGAGAAACTCTATTTTTGCTAATGTTTTTTATTTTTTTTTTATTTATTTATTTTAGTCATGATCTTGCTCCATAGACCAGGCCCTCCAGCCCCAGTCTCCTGAATGCCAGGATTTTAGGTGTACACCCATGGACCTGGCATTCCTTTTCTGGTGTTTGCATGATTGTGTTGGGGCCTATGTGTCTTTGTCGGCTTAACAAGGGGTACGCTGAACAAACCTGGAGGAAAGATCATACATATATCATGACTTTCATGACAAAATCTCATGATAAAGGTCAAAAGCAGATGATGTCTGCTCTACACAGCTAGGATGTGCACAAAATGCTGCCCACCCGGATCTTCTCTGGGGCGTCAGGCCCCCTTGGGTCCAGGTGTTGATGACTCAGCACATGGAAGCAAAAGGAGAAGAGACAGATACGCTGGGGTAGGCATGGTCCCTGCTTCCCATTTCAGGGTCTTCTCCCTCTTGTTAGATTGACTCCCCTTCTACTTAAGGGAGAGGTGTGCAACCAACCCTAGAATGATACCTGCACACACAGACGGTGTTTAGTAAATGTTAGTGAAAATCCGAATGTATCTTTGAGTTATCAGACACAAACCTATAGACCCAGTACTTAAAAGGCTAAGGGAGGAGGATCATGAGTTGCAGGGCTAACCTGGACTACATAAGAAAATTCCAGGCAGGCCCGGACTTTGGGGACAGCAAGATGCTGTCCAGGACTAGGGATAGGATATACCCTTTTAGGGTGAGTCTCCAGAAACCTGCTCTCTTCAACTAAGCAAGATGCTGACCCCAAAGAGGAGAGGGGATGTGTGGTACTCAAGAGACAGTGGTAGTGTTCTACCATTGTGCCCCACCAAAAAGAAAAAAAAGAAAAAAAAAACAGTGAAAGATTTATTTTGAAAATTTATTTTGAAAAATTATTTTGATAGTTTCAAAGGGTTCAGTGTAGGGTAGCTTGGTCCCCTTCCCTCTGGGTTTGAGTTAAGACCAAACATCATGACAGAAAACTTGTGACCAGAAAGTGGAGTAAACCAGGACTAGGGACAAGATATCCCCATTTAGGGCGAGTTTCCAGAAACCTGCTCTCTCCAACTAAGCTCCACCTCCTGGTCTTCCCGACCTTCTAAAAACACTTGCTGGATGCCAGAGGCTGCTCTGAGCACCTTGCAGGTACTAATTTGTTTATTTTTTCTGCACCAGATCAATCAGGGTACTACTGTTGTGCCTTTCTTATTATCTTGCTGGATGCCAGAGGCTGCTCTGAGCACCTTGCAGGTACTAATGATATCCAGCAAGTGCCATGGAATTATGAATTCATCCGCTGATACAACCATTGACTAGGGCTGGAGAAACGGCTCAGGGGTTAGGAGCACTTGCTGCTCTTGCAGAGGACCCCAGTTCAGTTCCTAGCAACCCTCATTGGGTGACTCTCAACCACCTGTAACCCCAGTTTCAGGGGATCTGACATCGTCTTCTGGCCTCTGTGGGCACCCTAACACACACACACACACACACACACACACACACACACACTCACACACGTGTGATTACACACACACACAATTAAAAGGTTTTGAGAAGTCATTGTCCTCATGATCTAATCTCGCCCCAAAAGGCTCTCTCCACTGAACATCACCCTAGGACCAAACCTTCAGTACAGGAGTCTTCGGGAACTTGTCATATTCAAACTACAGCAGACGTTAAGCAGGAGCTAAGATTGGGCCTCCTGGGTTCTCCGTTGTTTACTCTATAGGAGTGACTAAGGCACAAAGGAAAGGTCTGTAGTGTTCCCTTTCCTGAGACTGGGTCTGGGCTCCCACACAACTGTCTGTCTTTACCCCCTAGGGATCGCCTCAGGCCCACACCTATCAAGTGGTCAATAATGAGTCATTGAGAGAATGCGTCATTGAATTAATCAATCCAATCCAGTTAAACAGATGAATGGATGTTTCCTTCATCCCCTTCTCAGCCTCAGTTTCCTCTCATTTCTCAAGATGAAGGGAATCCCAGCGGGGGTGAGTCGCCCTCTAGAAAATTATGAAAGTAATTTGTCTTCAGTGTGTCCTGCTGGGGTCTTTTTGTTTGTTCGTTTCCCATCTTGAGCAAATCCCTCCCCCTTCAGGTCTGCCTTTACAAGCAGCCTAGGAGACACCTACCTGCACTAAAAGATCAGCTCTACCCTATCCTGGCTGTGTAACCTGGCAAGTGGCTTACCACTCTAGGTGGGAGTGCCTCACATAGAAGATATAAGAAAAGCACAACAGTAGTACCCCCTGATTGATCTGGTGCAGAAAAAATAAACAAATTAGTACCTGCAAGGTGCTCAGAGCAGCCTCTGGCATCCAGCAAGTGCTCACTAGACATTGCCCTGTGTGCAACCCTGACTGTCCGCTATCTCAGCTGGAGCACAGGCTGTTAACAAGGGTGAGATACCGCCCAGCTTAAGAGGGAAGTTTCAGGCCTGAGGATTTGAGCAATTATCTAGCGTGTGCAAGACCCTAAATCTGATCTCCAACACCCATCGGTGAGTTTCTAAGAAACATATAGACCTAAATGGATGAAAGCAATCAAGGATGAATGCCCAGGCTGATGTATGAGGACAGAATAAGCAAGGAAGGCAGACTTCAAAAGCACACCTACCATACTGCATCCCCCCTGACCCAGCCCTGTGGCTCCCTGGGGCTGATGGGAGATAAGGGAAAACACTTCTTCAAAGAGCCCTGCTCAAAGGCCTGAATCAAAAGAACAGGCTTGAAGATAAGCTGTGGTCTACATTTCCTTTGGCCCCTCTTCCCGCCTCATCTCTAAAGGAAATTCCTGGGGGAGGGAAAGGAGTTAATTCCCCCTCCTTTTATCAGGAGTTGGCACGCCCCCTCCCCCCCCCATCCACCGAGGACTGGGAGGAGATGGAAGCTGATAGGACTAACTGGAAGGAGTTGAGAAAAAGTTACTCCCATCACTTCTTGCTGTGTGACTTTCAAACTCTCCCATTGGCTCTTAGAACCTATGCTTTCCTCTGTCACGAGGGATAATGAAACCTGTCCAAAATAACCCTGAAATTTGTCATAAGCAGAGGCACATAAAAACTCCCTGGGGGGCCAGAGATAGGACTCTGTGGGTTAAGGCGCTTGCAGCTGTGCCTAACCACCTGAGTTCCATATTCCCAGCTGACATGGTAGACAGAGAAAGCTAACTCTTTAAGGTGTCCTAGGACCTCCACCCACACAATCCTCAAACACACACGTGCACACACGCGCGCGCGCGCACACACACACACACACACACACACAATGGACTTGTGAGGCTAAAACAGGAGGATGGTGAGTTCAAGGCCAGTCTGGATTATATAGCAAGATCCTGTCTCCAAAAATTGCATGGGGCGGAGGAGGGGAGCACGGGGGATTCCTTTCACGTGGTCATATAGTCAACATTTTGTAAAATACAGTTCTCTACCTGAAACTTTTTATGAATATGGTGAGATGAGATATAAATAAGTAGCCCTGTATATGTAAAACTCATATATGCATTTAGGGCTGGCATTACAGCTGAGTATTGAATTAGTATGAGTAACGCCCTAGGTCCTACCACCTCAAGGGAAAGAGTGAGAGAGGAGAGGAGGGGTTGAGTGGAGGTAAAAGAGAAGAAAGAGGAGGTGGGCCAGAAAAAAAGGAAGGGGAAGTAGAGAGGAGACAAATCCCCAGGCACAAACTGCACCGGATCTTGGCCGACTGCTTAGCCTTCCTAGGCTCCCACATCTTCCTCTGTGATTAGGGCTAACCTACTCCCAGGGGTTCTGCAGGGGTGAGGGGAAACAGTGTATGCAAGGGCTTAGAACAGCCTCAGTACTGCCTTGATGGTCAAACACTGCTAGCCATAAGGAAAAGAAATGCAACCACAGTCTTGTGGGAGGTAAAAAAAAAAAAAAGCAGGTAAAGGCAGATGTCTAGGGATACCTGTAAAGGCAGACCCGTTAAGGTCACCCGAGTAGTCTTCCTGTGAGGCTGGCTGGCCTGGCTCTTGCCAGTTTGCTGCCACCAGTCCTTACTGACCCTGTCATGCCCCAGGCTGTGTCTGAAGCCTGGGGTGGGGCAGCTGAGGAAAACTGCCTTCAGAACCCTGGGTGCACTGCGCTAAATCAGGGCTTCTGGCCAAGGCAGTAATTGCCAGCTGTTGAAAGATATTAAACGCAGGGAAGGAAAACCTAGTCCTCTACAAGGCAGACTTTAGAGAGTTCTTACAGCTTGTAAAAAAAAAAAATGTAAATAGTTACCCAGTGAGATATTATTTCATGTTGTTGCCATTAGGGTTTGAGTGTTATGCAGAGAGGTGATCATTCAAGCAATTCCGCCCCAGCAAGGAGTGAAAACCACCATTAACCCTCACAACAAATCCGCCACCTCTCCCTCTCCACCTGACTCAGGCATTTTTTTCCTGGGTGGCAAATTTTATGTAAATGGAAGTTGTGAAAAAAATCTATAAATATTCACAATTTTCTAAAGTTTTTTTTTCCCCCAATAGCTTTTGAGGGACATTTAAAAAAATAAAAGGATACAACGGACTAGCGCCTGGGGGAGGGTCAGCTGCAAGATTTCCCCGGCTAGGCTCAGATGCAAACAGGACACAGTATCACAGCCATCATTTACCTGGGACTCTCTTTGCCCCAGCACTCCACATGGGGCCTCCTGAGTCTGGGATGGCCACTCTTAGGTTTTATGCGTGGGAAAACTGAAGCACTGGAGTGGCGGGGGGGGGGGGGAGGTAATGCGGCCAGTGTCACCACGGCAGCATGCTTTAAAGGCCTGGTTCCCAGGAACCTAACCTCATATAAGCACCCCTCTCTCGGTATGCAGTATCTTCAATTCCATTCCTCACTCTCAGACCTAGCTGGGCTGCCTACAGCGTCCAAAGAGTATGGAAAGCATAGCGTAAAATCAAGCGCACTTGTCATTCCTGTCGGGGGTATCATGGGTTCTAGACCAGGCTGAGCTACATCATGAGGGCCTGTGTGACACCTAGCATCTAGCTCATTCTTTTCAGTGTCATAGAAACAGCCTTAAATAGCCTTAACCCTGTCCTGTTTAACCACTGCTCCTCATTCCCAGGGCAACCGGTGAAAGCCTGGCAAACAAGGTCCCATCCATCTGCCACACATTTGCAAAGGGAAGACTTATGCCATCGGCCCTGTACGGCAACATTTTGCGGGGACTTTTTAACCACGCTCCTAATACAATGCTTTGCCCACAGCTGGCCCTCAGTAAACACGGTCCAGTTGATTAATGAGTCATATTCTCTCCCAGGTGGCAAAGCCATTCCTTTGAAAACTGAACTTCCTTTCAGTCTGCTGGGGCCCAGCATAGTGCTCTGTATGGGGTAACAATTTTGCTAAGCAAATGTCAAACAGTGATTTTAATAATCTGCAAGTGTTTTAATTAGGCCTTTGGCCTAGCTCAGTATGTCTTTTTTTTTTTTTCCTTTTTCATTTTCCTCTCAGAAGGAAACTGGATAGATCCAGTCAAAGAAACCCTGCTGCCCTCTCCAGCAACCCAAAGGTGTCCCTACCCTCTGTGAACGCTGTGGAGAATGTCCTACTCGCTGGCCAGAAGCCAGAAGCAGGCCTGGGCCAGACAGCGTGCTGTCTGGGCATCACTATCCCTGCCCATGCTGACTGTGTTGAGCTTAGGGAATGAAGTTTCTTAAAAGGACAACGTTTTATTTCATAAGGAAATTGCCTTGCCCACTTCCCAAGTCCTTACATCCTGTCTGTATCCTTTCTCTCTTCCATTGTTCATTTGACATCTTTCTACTCTCCAAGTAAAGGGTGAACACTCCACTCTTTCTTCTGCCTCCCAGCCCCTCTTCCCACCCACATTCCTAAGTGTCTCCTCTCTTTCCCTCCAACTTATGTCCCATGAATCATTTCTAACACACATCTGCTTGGGTCCTAGAAGGATTTCTAGGCTCACTCCTGCAGCTGGACTGTTTACAGTAATCAAGAAGTCTTCATCTGTCTACTAAACTCTTTCTTCTTCCTAGTTCTTCCTCCAAGGTGTCCACGAAGACTATGCTTTCTATGAGCTATCTATCTTCAGCTTTTTTCTCCCAAAGGCCAAAGGACTGTGCAGACTGATACTTCAAAGTCCCTGCAGTGGACTTTGTTTTGAAACAGGGTCTCACTTTGTAGCACCAGCCAGTGTGGAATTCACTAGGTAGGGCCAGGGTGGCCTCAAACTCGTGATGTGAGCCTCCTGCCAGCCTGAATGCTAAGTGGACAAGTATGAGCCACCATGTCCAGCCCGCAGTAGAATCTTAAAGATAAGTGTTGGCTGTGACCACGAGGGCAGAATGAGCGGGGCTAATGGGGGTGAGAAGCAAAACTTGACACCATAAAATAAATGAGATCACCTTCCTGTCCTCCATCCCTACCCCTCTTGCTGCAATAATGGAAGATATCATCAGAGTCAGGGCATCGCTAGTCGTTGGTTTTCAACTAATTTTGTAAGGATTAAAGATGAGGGAGGGGACAATTGGGTAATTTCTTTTTTTCAATATTTATTTATTTATGTATACAATATTCTGTCTGTATGTCTGCAGGCCAGAAGAAGGGTCCAGACCTCATTACAGATGGTTGTGAGCCACCATGTGGTTGCCGGGAATTGAACTCAGTACCTTTGGAAGAGCAGGCAATGCTCTTAACCACTGAGCCATCTCTCCAGCCCCAATTGGGTAATTTCTAAGAAATCCAGGCAATCTATTCACCAGACAGTGTGGATCCAGGGAGTGCTTGAGTTTAGTGTATGACTGGTGTGGCCTTGGAAGCTGCCTCCCTGTTCTCTCCAGAGCACCATAAAGGTCATGGCCGTTCTCTCACTTTGAAGATCCCTTTGAAATCTCCTGCCCCAGTCTTGGGTTCTCACATTGTCTTGAGTCATTGGTAACAGAGTCAGAGAAAAGACGTGGGTGGGTCAGCATCAGGCAGTCTGAACCAGATAGCCCTGGGGCACTACACCTACTACGACAATCCTTGATGATCAGAGTGAGTGACAAATCACTGGGAAAGTGATACTCAAAAGGAATGGTGACACCAGCGCGCCTCCACTGGCCGCCAAGGGCAAGCAGAAGTGGTCACTCCAGAGCTGGGACACAAAGGACCAGTGTCACCTGATTGAGGCCAAGGGTCGAGAACTTTAAGGTCAGGTCCATGACTATGTAAAATCTCTGCCCAGTCGGAATACGTAACTTTTCCCGGAAGGCTCGGGGGAATCCGAAAGGGTACTGTTATTATTAATAAAAATGGTTTTATTTCGAAATTTCCCTGGGGGAAAACCAGTGGGGCAATCTCTGGAGTCGTGAGCCGCTAGGACACACCGGCTTCTCCTGTGATGATGGTACCCCTCACCCCGTCGCCCCGTCGTGTGCAGTTAGTCACAGCACAATGAGGAAGCTTTACTGCTTTACACAGGACGAGAACCCTGAAACACACCTAAACACGATCTATAATTCAGTGCGCCCCTGGGACGTTCCAGGCGCTCCGAGGCTGCGCGCCTTAGCCCAGATCATCTCACCGGGAAGGGAGTCCTTCAAATGTGCAGGCTGACTGGACAAGCTCAAAGTAGTTGAAAAGGCTCACGCGGCGCCCTGGGAATAGTGGATGCCCCCGAGGCTCAGCCGCTTCCAAGTGAACACGTCCGGGAGAGGCCAATTAGGGGAAAGAGAACTCCGAAGCAGCTTGGAGAGAGGCCCGGCTCCCGAGGCATGGCCCGCCCCCAGGCGGACTTAGGGAAAAGCTTGGATCCTAGGGACCAGAGCAGGGCACTCCCATCCCCGTCCCCACCATAGACACTGGCGACAGCCCTCGCGCGCGCGCGCACACACACACACACACACACACACACGAGCGCGCGCGCTGGTGCTGATGGGGAGCAGCCGGCAACAGGAGAGCCAGCACAAGGGAGGGCGCGGAGTCTGCGTCCAGCAGTCTTATCCCTTGTATGACCCGGTGGCGAGGGCAGCCCGGCCCGGAAAGGGAAGCAGTCCCAACGCGCGGCGGTGGCGGCGGCGGCTGGGAGACCGCAGGGGGCGAGGGCCCTTTAAGACTCTCTCCGCCCACCGGCGGCGCCCGCCTCCGCCCGCCGCTCTCCCCGCCCCGGGGTCCGGGAGAGAGCTGCGATTGGGCGGGCGCGGCGATCCCTTTGAAGTGTGGCTGCAGATCGCGGCTATTTGACGTGCAGCTCGCGGAAGACGAAGGTTTTTGTGTTGCTTGCCTGGGCTAGCGGTTGCGGCGGCGGCGGCGGCGGCGGCTGTGGTGGAGGAGGGGAGGCGGCACCGAGGCGCAGCGACTGCTGCACGGCGTTCGACGCAGCGGAGCGAGCCCACCCGCCCCGGGAGCTCGCCTCCCGGAGCTTCCCCTCCCTCCCCGCCCCCCCAGTGGCGCTGCCTCCTCCAAATGAGCGATTCGCCCGCTGGATCTAACCCAAGGACACCCGAAAGCAGCGGCAGCGGCGGCAGCAGCGGCGGCGGCGGGAAGAGGCCGGCGGTGCCGGCGGTGGTGTCCCTCCTGCCCCCGGCGGACCCCCTGCGCCAGGCGAACCGGCTTCCTATCAGGGTCCTGAAGATGCTGAGCGCTCACACCGGTCACCTCCTGCACCCGGAGTACCTGCAGCCGCTGTCCTCCACTCCTGTCAGCCCCATTGAGGTCAGTCTCCGGGCGCTGCCCACCCAGAGCTGAACCCATTCCCTCACCCATGCTGGGCCCTTGGCCCTGCTTCCTGCGCACCCCCCCCCACACACACACACCCGTAGCTCAGTGCGAGGCGACTCCCGAGGCTGGCCACGCTGGCGGACCTCATGAGGAGGGACGAAAGGCAGGGAACAGACCCTCCAGGTTCTCCCTAGACTGCCGGGTGAAAGGTTTTTGCCCACTCGCCCTTCGGAGCTGCGTGTTTTCTGTCGAACTGGATTTGCTCTTGTCGCGCCCAGACTCCTTTACTTTTCCTTCTGCCTCCAGTGTCCAGTCCAAAGACGACTCCTGGACCTCCCTCGCCTCCACCCCGACCTGTTCTCTTGGAAGCCGCCAGGGTTCCCCCGCATCTTCCCGGGCCTATTGGGGTACACTGCAGAAAACCCAGGCACTCGCGATCCCGGGTCTTTCTTCATCCCACTTCTCTGGGTGTCCTCCCCGGGAGGGAGGGAGACAAGGAAGGAGGGAAGGAGAGAGGGAGGGGCTACTCACAGGGCCAACTGCAGTTCTGCCTTTAGAAGGCGCCTCTCCCCGCTTCTACCCCGAGCGCCATCACCAGAAACCCGTCCCAAACAAAGTTCTCCCAAACTAAAGGCTTAAGTTCTCCCCCGGGCCGAGAAGAGGGGGAGATTAGATGGAAAGGGGACGAATCGCCACCCCGACTCCAGAGAAGTCACCTTTAACCAGGAGGGCGGGTGTTGAACCGTTTCTCCTGCGCGCTAGCGCCCATGACACATTCAGGGACTAACCCATAGCGCAAGTGCCATTCTGCCCGGCTGCTCCGCCAGAGCCAGGCCTTCTTCTCAGTGATCCTCTTCGCTAGCCCCCCCCCCACCGTGCCCTGCTTTGCGTCCCTGAGCGCTTAGTGGGTCTCCTAATCTCACGCCCTTCTCCCTCCCCTTTGCCACTTTCTCCCGCAGCTGGACGCCAAGAAGAGTCCGTTGGCACTGCTAGCCCAGACCTGCTCGCAGATCGGCAAACCCGACCCGCCACCCTCTTCCAAGCTCAACTCGGTAGCCGCAGCAGCCAACGGGCTGGGATCCGAGAAAGACCCTGGCCGCTCCGCCCCTGGCACCGCCTCCGCGGCCACCGCGCTCAAGCAGCTGGGGGACTCCCCCGCGGAGGACAAGTCCAGCTTCAAGCCCTACTCCAAGGGCTCCAGCGGCGGCGACTCCCGCAAAGACAGCGGCTCTTCGTCGGTGTCCTCCACCTCCTCTTCGTCCTCCTCGTCCCCCGGAGACAAGGCGGGCTTCAGGGTCCCCAGTGCCGCCTGCCCTCCCTTTCCCCCGCATGGAGCGCCGGTCTCCACCTCATCAAACTCGTCTTCACCGGGAGGCTCCCGCGGAGGCTCCCCGCACCACTCAGACTGCAAGAACGGTGGCGGGACAGGCGGAGGGGACCTGGACAAGAAAGACCAGGAAGCCAAACCCAGTCCGGAGCCAGCCGCTGGGAGCCGAGGCAGTGGCGGGGACTCGGCTCACGGTGGCCCGGAGGCCGCAGCATCAGGGCGCAAGTCGGAGCCGCCCTCCGCTCTGGTGGGAGCCGGCCACGTGGCTCCAGTGTCACCCTACAAACCAGGCCACTCGGTGTTCCCGCTACCGCCCTCCAGCATCGGTTACCACGGCTCCATCGTGGGTGCCTATGCCGGCTACCCGTCTCAGTTCGTGCCTGGCCTGGATCCCAGCAAGTCTGGCTTAGTGGGAGGCCAGCTGTCCGGGGGCCTGGGCTTGCCACCCGGCAAGCCCCCCAGCTCCAGCCCGCTCACCGGGGCCTCCCCGCCCTCCTTCCTGCAGGGATTATGCCGTGACCCCTACTGCCTGGGAGGCTACCACAGCGCCTCGCACCTCGGCGGCTCTAGCTGCTCCACTTGCAGCGCGCATGATCCGGCTGCGCCCAGCCTTAAGGCCGGTGGCTATCCACTGGTGTACCCTGGGCACCCCTTGCAACCCGCAGCTCTGTCCTCCAGCGCCGCCCAGGCCGCGCTCCCGGGCCATCCTCTCTACACCTATGGCTTCATGCTGCAGAACGAACCGCTGCCACACAGCTGCAACTGGGTGGCGGCCAGCGGGCCCTGCGACAAGCGCTTTGCCACATCCGAGGAGCTGCTCAGCCATCTACGGACTCACACAGCCCTGCCCGGCGCAGAGAAACTTCTGGCCGCCTACCCCGGGGCCTCGAGCTTGGGCAGCGCCGCAGCAGCGGCTGCTGCCGCAGCTTCTTGCCATCTGCATCTTCCCCCGCCCGCCGCCCCAGGCAGCCCCGGATCGCTGTCATTGCGGAGTCCACACACTTTGGGGCTAAGCCGATACCACCCCTATGGCAAGAGCCACTTATCTACAGCTGGGGGGCTGGCAGTGCCATCCCTCCCCACAGCCGGACCCTACTACTCGCCATATGCGCTGTATGGACAGAGACTAGCCTCCGCCTCGGCGCTCGGATATCAGTAACTACAGCTCTGGCCCCTCCCAGCCCTTCCCCGCCCTCCCCTTCCTCTCCCATCCCACTGCCCTCGACGCTGCAACCTCCACTACTGCTTACCCCTACCAGGATCCAGCCCAGCCCCTCCCCACCGGACTGTGTATTTATTTACTATAATGTTAGCTTACAAGCTGGGAATATAAGTGCATTAATGACCCACATGAGTCAATGGTATGCAAAAAGTCTGTCTCCTCAAATAATAATATTAACCACCCAGAGAACTACATGAACCCCTTCCCTTTCCCGTTCTTTTTTTTGTTTTCTTTTTCTTAGGTATATGTTTTAAGGATTTTTTTTTTTTGGTTTTCTTTGACTGGTTTGGTTTTACGGAATGAAGGGAGAGTTGTGTTCTCCACTTACTTTTCTCATATTGGGCAGTCTCTTGCATGAATCTTAACTGTTAAAACTGCATCTCTTCCCTTTACCTTCTGTCCCTTCTTGTTTATTTCCATGTGACGTTTTAATTTTTCTCCTTTGTACAAAAAAAATTGTAACGATTTTTTTTTTTGGAGGGTCGAGGGGAACCACCGTGGTGGCTGGCGGTCCTAAGCTTTGTTGAATGGGAATCGCTGCTGTGTGGCCCTCTCCAGCAACCCTCCTTTCCCCCACGGGAGCATTTGGTTCTAGGCCCTGGCCCCTCAAATCAACTCACTGCCTTGTTCCACCAGGATGCTCAGCTGGAAGAGTCCAGGTGCCACCAGCAGGCTTCCCCTGCAGTGGTCCCAATGGCCTCCAACAGAGCCTGCTGTCCATTCTACCTTCCTGGCCCTTCAGGGACCCACACCTTGCCCTGCAGCCACATTGTCGGCAGTTGGGGACCTGCCACAGCCAGTCAAGCATCTTAGAAGGCCTCCCCGCTGGCACGAAATTGCTCTTTATATTTTGTGAAGTACTTTATCGTCATCATTTTTTCCTCTCTCCCTAGTTGGGACTGTGGCCCCCACCTCTTGTGATAGGACCAGGGCCAGGGATCCTTCTCGGATCCCTCCAAAGCAAACTAGTCCCAAAGTCATCAGACCAGACAACATTAGTAGCTCTGTTGGGGGCAGGCTGAGGACTCAGGGAGCCCTAGGATCACAGTACTCCCTTCGCCCTGTCCCAGACCTGAGCCAGCAACCTCCAAAGCTGGCGGTGGGTTTCCATGGGTTCTTGCAGTGGATTAAGACTCAACCCGGGTCTTGTCCCCCACACCTTCCCTCCCTCCCGGTCTTACGCAGCAGCGCCGGGGCTGCAGGGCCTCTTGTGGGGTGAACAGAGCTCTCCCTTGCTAAGACTATTTTGTTAATAAATGGAATACTTGGCTATATTCACACCGTGGTGTGTTTTTCTCTTGCCTCACCATAGTCCCACTTTCAGACACCTAAGCAAATGCCCTTGTTTTGTTTTGTTTTTCTTTAAAAGATTTAGTATTTCCTTCTGAGACTGCGGTTCCAAGACTAGTTTTCCGCCTTTCCTCTCGGAGGGAACTTGCACCAATGTATTACAAATTACATAAAACCACTTTTACTCCCCACCCCCCTTTTGGTTGTTTGGCTCCCAGCGTTACTTCAAAGGCCTTGGCATTTCCTGGGGGCAAAGTGGAGCAAGGGCGTGTGTGAAAGTGGATCTTCCTCTGGGCGGGAATTCAAGGGCTACAGGCTGAGAAAGGGAACCAGGAAGGAGGGTTGAAGCTGACTGTCCAGCAGCTTTATTCCATGCCCGGCGGGAGGACTAGCAGAGACGTGCCTCTGGCGCCATCTCGTGGGCAAAAGGAGAGCTACAGGCTGAGAGGCCTCAACTAATTCTAGTCCACAGACACCTTTCACAGTCCCCAAGACTGAGGATTTGTACTTGGGTACTCATGGTAGGGGTGACTCTTTACACGATCAACACTTGCTTCAAGGAATGTTTGGTGAGGCTTGGGGGCTCCTCAGCCAACTCTGCGACTCTGAAAACTCGGAACCGGGTTTGGGTTTTGCTGAGAATTCTTAGCGATAATACAGGAACGTGAAACTGTTCTGATACTGGGGAAGCCAGACACTAAGACCTGGCTCTTCTTTCCATATTTGTCTCGACTCGCCTGCATCCTCTCGCAGTGGAGAGCAGGTGTTGTTTAGTGGGATGTTGGCTCGGTACTTGCCTACTTCGCGGAATGGCGTTCCCTCTGTGAGTGTCCTGGATGCCCTGAGCCCTGGTGTCTGAGTCACCAACTGCCTAGTGCCAGTGCAAACTGGCTCTTCTCCACTGGGGGCAGCCACAATGGTGCTGCAGATCCTGGCCACCAGCCCCTCCTCACTGCGCATCCCTGGGCGCACCGCGTAGGTGCCGCCGGGCTTTTGGATCTGTTGGTGACGCTGCGCTTTGCCCGCTGTTGAGAGTAACTACTTAACAGGTAGTTTGTATCTGACTTCCGGTTTTTGAAACTTGGTAGGCAGGAGTCAACTGCGGCGCGGGGAGGGGGGTGTGCGTTCTCCATCTAGATGTATCAAGAGTTCACAAACTGAACTTCTCTCTGGGTTGAGACTCCGTGGAAGGCTGCAGCACAACTCTGGCCTCTGACACAAAGCCCACACGTTTGGGTCCCCAGATCTTTGCATCAGACAAAATTCTTCTGTCAGTTAAGCGAACATTGGGGTTGTTTTGTTGTTGTTGTTCTCCTCCTCCTCCTCCT
>JAQHUG010000382.1:289613-304851 GCA_028555095.1 Dicrostonyx torquatus | reverse complement strand
GGGGAGTCAAAAAAAAAAAAAAAAACTTCTCTGAAGCTGATTACCAAGACAGGAAGGAGGTACACAGAGCACATGTGAGCAGCTCCTCGTTTCCAATTCAGGTCTGTCAGATGGTGATTAATGACTAACAGCCACGGAGCCGCCGTGATTGCCAAGTGCCGTATTGTTAAGCCTGACATTTAATGAGGCTGGACACAACTGCAGCACAATCCCACACCATCCTCTGCAAATAGTGCTCGACGGACTTAATTGGTTAACTGTGTGTGTGTGTGTGCGTGCGCGCACATGTTCATGTTCATATGTGTGTGTCATGTATGTTCATGGTGGGGCAAGCTGTCCTAGTGTGAGTTTGCCGTCTTGTGGGCAGTGTGTTTCTCTATTTTAATGTTCAGGGCTGGGTTATCGCTGTAAGGGTTGGTGTTGAATCTACCTACCTATACATTATAACCTCTGACCCTAACGGGATAAAACCTGCCCACCCAACGATATCAGTGCCCTACTGTGGCTCCTCCCCACCACATCACTCTCCCTGACACAGTCTCTGGGAGGCAGCTGGAAGCTGGCTCATTTGTGAAGTTAAAACACATGAAAGGAAATTGAAAGAAGTTGCCCAGAAGTGGGCCAGGATCCAGGGCTCCTGAGAAGCCACTTTTCACTGGACTCGGATCAATGGTGCCTTGGCCTGTCTCACTGGGCGGTTCCTCCTTTGCCAAAAGTAAACTATGTCACCCCCATTCTGGAACTCAGGACTCTCTTGGGAGATGGGCTGAATCCATCTTATTGTTCTAGAAACAACATCCCAGGCAATGGGGGCTGAGAGACAGGCCTGGCATAGATTCTTTGGGCCAATTGAGCAAGGTGTCATGGGGCTTAGTAGAGAAGGTGTTGGCTCCAAAGGGCGGATCAATTCTGGGAACCAACGCCTAGAGAGTACTGGCTCTCCCTCCAGTCTCGTGTCTTACAAGGATGGATGGAAACAAGTGACACACAAGGAACTAGCCATCTAGCTGGGTGGGGCCGGGGCCCGGGGAGGGGAGAAGAACGAATGGACATGTAGAACAGTCTAGAATATGAATGCTGTGGAAAACCCACAAGGGTGTTCGTAGAGGAACACCAACAGACAGGGGCTGAAAAAAACATACAGAACCCCAGAGTGTGTGTAAAGGGATCCGAAAAGTTGGAAGCACTAGGAAAGCATTGAGAGGGCCATATTCCCGGTGATGACTTGGGAAACATTCGTTCCTGTGAATTAATTCCCACTAACTACCTTCAAGGCCTGTGCCCCCAATTGTAGAAGATTTGCAGCATCCCCACGGCCTGGCAGCCTGTCGTAACGCAGACTCTGGGACTCGACTCTAGACTCACAATTCTGCAGCTGTGATTTCACTTGAGCCCGGAAGTAACCGCGTATACATTGTAGATGAGAGATGTCCTTGGGCGCGCTGGCCAAGATGCTGCATGGAACAGCAAGCCTGGTCCTAGAACATGATGCCTGGCAGTCCCCTGATAGGAACCCACTTTCTTCTACAAAAAAAAAAAAAAGCCCTCTGGGGACCAGATGTGATGATGCTTGCCTGTCATCCCAGCCTTGAGGAGCTGAGGCAAGAGGAATTCCAGTTCAAGGGCAGCCTGAGCTACACAGAAAAGGGAGGGGAGGGAAAGGAAGCCGAAAGAGGACTGGAAGGGAGTGGAAGGGAGGGATGGTGAGAGAAAGCGTTAGAGAGGAGGAGAGAAAACAGTCCTGGTCCTTTGGCTACAATGAGAATACACTGAGAAACTTTGTGAGGCACGCATGGTTACCCTGTACACTGAAGGGCTCAGGGCAGGGGCAGGGGCAGGGGTAGGTGACGTTCTCCTGTGGGTGTCCCACCTCTGGTCTTTGTTCAAGTCCAGTGGTTGGAACCTAAGGACCCCACGCTGAGGAATTCAGCTCATTACTGAGGACTGGTGTAATTACTGCCAGCTAATGTTCAGCCTGTCAGGCATTCCTAGCCTTCCTTGATTGCCCTGCTCCAACCCCTCCAACTGTGGGAGGGCCATGTGCCTCAGAAAACAAGAATTAACAGCAATTTCCAACTGTGACTTGCCTAGGGGTGCCCCTGCTGGGGTTCAGACCACCATGCCTTCCCACCTCAGCCTCTCCTCTCAGAAACCAGCACACACACAGACAGTTAGGGCCTCTACCTACTGGGCACCAGATTCTCTCCCTGTAATAGATAATGTTCCTATGACTTCTGCAACCCAGAGTCCCAGGTTAGAGTTCTGTGCTCCAACTGATCACGCCCCATTACTGACCTCCATCTTCCTCCTTGGAGAATGTTATGATTTGATAGAAATGTCCCCCACAGACTCACAGTCACGGATTTGGGGAGGCTGACTGCCCCTTTAGGAAGTGAACTCTAGGAGGTCCCCAGGAGTAGGCCTCTGAAAGATACAGCCCAAGGCCCTAGCTCTGGTCAGTCTCTGTTTCTTGGTCAGCAATTATGTGAACAGTCTGGCCACACACTCCTGCTGCGATGCTTTTCCTGCCAAATCCTGAGCCAAAACAAACCTCTTCTCTTAGGCTGTTTCCTTCGGGTGTTTGAGTCACAGCTATACGAAAGTCACTTGTACTGACACATAGAATAAGACATCACATGAGACGGTTGATTTTTCCATATCCTTTTCGGACACTGATTTTATTAGAGAATGGTTTTGAGAACTACGAAAATGAGAGATGTTAAAATTCACTAATGCATCTTTTTGTTTTTTTAAAATGATCTATTTTTATTTAATGGAGATTGGTGTTTTGCCTACATGCGTGTCTATTGGCTCCCCTAGAACTGGAGTTTAGAACTGTTGCAAGCCACTATGTGGGTGATGGGAGTTGAAACCTGGTCTTCTGGATGTTCCTAACTGCTGAACCATCTCTCCAGCCCCTCAGAAAGCATCTTTAAGGACTATTAGCACCTAGACCTATGGAGACATTCGCGCTCACTGGAGTCCCGGCCAGCGAAGTGTGCTGTTGTTTTCAGGGCCCTATGTTCCTCACCAGATGGGAGGTGACATGAGAGCCATGACGGAAGCATCCATTTCTTTATGTCCTTCCAATGATTGGCACCCACAGAAGCCACAAACAGTTATTCACTTAAATAGAGTTGTGAGAGGCTTAGCAGGAAAGCAATCACAAAGTAAAACCACTCGCATGTGTGCGTGTGCATGCGTGTGTGTGTGTGTGTGTGTGTGTGTGCATTCCAATTCTCTGGAAGAAGACAAAATTAGTTTAGCCCTCAACATTAGCTAGAGTTGAGCCAAGCTGGTGTGTGTACACACAGACAATCGCAGTACTTGAGACTGGTGCTGGAGACAGTCTCAAAACCAGCAGGAATGCCTAGCAAGGTCCTGTCTTTTAAAAAGGCCGTGTGATGGCTCGGTCGCTAAAGGTGTTTGCCTGCCATAAGCTAGCAAGCTAAGTTTGGTTCCCACTTAGAAAGGTGGAAGGGGAGAACCAACTTCACAAAGTTGTCCTCTGATCTACACAACACACACACACACACACACACACACAATGGAAATACACTTTAAAAAAACTTTAATTATTCTTCTTTTTTTTAAAACAATCTTTTCTCATTTTATATACCAATTCCTGTTTCCGCTCCCTCCCCTTTTCACACTCCCCCCACTTCTCCCCTCCCCATCCCTCATCCACTCCTGAGAAAGGGTGAAGCTCCCCATGAGGCGTCAACAAAGTTCGGCACATCACTTTGAGACAGGACCATGGCCCTCCCCAGTATATCTAGGCTGAGCAAGGTGTCCCTCCAAAGAGGGTTCCAAAAAAGCCAGTTGAAGCACTAGGGATAAAACCTGGTCCCACTGCCAGTGGCCCCGGGGACTGCCCCAGCCTCACAACTGTCCCCCACATTCAGAGGGTCTAGTTTGGTCCTATGCAGGTTCCCCTGCTGTCAGTTCAGAGTCAGTGAGCTCCCACTAGCTGAGGTCAGCTGATTCTGCGGGTAACAAGGAGAACCCTAAGAGAGACATACATCAACTATCTTTCAAACCCATATATTGCAGATACTCTCACCCTTGGCCAGAGAGGGTGTTTTTCCAATATTGCTGAGAATAAGTGACCATTGAGTGCTCAGTTCTTAGGGTACATATATCAACCCCCAAAGGCTCAGGGGACATCATAGGAGAATGTCCCTATTTACAGCACCATAGGGTGCTGTCTTCTAGACACACACAACATGGCCGATGCTCTCAGGAACTGACTGCCCCACAGTTTGCTGCACAAGGTCAAGCCAGCAAGCTCAGTCTACTTTCCTGCACACAGACCCAGGAGAGTCACGGAAAGAAAGGGAGAGAGCCTGAAATGGGTCGGGGGTGTGTTGGGAAGTTCCTGAAGGGGCATTGGGGGGGGAATATTTGGGGGTGAATATGATCAAAATATATTTTGTACATGTATGAGATTGCAAAATAATAAATAAAAGATATTAAAAATAGTTTGGCACACGAAGCAATTTTAAAGCTTTATTTAGACATCCAAATGGAATTTCTAATACGGCCTTGCAAATTAACACCACACTAACATGCCCACAGTTTAATTCCACTCCCCAGGTTCCTATTGAGCGTGCTCTGTGCCAAGCTCTGGCTCAACAGTAAGGGAAATGCAGAAGTGATAATGTCACGTGACTGTTTGAGACAAGGTCTCACTCTGAAGTCCAGCCTGGCCTCCAATACACTATATAGCTGAGGCTGGTCTTGAACTCTCGATCCTCCTACTTCCACCTCCCAAGTGCTGCCATTAGAGGTGTGCACAGCAGGACTCGGATAGCAAATCAAGCACTGCCCATTCCAAATGGCCACTTTGAAGGCTGCATGCCTATTGCACTGTGCTGCCTTGCTCAAGTCCATCTTCCAAAGCTTGTGGCCTTCTGTACAGGACGTTGACATGTCTTCACTGATGAAGGCAGGGGGTTCGTCAGTTTTCAACCATTATGATAACATGCGTGAGATAAATCAGCTTATGAAGAGAAAGCTTTGGCTCCTAGCTTCAGAGGCTCTAATCCACGGTCACTTGGCCCTTTTGCTTGGGCCTGTGGTGTGTAGTATTATCATGGCAGGAATGCATGACAGAGGCAGCCTGGTTACTCTGTGGCAGCTGTGACACAGAGATAAAGAGGTTAGTTCCTCGTTATCCCCTCAAAGGGCACACCCTCAGTGATCTAAGTTCTTGCTACTAGGCCCCACCTTGTAATGCCTCAACCACCTTCCAGTAGCCTCACAGGCTGGAAACCAAACAGCCCTCAATACATGGGCTTTTAGGGAGCGTGTCAAGTCCAAACTAGAGCAAAGGGAAATAACTGTTGAAACTAACCCTGAACATTGAGATTTTCCTGGTCAAGCTCAAAATCTAAATGAAGGGCCAGAGAGATGGCTCAGTGGTTAAGAACACCCCATCAAGCAGCAAATAACTGTAACTCCAGGTCCAGAGGACCCAACACCCTCTTCTGAGTTCCACTGAGTACCTGAATATACATGATGCAGATACACTCACAGAGATGTACACACACACACACACACACACACACACACACACACACAATCAGCTTGTCTTGGTCTTATTCTATTCCTCCAAATTCGAATTCATCTATCCTCAATTTAACAGCCAAAGAGATCCTTGAATACCACAAGTTAGAACACGTTACTCAGTGGTTAGAAACCTCAGAGTAAAGGTCAAGATGGCTTCTGAGGCCATTCATGTTCCAAGGCCCTGTCCCATCTCTAATTTCTCTCACCATGGTGTCCTTGATTGGCTTGGCTGCCAGCCATCCTTGCTGATGTGAAATTCCCTCCTGTATACTGTGAATATGTTTTATTACCACTGGCTAATAAAGAAGATGCATTGGCCTATAGCAGCGCAGAACGTAGCCAGGCTGGAAGAGATATGGAGAGAGAGCAGGTGGAGTCAGAGAGACGCCATGTAGCTGCCAAAGGAGAAGGACACCAGCCAGAAACTTTCCGGTAAGCCACAGCCTCATGGCGCTACACAGATTAATAGAAATGGGTTAACTTAAGTTGTAAGAGTTATTAAGAAGCCTGAGCTAATAGGTCAAACTGTGTTGTAATTAATATAGCTTCTGTGTGATTATTTGGGTATGAATAACCAGGAAACAAATGAGCGGTCTCCATTTACACCATGCTATTCCTCAGCCATGCTAGGCATGCTCAGACCCGGGGCCTTCACTTCTCTTATAGTATCCACTAGACGACTTCTTTATTTCCTTCAAGACTTCCTTCTCAGTGAGGCCTAGGCTGACCTCCTGTCTTTTACTACCTCGAGGAATGACTGCTTCTACTTCATGCATTTAATTGCCATGCAGCCGCACATGCACACCCTCACCGACAAGCTCACATTAGACTATATAATCTGTCTCTATATTAGCCACCATGTTACTGTTGGCCATGTCTCCCCATCAGAATCTATGCCCAGCTTAGGGAGTCCTGCAGAGGAGGGGGAGGAAGGACAGGATGAACCAGGGGGGTCAGGGACACCAAGAGAACTTGGTTCACAGAATCAATTGACCGGAACTTGAGGGAGTCTGAAGAGATGAGGGACCCTGTAGGGTCTGACACAGGACCTCTGCATCTATGTTATTACTGAGTATCTTGGTGCTCTTCTAGGATGCCTTACAGAGGGAGTGGGTGTGGTCACTGACTCTTTCGCCTACTTATGGGGCACTTTTCCTCCTACTTTGCCTCCCAGCCTTGATGTGATGGTATGTAACTAGTCTTATTGTAGCATATTATTCTGTGTTTGGTTGATATCCCTGGGGGGCTTGCTGTTTTCTGAGGGGAGACAAAGGGGTGTGGATCTGGGGAGAGAGAGGAGACGTGGGATAAAGACTAGAGGGAGGAGGGAGAGGGGAAACTGCAGTTGGGATGCAATATATGAGAGAAGAATTAAAAAAAAATCTATGTTCAGAAGGGCCAATATCTTTGTCTATTTAGTAGACTCACAAGGCATAGAACTGGTACATAATGGGCACTTAATAAATATAAGCCAAATTGGACTGGATTGGATTAAATCAGATTGATTTGCATTGTATTGAATTGTATAACGCAGCTGATTAAGAGACCTAGAGCCACCCATTAGTTTCAAGCCCTGAAGGGGCTCCTGGACAGCACTTGGCAAGGGAGATTCTCAGTGCTGCTGTGGGTTCCTAGGAGGAACTGGTTCAGGATGAAGGAGGAGAAAGGACTAAGCTATCCTCTGCCTCACCCATCATGCTATCTCCTGTCCCCAGCGCACGCCCAAACATTCCAGTTCCTGCTTCCTTGCCATTGCTGTTTCGTGAGCTGTGGCACCCTTGACTCTTTTTGTGCCCTTCCCCTAACTTTGCCACCAACCAACACTCAGTGTCCCCCCCCATCTTCCTCCATGCAACATTCCTGGTTTGCCCATTGCTTCTTTCCCTTCTCAGCTCTGCAGCACCATTCCAAACCAAGCCTTAAAGTAAAAACACACGGAAAAAAGAAGTACATGGGAGCTGAGGAGATGGCTCAGAAATTAAGAGCACATATCATTCTTTCGGAGGACCTGAGTTCTATTCCCAGTATGCACGTAAGGTGACTCACTACTGCCTGTAACTCTTGCTCCAAAAGGATTTGACACCTCAGGCCTCTGCAACCATTGACTCTCATGTACACAGTCCCACACACAGACCTACATACATATGCATTATTTAAAATAAAATAATAGAATAAATATCTCTAAGGTGTATATTGCATTATTTATCCAGCTAAGAACCACACTTTTTGTCTCTTCTCTTATGTAAATAGAAACAAGCTATTAATGAGTTACCAGGTAAAGAAAAGAAGAGATATTTCAGGTTAGGTGATCCCTAGGACAGAGAGAAAGCAAGGAAGGTAAGAGACAGAGAAAGAGAGAATTAAAGTATGTATGTATGTATGGCATGCATGCATGCATATATCAGGGCATGGAAATAAGACCCAGGCATCAGTATATTTTCAAAGTGACTGATGTGTAGCTGGGGTTAAGAAGAACCATAGAACCAGGTTCTCAGATGCGCCTTTAATCCCAGTACTCAGGGGCAGAGGTGGGCGGATCTCTGTGAGTTTGAGGCCAGTATGGTCTACAAGAGCTAGTTCCAGAACAGCTAGGCTTGTTACACAAAGAAACCCTGTCTCGAAAATACAAAAAATTAAAAAATAAAAAAGAAGAAAAACCATAGGGCCCGGCAGTGGTGGCACATACCTTTAATCACAGCACTCAGGAGGCAGAGACAGGCAGATCTCTGTAAGTTCAAGACCAACCTGGTCTACAGGCTGGAAGGTTCCAAAGCTACGGAGAAACCTTGTCTTGAACCCCCCCCCAAAAAAAAATCCCCTAAGCATAGGATTAGAGAAAATATAAGAGGCAAGAGAAATAAGAAAGTTCAAGGAACTGGGAAATGGGCCTGAAGTACCATAGTCTGCCTCACCTTCCTCTCCATTTTATTTTCCTCAGAGAAAGCTCTGCGAATCAACTGTGATTAAAAGCTACCATCCTCTTCCTACTGCTCTGAGGAGTAGCGAGAAGTCAGTTCACGGACAGAGCAGACAGCACCAACTAAGGCAGCCAAGGCCCCTGGTCCGTGTGAAACTCCAGTCCACAGGAAGGTGTGGGGAAGGAACCAGCTATTTCCAGCCACTGGAAACTATGTTGCAATTTCTCCCTCCTTGGCGCTAGCAGTGAGCTTAGTCTCCAATGCCTGCCAGCGGAGCCCGAGCATAGTAGCTCTCTGAGGCCACGGTTTCAGAATGTCTTGGCTAACCCTCACACCCCTTGTCCCTCTCCCTGCTGTGAGACTGAGCAGATGTCCAAGGTCCTTCTTCCAAGTGGCAACTTGGTAAAGTGTTGTGAAGCACCTGCAATGTGACCTTAAGAACCAGGTTGTCCCCTAGATGACCCGTGAGGATTCTCTGCACTCTGCTTTCTTCCTCTGGGCCCTTTCTCTGCGCATAGAAGCCAGAGGGACAGAACATGTAGCCAGGATGCTCTCCTTGTGAGTTGACTTCAGGGGCTCCCTCACACCTCTGTCACACGCGCACGCGCGCGCGCACACACACACATACATACTTTCACTCTCTCAAACCAGACATCTCTTCTCACCATATGCCCCTACTAGGAATGGAGCTGGGAAGACAAGGGCTTCTGGGAACGGAAAAGATGCAGTGGAAAAGATGGTGATGAAGTTTCCTGAGAACAGATTCTGCTTATTTGGGAGTGAAGGGTAGGGGCCAAGAAAGAAACATAAAAGAAAGGATGCTGGCATTCGGTGGCGGGGACCCGGGGGGTATGGAAAGGTGGCCTAGAAAACTCATGACAACCCTCCAGATCTCATGGTTGCCAAGGGCGCAAGGCAGGCTCTGGAGGCCAGGCCCCTTTCAACTTCCTCATCCCCCTCTGGTCCTTGTGTGCAGAACCACTGCTGGGCTTCCAGGCTCTGCCTTCCTGTGGCCTCTCTACACTGCAAAGGGCCCTGGGAAAGCCGCCACGGGAGAAGAGACCAGGACGGAGCAGGGAACCACACATCTACCCAGAGGAAACTCTAAACTCCAATGGGCCAGGGGAGGGGGGTACGGGAGAGGGGGTGAAGTTTTTCCACTTCCATTCGCAACTGTCAGGCGGGTGATTAATGACCAACAGGTTTGGAATCGCCTTTATTGCCAGATCAGTATTGTTGCCCGTGACAGCTAATGAGGTTGGACAGGCTTCTCCACACTGAGCTTTATGGAGCTTGCACCCTCCCCTGCAGAGCTCATGAGCCTTGCCAGCTTTTTGTGCGCTGGAATGTTCAAGCCCTACCCCCCTTCATTCCTCCACCACCACCTCCCCCAACTCCCCAACCACCATCTCACCCAGAACCTCACCCATCTACAAAGGAAGCCACCAGGGAGTGGAGTGCCGGCTTGCCCTGCTGGAGATACTTATCTGTGACACCTAGGTCCCCATGGCATCTCCATGGCCACCCTGGAGCTTAAGCAGCAGGGCCGGAAGGAGGAAGAGTAGTGGGGACAAGCCTCACAGCCTAGGCGACAGAGCGAGGCCAACGATTGTGTGAAGGCTTGCACTGGACAGCTGCATCCAGGTCCATCACCCTTGGCAACCACTCCGGTCAGCTGTAAATCTCAAGACCGATTTTACATACTCACTGTGTGAGTCTGAAATGTGTTTAGGGGGTGAGGGTGTCGGAACAATCCGAGTGGAGAAAGCTGAAAACCGTTAAGAAAGATTTCCAAAGCTGGGCTTGAGCTCCTAAGTTGGGCACTGGCGTAGTAACATGAACAAGTCCTTGAGTGCCACCCCAAGAACAGAAGGGGGAAATGCTATTTTAACCTTCATCTTAAGGAGATCCACAAAGCCAAGTTTAAGTTCAGTGATCAGGATGGTCCTCGTCTGAGGGCTAAGACGTGAAGGAAACGCTGGTTTCGCTTTCTTCCCTCTTACAAAGAAGATTTACCTTTGTGCTCGTCCACATCTTGATACGGTTAAGCACATTCTTGCCTGTGGTTTAATATTTGGAGGAGTTGGAGCAATGTAATAAGCAAACAGCTTAAAAGGCCCAGAAAGACCCCCTCAGCTTAAAAATCTATTACTTTTCAGTGTGATATAAATGCATTTTGCTTCTGCTTAGAGCAATTTCCGAGTTTGCTCTTATTAAACCAGGAGACGGCTTAGCAGAGATCTTGATTTATGAAACACATACTAGATTCATTAAAACCTTAAAAGATTTAATACATTTTATCAGGACATTAAATCTGTGCAGGCTTTTTAAATCAAATACCTGCCATATTTCATTCCCCACGCCCTATACACTTACTTAAGGACACCGAAATCTGGACTGACAAACATGGGTATTTCAGGCCTGATTTCCAAGTGCATTAAAGTCTTCCCTCCCAGGATTTACAGTCCCACCTCTCCCCAAGCTTGATCTTCCCAAGGAACAAGCGATTCGTCTCTTTGGAATTCGGTTCAGTATGATAGACTGACATCCGTATTTCTTACCACACACCGACACACCGATGCTGCACTTCACCCATCACCAACACCAACCTTCCTAATGCTGTGACCCTTTGATACAGTTCCTCATGTTGTGGTGACCCCCAACCATAACATTTGTCTTGTTGCTACTTTGTAACTGTAATTTTGCTACTGTTATGAACTGTAATGTAATGGAGATTAGAGGTTTGCCAGATTGAAAACTGTTGCCCTAGACAGTGGGTTCTGTTCTCCTGAGTTCTAGAGGAACCTGCCCTCCCCATCAGCCATCTTCTTCTGGAACTTCTCCTGGGTTCTGTGGATTTGGGTCTTCACTATGCCCCCAAAGGCCAGTCAGTCACCAGCTTGTGCTGCTATGGGGTGTGAGGACAGCCTTTAGACGCTGGGCCTCGTGGAAGATAGGTCACTGGAGAAGTGCTCTTTGAGGGGTTGCTAGAGCCCTGGTTCCTTGCTCTCCACTCTCCTCCCGGGCTCTGTCCTAGCCAGCATGAGGCATGCTGATCTCCTCCCACCACACATCCCAGCCATGACATATTGTACCTACCAGACCAAAAGCAGCACACCCCGCAGTCATGGTCTGAAACCTCTGATGCCACGAACCAAAATAAATCTTCACTCTTTGGAGTTCTTTATCTCAGGCCTTTTTTACCACGGTGGCGGAAAGCTAACACGCTCCTGCCATGAACCCAGGCCCACATCTCAGCCACCCTTAACTCCTGTAACATGGCCTGTGCAAAGCCACATCACTGCAACATAACAGACTTGGGAAAATGACAGGCCTCACTTTTTTTTTTTTTCGAGACAGAGTTTCTCTGTGTAGCCCTGGCTGACCTGGAACTTGCTCTTGTAGACTAGGCTGGCCTCGAACTCACGGAGATCGGCCTGCCTCTGCCTCCCGAGTGCTGGGATTAAAGGCACATGTCACCACTGTCCATCTTATTGCCTCACTTTTAAAACCTCACAGTGACGCTCTCAGCTAGGACACTTTGGTGACAATACAGAGGGGTGGAGATGAACCTTTGGCACACCTGAGACATATTTGTTGGCACAACTGGGTGAGGCAGAGTGCTGCTGGCCCCTAGGGATAGACACCAGAGCCATCACTCACCATCTTACACTGCATAGGAGAATTCCCTACTCTATACTTGCCAGGAGGCAGGGAGAGGCAAGTAAGAGTTACCCAGCCTAAAATGACAGCAGTGTGGAGACCGCGAAACTCTGCCATAGCTTCACAGCAAGTTTTCCGTTGCTGTAACAAAAAAAAATGCCTGAGATGACCAACCTATAAAGAGGAAAAAATTAATTTGGACTCATGGTCTCAGAGGTTTCTGTCCATGGTCACTGGTTCCATGGATTATCACGGCAGGGAACAAGCACACAGCACAGCGGAGCAAAGCTGCTCAGCTCATCATGGCGGTCAGGAAGCCCAGCGCAAAGCCCCTCCCCGCAGCCCCATTCATCTATGGCCCTGTCAGTGAGCTGAGACACTGATTATATCAGCGCCTACACAAGCCATTCACCTCCCAAAGACCCCCACCTCTAGACACATAAACTTGGGAGGCTGCGGGACAGTCAAAGCCTAGTGAGAGGCAACAGCGGCTCCCTGCTCCCAGTGCGCTTTCAGCGTTTGTCTCAGACCCAGCTATTTTCCTATACAATATCATCCACAAATAACCAGACAGTTCCGGAGTGAGCTGGAAATTGGACTCACCGGTCAATGGATGGAAGAGAGCTCAGGCTGTCAAAGAAAGCATCCTTCCTCCGAGCTCGAGGACCGGATTTTTACTACATTGAGAGAGGGGTGTGGTACCCATGTTGTTCTCAGAGATTTTCATGGTGAACAAGGGATTTCTAGGCATCGGGGACTTGTTTGCTTCTCTTCTCCAGTTCTAAGCATGGTCAAATCCGCTATACCAGTGGCTGTTTTCAACTTTTTTTTTTTCATCGCTTTTAGTGAAACTAAAGTCTGCAGCATCGGTATGGCACCCAAATCACACGAAAGCAGTCTGGATTCTCCTGGGCAGTTAGAATGTGTGATAACTTGCTGGTCATTGGTGGGAGTGCGTGGCTATTAACCTCTGACTTTAACTTATTCAAGCAAGCCGTATAGGACACAACAGGCCATCAGCAGTCCCAAGGTTCAGTCTAGCGTCACAGTCAAACTGTGGCTTATACCTCGTGCTTCTTGTTTTCCCAATGCCTGCTGAATTAAACCAGATTTCTATCCTGATACCGTGACACGCTTCCAAGTTACGAGTGTACAGGAGAAAGTATTGGATTTAGAATCGAGTGATTCTGTTCAAGACCTTGAAGTATGTCTAAGATGCTCCGGGCACAGAGAAATGTTAGGACGAGCCTTGAAAGACAAATAAGTGTTGGTGTAGCAACACACACACACACACACACACACACACACACACGCACGCACGCACAGGAATGTATCAAAAAAGCTGGAGGTGTAGGGAGGGGATCATATTAAAAAGGCTATAGGATGGGATAAAAGATTTTAAGTTTTTTCTGTGAAGAACTTATTATTACACGTTTAAATATAAGGATATACAGTCAAGCTGGGTGGTGGTGGTACATGCCTTTAATTCCAGCAAGCAGGAGGCAGAAGCAGAAGCAAGCAGATCTCTGTGAGTTCGAGGCCAGTCTGGTTTACAGAGCAAGTTCCAGTACAGCCAGGGCTACACAGAGAAACCCTGCCTAGAAAAACCAAATAATGATAATAATAGTTAACAACAATAATAATAACAATAACTAAGAACAGCATTTTGCAGGGCTGGAATGGAGCCCAGGGTCTCCTGCTCACTAAACATGCTAACACCCATCCCCAAGCATCTAGGTTTTCAACAATAGTCACCCAAATCTTACCAAACATTCTGAAAAGTGACTTCTACTCTCTCTTTTAGAGCCTACAGAAAGAAACACCTAAATCAAACAAAACTGGTTTCTAGTGACTTCCACTTCTATGATGTAAGAACCAAAGCAAAGACTGTGAGGGTCGTGGGCCCTTGGGGTTTGGCTGGTCACAATTTTAAAGTGAGCTCTAGTTGGGAAAGAGGTTGGCTCTCTTAGGAGGGCACACTCACTAATATTGGTGAGCCAGCCAGGCTGCACCCCAGAGATGGGGAGATGGGCGATTTCTGGGAACAGCATTATGCTGTCATCCCATTTGAGTGTCATCCAAAGACTGGTGTGTTGAAGGCTTGATCTAACCTGTGGTATTACCAGGAAGTGGTGGAAGCTTCAATAGGTGAAGTCTAGTTCAAGGAAGTTAGGTTACTGGAGACATGCCCTTGAAAGAGAGAGGCCAGTACCTTCAGGCCTCCTCCACCTCACTTCCCCCTTGCTACACAGGGCCACAGCAGTCCCAAAGCCACAAAGCCAAGTGACCTTGAAATGAAACTAGAAGCTGGAGAAAATGCCTGAGGTTAATGATCTCAGGCATTTTGTTACAGTGATGAAGGACGAACATACTACTGCAACCTACAACTAATAATGAACAACAGCGTGGAACCCATACACAGGCTTAACAACATAACAGTGGCCATGTTCTGTGTAGGAATGTGCAGTCATCTGGTCACCATCTACGTTCCTGAAAGGCTCCATGTGAAGTAACGGGTGTTCTGTGCCTGAGTCTGTGTATATATGTATGTGAATGTTTTAAAATGAAACATTTCCCACCACATTTACTATAAAATAATAATAATAATAATAAACAATAGAGGGCTGGTGAGACGGCTCCATGGGTAAAGGCACTTGCTGTGCAAGCCCTGGTGACCTAAGTTCAATCCTGGGAACCCATGTGAAAGTGGAAGAAGAGCAGTGACTCCACAAAGCTGACCTCTGACCTCCACACATTTAGCATGCTGCGCGCATGCACGTATGCACATACACACACACCATGCACATAGCAACAACAGCAATTTTTAAAAATAAAATTAAAATAAACCAGAGATCATTTGCATTCTGCTACTTCAGCTCACAAGCTTTGGGATTGTACTGGATAGCTTTATGTCGACTCCACACAAGCTCAAGGCATCTGAGAGGAGGGAAACTCGATTAAGAAACTGACTCCCAGCCGAGTGGTGGTGGCTCACACCTTTAATCCCAGCACTCGGGAGGCAGAGGCAGGTGGATCTCTGTGAGTTCAAGGCCAGCCTGGTCTACAAGAGCTAGTTCCAGGACAGG
>JAQHUG010000382.1:267704-279162 GCA_028555095.1 Dicrostonyx torquatus | reverse complement strand
AGTAGCTGTTTTAGGAGTGAAATCCCCAGACTCCCGTACTACAAACCAAACAGCAAGCGAGGCCTGTGATGGGCAAAATCACAGCAAAGAAGGAGACAGAGAAACTGCAATAATACAAGTTCAAAGTACCAGGACTCGATCCCAGAATTCTTAAATCTGAGCCTTTCTTACCCAAGAAACTACCTCGCCAGGTTGTTGGTTTTGATTTGGAAACTGATACATGAACGGAGGAATGAGAATCAAAGAAGAAATCAGGGAATGAACACTTTGAACCTCATTCCAGAACTTGTTCTGCTGTGTAATATCCCTTTACAAGCTGACAGGCCAATGGCCGAACAGAATAAAGTTAGGCAGGAGAGCTAGACTAGGAGAATGCTGGGCGGAAGAGGGACAGAGACTAGAGTTGCCAGCCAGAGCAGGGAGAGCAGGAGATGAACATACCATGGTATTAAGTTACCACCATACGGCGAAGCATAAATAAGCCATGTGGGTTAATTTAAAACGTAAGAGCTAGTTAGTAATAAGTCTGAACTATTAGCTGGGCCTTTATAATTAAGACAAGCCTCGATGTGTTTATTTGAGAGCAGCTGCAGGACAGGAAAACTCCGCCTACATTTCCCTACTAAGATCTTGGGAGATGTTGTGGGTGTCCCATAAAAGAAGGTACCTCTGTCTTCACGGTGTGCAAGTCAACAGCTTTCCCACCGAACAACAGCTTGCTCATCAGAGAAAACGGTGACACACTGGTTAGTGGGAGAACCGAAACAGCAGAAAGCAGCGCTTGCTTCTTGCTTCGAGGCCTGTCACTAACCATGTTCTCCCAGGAGCCCTTTGCTCCCTAGGAAGGGGGAGAAAAACCATCAAATGCTGACCAGGGCCTTTTCAGCCGTCCACTGAGAAGAGAGCCAAGGAGCAGCAAAAGTTCTGAAAGAAAATGACTGAAGTGGAATCCTGGAATGTGCAGCATTTGTAGAAGGACAGGCAAGCAGGAAGGAGAGCAGAAAAAGGAGGAGCTAGCCAGCCTATGGAAAGAGCTAGAGCGCAAAGCAATTCCAGTTATGTTTGCCTACCGTGTTTGTGCAATGCTTGTGGTGGCCAGAAGAGGGCATCAAAGTTCCTAAAAACCAGAATTAGAGACCTCAGTGAGCTGCCCTGTGGGTGCGGGGAATCAAACCAGGGTCCTCCTATGAGCCCCTAGTGCCCCTAACTGCTGAGCCACCGCTCCATCCCTCCTATTTGACGTTTTAAGTCTTTCTTCAGAAATCACGTCTTATTGGGGAAGTGGGTAATTTGAGAGGACGGCCCAGGGACTTCCTGAACCAAGGCTGTCCTCAAAGGTTAGTGCTGTGGAACCTCTTTCTGTTAGAATACCCTTCCGTATTTCAGCTCCCTCTTCTCCAGATGCCATTCAATCACAAATGTTCCATCTTCAGTCAGAATGTCTTTTTCCCCCAAGTGAGCTTTTTTAATCATCTGGCAAATTCTTCCTTCTATAAGACACGGCTCGCATAAAATTCTCCTCAGAGATCTTTACTTAAAAAGTGTGGGTTGGTTCGGGGGGTTGGAGGGTGGGGTGGCGCAAGCCTGACAGACTGAGTTCGAGCCCCTCTATTTGCCATTTCATTGTAGGCATTCCTGTTGAGGTCTTGCAAGATGGTTGGTTGGAACCTGACACATTCAGGCCAGCAGTTTTGGTTGTCAAGGGAATATTAGGGCCAGATCTACATCTAATTTGAGGCCCAATTGTTTGAAAAAATTTTTTTAGAAAGCCAAAGGACTGTCTTTGGGAACAGAGGGACTATTGCCCATGTTTGTAGGTCTATAAATGGGCCAAGGGAAGTTTCCTAGTCTGGAACGATCTCCAGGGACAGAAGTTTCACTGGAATAAAATTCCCAAGAGTTTCCCAAGAGACGAATGAGAAAGTCCTCAAGCAGAGTCAAATTCCCAGGATGCTGCTGCGTACAAATGAACCCTTACCACATGCATGCTAAGACCTATGCTGGGGTAGCTCTAGAAATAGCATAGGTGGGACTCGAGGTCTCCTCAGAGGGTGAGAGCAAGAAAGCTTTCCAATTCTGACAACACAACTTCAAGCTAATCCCCACCCCGCCACGGCTCCATTCACTTCTCAGTGAGGCTGCTATGGCTCCAGATGGGTGAAGTCTCCAGGTAGGGACCTGCTGTTTAGCCTTAGTGAGTCCTAAGGGTGGAGCAGCACCTGAAGAGAAAGAAACTTGAGACGGGAGATAAGGGATAGGTTAGAGGTGAAGAAAGGGCCCTTCCTGGGCTTTGGTACCAATATGTAGGAGTATATAGTAATTGCTTGTAAGGACAAATAAAAGATTAGAATTTAGGCGACCTCAAACAACTGAAGCAGGCTTTTCTTTCGTTCTTTCTTTCTTCCTTCCTTCCTTTTTTTTTAAACGACAGAGAGGTGCCTTCTCAAACTGTGACCACACCCTGATCAGGACACAGGACACAGTCACTCAGAGACCAGAGTTCAGGAGACTGCAGATCACAGGCTTCAAGCTAGGGCTAAGAGTGACGAGGGAGCCGGGCTCATGACGGACAGAATGGGGAGTTAGCCGGTTCCCTCAGACAAGCTGCTTTTGAAACTACAGGGTCTGTTGTCTGCTTTCGCAGCCACTGGGTAGCTGGGGTTGGGGACAGCT
This sequence comes from Dicrostonyx torquatus, assembly GCA_028555095.1. NCBI lineage: Eukaryota > Metazoa > Chordata > Mammalia > Rodentia > Cricetidae > Dicrostonyx > Dicrostonyx torquatus. Next base: position 276,489 of record JAQHUG010000382.1, on the reverse strand, counting down.
GCTTTTCTTCTGCTGTCCCCAAACATCCGGCTTCCCAGAACTTTGAATTTGGTTTCAGGGCCTTGACTTTGGGAGAGGTACTTTCCTTTCCCGCGCCCTAAAATCGTCTACATTGGCAAAAGGCCATCTACTGTATAGAAAAGCTGTTTCATTTACGAAAAGCTAGTATCAAAGTGGGCAGCTCCTGGTCTACAAACAAAATGACTTCACTGGCTGGTTCAGAAATTCCCCGCTAAGGAAAGAGCTTGGGGACAGAGTGGGGCTACAAAGTCCTTGGTTCCACCCCCAGAACAAAATAGAAGGGCTCGATATGAACGTCCCAATACCATGCTGCTTTAGGGTGACGACATGCCTTAGACTAGGAGGCGTGAAGTCTTGATTCTCTTCCTGGTCCCGTGTCCCTGGGTGCGTTTAGACAAGCTCACCGTGGCAGGTGTTAACCAAGGCAGGGAGCCCTCAACTACCAAGGAAATGCAAAGGGAGCATTCAATGACTGTTGTTAGCCTCGCCCCTCACAGAATTTAGATTTCGTTCATTAAAATCGGGACAATAATTCCTTGTTAATTACTTCATGTTGCTGTGGGGACCTCAAGGCTAAACAAAGCTCTCAGCAAAGTATAAAGAGCAGTTCAGAGTAGGACTGGTGACTAGCGACGTCATAATCTGCACGTTTGGAAGTTTTTTCATTCCGCTGGCTGGTGCAGCAGGAAAGCAGCAAGCAGGGGACGAGACCGCTGCGTCGCGCTGGTACCTGCTCCGGAAGAAGAAGAAAAAAAAAAGAGAGAAAAAAAATCCAGCTCGACCTGAACCTAAGGAGAATCTCTAGGCATCTCGAAAGTCAGAACCTCGGAGGGTGGTACCAGAGTCGTGGTGTCGGGAAGCCACTCTCCCAGCGCTGGGCACCTGCACAGCGGGTATCCTCAGACCTGCAATCCCGGGTTCGTCTGCAGCCGCCGGGTCGGCTCGCGGTCGCCCCCTGGTGGCACCGCCGAGCACTGCTGCTCGCCTCGCAGGGGCGGGGCGCGCGGACGAGCCCGGGGGTAGGGGCGGGGGTTTTGCGCGGTTTGACGACGTCATCGAAGCGCCGGGCCCGGAAGGAAGTAGCGTGCTGAGGGGTGTGGCGGTTTCTGCGGTTGCACGGGGGGTTCAGACGGGTACGGAGCGCCTGGAGGGACAGCCTGGTACGCAGCCCCCGCCCCTCAGTGCACGTTGGGCTTCGCTGCGGCTCGGGGATGGAGCTGACCCTGGCGCGGCTCCGGAGTTCTGGCTCCCACAGCGGCTCTCCCTCAGTCCGCCCACCCGGGAGCCGAGAGAACTCTCGTGTGTCCAGTCTCCTGGGCACGGGTTCTTACGCGAGCCGGAGCGGAAGTTCTCGGACGTGTCTGTCTCGCGGAGGGCGGGCAAAGGGCCCGAGGTGGGGCGGGGTGGTGGTGAGGGCGTTTGCAGAGAGGACGCTACTGCTGCTCGGTAGCTGGAGGCCGTCACGGTAAAAATAAGTTAGACCTGAGAGTTGGCATCCGCGCCCTGGGCCCATGTGCCGGTCTGTCACCATAGTTTTTCCAGACGCTCCGTCGCTTCTCGGTACCATGGTGTTTGGAACCCTACAGGAATCCAGAGTATCCCAGCCTAGGCACTCCCAATTTCCTGTCCCCTCCGGGCTTGGGGGCAAAGGTTACGCGAGAGTTTTGTTAAGAGAGCCGTCCTGTATCGGTCCAAAGGAATAACTGGGAAGGTGGATGACAGGACAGTGACTCCTACCTCGGAGCTCAACTGCCTGCTGTCTCTCTCCCCAGAGTCCCAGGGGAAATGAGTGATGGTTTCCTTCGAAATAGCAATTACAAGTAGGAGGCTCTGGCCAGAAACACATAGCCACAGCTGCCTGTCATTTGACATCCTCTGTAATTTAAACCAACCCGCTGCAGCTGCCTCTCTTCCTTCACATTATTATTATTATTATTATTATTATTATTATCATCATCATCTTGGTTTTTCGAGACAGGGTTTTTCTGTAGCTTTTGGATCCTGTCCTGGAACTAGCTCTTGTAGACCAGGCTGGCCTCGAACTCACAAAGATCCGCCTGTCTCTGCCTCCTGATTTGCTGGGATTAAAGGCGTGCGCCACCACCGCCCGGCTCTTCCTTCACTTATAAGTGGCTCCAGCGACAACACATTAATGAGAAGTGAAGAGAAGGCTGTGTTTTGAGTCCTGCCCGATTGGCACTGGATCTATCTCCTTTAGGTATTTAGGTAGTAGGGCAGTATCTGGACCTAGTGCCTCTTGGCTGCAGTGGGCATTATACTTCCGCAATTAAGGGATGGGATGTTGACCGAGAACAAGACTGAAATGAGCTGGTGGTCTGGCCAGCGTTGTGTTTGTTCTACAACAAGCCACCTGTGCATCACTTTCCAAGAGCCTCTCTCAGTGGCGCAGCATCTTCTGTATGTCAGGCCACACATTGTCCCTTGTCTCATCTCCAGGATACAGTTTCACTGATGGCTCAGTTGGGAGCAATTGTGGCTGTGGCTTCCAGTTTCTTCTGCGCATCTCTCTTCTCAGCTGTGCACAAGATAGAAGAGGGACATATTGGAGTGTATTACAGGTAAGGCAGAGAAATGCTTTCCCCGTCACCAGCTAGCAGATCCTGCTAACTTCTCTATATGTTGTTAATAGGGGAACCCTCTTCAGGTGGAATTTCTAAGTCGGTGGCCATGGGTAAGGGTGTGTCCGTGTGTGTGTGCGTGTGTGTTTATTTAAATTTAAAATTGTCCTTAGTATGTGATGTTGATATGTGTATTTATAGGATTAAAGGCAGAGATCTGAAGGAATCACTGCTCTGTTGTAGATAGAGGAGAGGTGTAGGTTGTAGGTTCCCAGCGCCTAGCTCCCAAGCCCCCAGCTGCTGGCCCACTCAGCAGCTGGTTGCTTGCTTATGCCCGAAATGAGAACATGAGAACGGTATTCATTCAAACTCTGCCTGGCCCATTATCTCCAGCCTCTTCCTGGCTAGCCCTCACCTCATAAACTAACCCATTATAAAAGTCTGTATGTCACCACAAGGTGGGTGACTTACCTGACGGATCTACGGTACTTCCATCTGCCGCGGGAGCTTCATGGCGACTGGCTCTGACCCAGTCTTCCCAGCATCCTCTTTTCTTTTCCCCACCTATCTAAGTCCTGCCCTATCAAAAGGCCCAGGCAGCTTTTTTATTTAACCAATTAAAGCACAGAAATACAGATGAACTCTCCTTCACTGCTCTTTCAAGGTCATCAATGGGATACTGTTGTCTCTTGCATTGCTTGAAGAATCTTGACTCCACACTGCCAGGCTGCCTCTTCAAAAGCTGACAGTCCCAGTTCTTGATGACAGCTTGAGTAGTGTCACTCAAGAGAGACTGTTGTGTTTTGTGTTGTTGTTGGGTTTGTTTGTTTAGTTTTGTAGCCCTGGCTGTCCTAGAACTCACTCTGTAGACCAGGCTGGCCTCGACCTCAGAGATCCACCCAAGTGCTGGGATTAGGGCCATGTGCCACCAAGCCTGGCTTGAAAGACTGTTTTAAAGTGAAATTTCAAGAAAGTGTAAAGGCTCTGCAGGCTGATTGCCACCAATCAGGGAAGCTTTGGGAGAGCGACTCTTTAAATACTCTTGATTTGCTTACTTTCCGGGGACTTCTTTGATCACGGTTTTTGTTTTAGGTTTCAGAAGGGGGATTTGCTTGACTGTTAGTTTGGTTTGTGGTGCTGAAGACTGAACAGTGTTTTTGAGCTGTTCCTCTACCACTGAACTACACCCCAGCCCTTGCTGTAAGCCTTTATGACACTGCCCCCTTTTTGAAACAGGGTCACACTGTGTAGATCTGGCTAGTCTGAAAGGCTCTGTGTAGACCGGGTTGACTTGACCTCACAGAGATCCTCCTGCCCCTGCTTCCTGAGTGCTGGGATTAAAGGCCTGCATCAACATGCCTCCTTTTTCATATGTCATGCTTTCTTATGGAGCACAAGCTCTAAAATGCTCATTGACTTGGAGTTGTAGCTCAGTGGAAGCACTTCTGACATACTCGAGACCCCTAATTAAAAACAATGATAATAAAAAGGTTTAAACTTTTGTTGAGCTCCCACTTGTTTAGTAATTTATCTCTGCCTTCTGCTTTCATGTTCCCCAAAGCTTTTAATTTTGTCACTCATATACAACTTGATTAGAAATATATATGTCAAAAGATATATATTTATTATACATTGAAATGATTTTAAAATTGCTGTTGAACCAAGTATGATGGCTCAGCATCTGTAATTCCACCCCTTGGGCAAGGGCTGAGGCAAGAAGACTACTGTGAGTTTTAGGCCATCCTGGGTCTTATAGCAAGTACTGCACGAATCAGGACTATGTAGCACGATCTGTCTCAAAATCAGTGAGATCATATGTGAGTCCTCATGCTTCTGGAACATGGTCAGGAAAGGCAAGTGAAGTACCGTCTTGCTCTATGCTGGACTAAAACTTTGGTTAAGATCCTCTCCCTTCCCCTAATTAAATCTCACTTGACTTCTCTATCGTGGAGTCCGTCACTTTATATTAAAGTATGTTTAAGGAGCAGGGTGTAACTCATGACAATATAGTACTTTGCTAGAATGTGTCATACCCTGGAGTCAACTCTAGCACTACCAAAAAAAAAAATATTCTTTTAATTGCCTGTGTCACTGGCCTCCCAACAGTAATGCTGCTGGTTGATAACTGTATTCCTGGGTCTCACGTGCTGGAGATTGCCACAGGCTCGGCAGCTGTGACGGAGCCAGGGACTCTGCTGTCTTTGTTTTGCTTCCTCTACATCATTACTTCTCAGATGGAAAAAGTATAACTAATGGCCTTTGTTTTCCCATCAGGCTCCCTAGAACATTCCAGTTGAGACAGAAGGAAGAAAGGGAGAGGGGGTGGACATGTCATTGGCATGTGTCACTTCACAGTATACTTTTTATAGGAGCAGAGAGACGATTAGCCCATAAGTGTTGATCTAAAGCGGTGGTTCTCAACCTTCCTAGTGCTATGACCCTTAATACAGTTCCTCATGTTGTGGTGACCCCCAAACCATAAAGTTATTTAATTGCTACTTCATAGTTGTAATTTTACTACCATTATGGGTTGTAATGTAAATATCTGTGGGTTTTGAGGATCTTAGGTAACCCCTGTGAAATGGTTGTTCAACAATCCCCACCAAAGGAGCCATGGCTATAGGTTGGAATCACTGATTGAAGGGATCCTGGGATACTGAACCTCCCTCTCTCCCTCCTCTACAGAGGTGGTGCCCTGCTGACCTCCACCAGTGGCCCCGGTTTCCATCTCATGCTCCCGTTCATCACATCCTATAAGTCTGTACAGGTACATGCGCTTGTGTCACGGTGTGCTTGGGTCTCTACAAATTCGGGGTGTTACCTAATACACAATTTGAAATCATTTAGCTGTTAGATGAATAAAATGCCTTTTCAGTGGCTTACTTAAGGATCTCTCTCACACACATGCCGGGCAGGAGGGCTCTTATAATATTACTTGATGGTTGAAATAGCTGAATGGAGACATTGCCTTGCCTTGGCCTATCAACCCCAAGTGCAAATTATTTCCTCACTTTTGAAGTGGGACTAAAGAAGAATTTGTTATAAATATTTAGAAGAAAAGTCAAGTATGTATATTAAATCACATGACAGATTGAAATAAAAGATGGAATTTTGCTAGTACTTGTTTGAACTTCAAAAATGTGAACAATAGTTGTGTAGGGACGGAAGCTGGTTGAGTGAGGACCAATGCCATGTAAAATAGGAGTAAGGCTAGTTGAGGCTGGCCTCCTCCCGGCCGAGGTAAACTACAGTATATCAGTGTGTACAGTATATCCAACAAAGAAAACTCAGCCACCCCAGAAAGGGGTTGAGGATGTCACAAGGAGACAGAGGTAGGGACAGAGGCCAGCATACACCAGGCTCTGCGCTCAGTTCCTGGCAGAAAAGAGTGAGAGGGAGCGGGAGATGATTAGCCCAGCAGAGTGCACACACCTTCCCTGTTAGTCTTGCCTCTGCCTTGCTGTGTGGACCTCACAGTGCTTTGGGTACTTTTTCTTAGCTGAGGCTCACAGCAATGCTAGCAGGTACTGTATTCTGAAACCAATCAGAAGACAGTCGGCTGCTTCAGCACTGGTAAAATGCACTCAGGCTGCAAACTCAGTCGTTTTCTTTTATGATCCTGCCGTTCATATGTGCTTCACATACATGGACACAGATTCAGCCTGTAAAGGGCATTAGGTGGGACAGTCATGTTTAGCAAGGACAAAGCTCAGCCCAAGCAAGCAGTCAATTACAAAGACTTTGAGGCTTCCAAATAGTAGGTTGCTCTCTGTCACTGCCCGTTGTACATTATTTCACGTTTCCTCTGTCTCCAGACCACTCTCCAAACAGATGAAGTGAAGAATGTACCATGTGGGACCAGGTAAGGTGCCAAGAGTAAAGCTGAGGAGCCCAGCAAGTGAGAGTGGGGACTGACTGGCGGCCACACGAGAGACAGATACAAAGGATAGTGAAGGAAAGGCAGCGCCTGACAGGCGTGCTGGTGAAGCCGGGATGAGAGACAAACTTCTGGGCACCCAGTTCTCTCTGAAGTCTTGTTAGTCCTCTTTATTCTTTTCCATGTAGTCCTTTTGATCAAAAGGTACTATGACTCAGAAGATAGGAGCTACCCTTTCCTTCCTGATGCTGCAAAGGGCTTGTAGTCTCCTTGTGGAGGTTGTAAGTCCGCACATCTGCTCAGAGGTGTGAGCTGCCTCACGTTCCATGAACAGTGAACTCCTGTTCTTCTGGTCACATGTCTTAAGCCATCTCCTTAGAAAATTTCCCCAGATTCCAGAGCTCTGGTAACATCTCTGTCACTTCTCCCTCCGATAGTGGTGGTGTGATGATATACTTCGACAGAATTGAAGTGGTGAACTTTCTGGTCCCGAATGCAGGTATGTCTTCTGCCTGTCCAGCATGCTCACACCATCTGTGGGTCACACAAGCATTGAGAAGTGAGGAAGCTGAGAGAGTTTGGAGAGGTTTGCATCTTGGATCTTTCTTACGCTGAGCCCTCTCCCTCCTCACAGTGTATGACATAGTGAAGAACTACACTGCAGACTATGACAAGGCCCTCATCTTCAACAAGATCCATCATGAGCTCAACCAGTTCTGCAGTGTGCATACACTTCAGGAAGTCTACATCGAGCTGTTTGGTAAGAGGGTCATCAGTGTGGCTCCACCCCTTCCCTGAGGCATGTCAGCCTTCAGCAGCCCTCTGTCTGCTTCTGAGTTACCACACCACAGAATGGGGAGTACACAGGAGCCAGTCACCAAGAGAGTTCCAGATAATACTGAGAATACCCAACATGGTGGTCCATACCTGTAATCCTCACACTCAGGAGGCTGAGGCAGGTGAAAAACAAGTTCAGGGCCAGCCTGGGCTACAAAGTAAAACTTTTCCTAAATAAATAAACCCCCAAAAAGAAAAAATACGATGTTAAAAACAAGGGAAAGATCCTTGGAGTAGTCAGACATAGCACTCGAGTAAGAGTGTGATGAAGGAGTCCCAGCTGGTCTGAGCAGAGACCTGGAACAGACTGTCCAGGCAATGCTGTTCTATAATGAAAATGCACTCGTTTCTAGAAGAATCTGACAAGGCTAAATAAGTATGCTGAGGCCAAGAGCAAGAGAGTGAAAGAGCTGTTGCTAGTTAACAACAGAGCTGCGTCCAGGCCCTCCTCCTTACTGTCCCTTGAGTGTCCTTCCCACTGAGTGCAGGCGCCAGGGGTGTGTGGTGTGAATGGTGGGCTCTTGCTTCGTTCCAGAAGTCTACATAGCTCCAGGACAATCAAGGCTACATAGTGAGACCCTGGCTAAAAATAATCAAATGGTTAGTTGTTTTATACTTTTACTCTGATATTTAAGAAATCATTCAAATCACTTTCAATTTTTCTGTAGTAGATAATGAACCTAAATTCACTATAAGAGTTTGTACTCTTTTGTTGGTTTCCGATTGATTATATTTTCAAAAAAAAACTGAAAAATTTACTGTATCTTTTTATGTCATGCCAGTAGAATGTAATGAAATATTAATTTTATGGCCATTATTTTAGGACTTGTACCTTTTCTTTTTTATTTATTTATTTATTTATTTTTGGTTTTTCGAGACAGGGCTTCTCTGTGGCTTTGGAGCCTGCGCTGGAACTAGCTCTTGTAGACCAGGCTGGTCTCAAACTCACAAAGATCCGCCTGCCTCTGCCTCCCGAATGCTGGGATTAAAGGCGTGCATTACCACCGCCCTGCAGGACTTGTACCTTTTCAAGGCATTACAAAACATTAAAAGACAAAGGATCTCTAATGTCCCCAGAAGGAAATTAAAATACACCATTTCGTATTTGAAAACTGTTGCTGTCCAAACAGATACACTTAGTACTTATTAAACTGTTGCTTCTGTACATTGGCACTGGGAAAAAGTGTAGTAATGAGGGTAGAGCTGGCTGTGTCCTGTCGCCACCCAACTCCCAGCTGCCAGCTAGCTTATACCCAAAATAACTACACGGAAAATGGTATTAATTTAAACTCTGCCTGGCCCATTAGTTCTAGCTTCTTGTTGGCTAACTCTTACATCTTGATTCAGACCATTTCTGAAAAAAAAATATTTTTATGGTTTATTTAACTTTATTTTATGTGCATGGGTGTGAAGGTGTCAGATCCCCTACAACTGGATCTTCAGACAGTTGTGAGCTACCATGTGGGCGCTG
>JAQHUG010000382.1:239428-267414 GCA_028555095.1 Dicrostonyx torquatus | reverse complement strand
AAACACCATGACCAAAAACAACTTGGAGAGGAAAGGGTTTATTTGGCTTACACTTTCACATCAAGGCCACCCATCACTGAGGGAAGTCAGAGCAGGAACTTGGAGGTAGCCATTGAAGCAAAGGTCACGGAAGAATGCTGCTCACTGGCTTGCTCTCCATGCTGCACTCAGCTTGCATTTTTATACAGCCCAGAAGTGGCATGGCACAGAGTGATCAAGAAAATGCCCCGTAACCTTCCCATGAGTTAGTCTGATGTGAACAGTTCTTCAGTTGAGGTTCCCTTTTCCCAGTTGTCTCTAGTTTGTGTCATAAGAGTCAAAATACAGTAGTTAATCAGGTGTTTCTTCTCTTTCTCGCGCGTGTGTGTGTGTGTGTGTGTGTGTGTGTGTGTTGCTAGATGGAATTCAGGGCCCGCCTCATGCATGCCCAGGAGTGCTCTGCCACTGTTTCACTCCCCACCCCATCCCCAAACTGGAAACTTCACAGGTTGAGTGCTAGCTAGCTTCCCTAGGCTTCAGTTTGAGTATCTATAAAGGAAAGGAGACTCACTGTTCCTCAGAAGCTGTTGCTTGGGCACAGCTGACTAACACAGATGGCAGCTCAGGATCAAAGTGCTGATTGTGCTGTGATATCCTAGCCTGGCTCTGCTGACTCTTCTTTCAGGATCTCGGTGAGATCTAGGAAGAGAAGGTCCAGGCCAGAGAGGCAGCTTTAGTGTCACTGTTCATGGAATGGATCAGTGGTAGCCTTTTCCACGCTTGCCTGTCAAACAACACATTTGAATTCCAGACTAGGAACCAGAACCAAAGCAAATATGTGAAAAGACATGAGCTGGGCTAGGAGATGGCTCAGTAAAGTGCTTGCCTCAGACGTGTAAGGATCTGAGATTGATCCCCAGAACCTAGAGCATGTGGAGGTAATAACACGGAGGACTGAAAGGAGGAACCCTGGGCCTTGCTGGCCAAGCCAGACGAGCCAAATCAGTGAGCTGAAGACCACTGAGAGATCTTTTTTCAAAGGAAGACGATAGTGTCCTGAGAATGACTCCACGGTGCTCCCCTGACCTCCATGCACACATACTCACACCCACGTGAACAGACAACAAACATTAGACAAAAGGATGAGCTGATTTTCAGAACAAGAAATTTCATTTTCTCCTTGTGTTCATAGAATTCATAATGAAAGCAATATGGGGTTCTCCTGGACATCAGGCCAGGATTTTTGTTTTGTTTTCTTGTGTGTATGCGCACACGTCTGCATTTGTGTGACCAAATGAGTGGGTGCCATGTGTGGCGGAGGGCAAGCGTCTGCAGAAGCCAGAGAGTAAGTCAGATCCTTTGGAACTGGAGTTACAGGTGGTTATGCATGTCGCACATGGGGCTGGTAACTGAACTTGGGTCATCTGGAAGAGCAGCAAGTCATATTTGTTTTTTCTATGGGGTCTTAGGCTGTAGCTCAGGCTGGCTCAGAACTCACTGTGTAACCCAGAGTGGTCTCAAATTTATGACACTCCTGCCTCTGCCTCTTTAATGCTGGAGTTATACACATGAGCCCTGCTCCTGTTCCTCCAAAATTAATTCTGGATTTGATAATATCTTTAATTTTTTTTTAACCAGTGAGCCATCTCTCAGCCCCTTGTTTTGTTTTTTAACTAATAAAATTACTAGATTTAATAACCACCTTTTGGTGACAAGATCTCATAGTGTAGCCCAGGCCAGCCCTATGGTCCTTCTTTAGTTTCCTAGGTGCTGGGTGGCAGGCATGTGCTTCCATGCCCAGGTTGCTGCTTTTCTGAAAACCTGACATAGCCGTTCTATCCTCCTCCAAGGAACCATGGGCCTGCTTCTCTTGATGCCAGTTGGGGAAGTCTGCTCAAGGAATGTTTCAAAATTGTTTTTGTTTCTTAAGCTCGGCACTCTGGAAGTTCTGGCTAGTGTTTTAAACAATGAAGGGGCTTTATTTTGAACCCAAAGTCAGAGGTTCCATTTAGCTCTCCCTTCACAGAGGTCCACTCCAGGGTCTCAGCTGGGCTCCGGTGTGTTGGGTACAGTGTTTGGAAAGGGGAGTCAATGGGCCATTGCCTTTGCTTGTGCTTTCCCCACATTCTTCTCTCCTCACCTAGACAGTAAACAGCTCCCTTTGTGTCTTTCCTGATTCCAGATCAAATTGATGAAAACCTCAAGTTAGCTTTGCAACAGGACCTGACTTCCATGGCCCCGGGTCTTGTTATCCAGGTAAGCATTGCATCAGTGGGGAGTGCTTGCATTTGACCCTGCATGTTCTCTCCTAAGGGATGCCCTTTTAGCGCAGGGACACTGAGAGCCAGATGGAACTTAGGTCCCTGACCATTTTCATTCTCCCTTCAGTTGTTATTTGTGTCCTCCAGGCTGTACGAGTGACAAAGCCCAATATTCCTGAGGCAATCCGCAGGAACTATGAATTGATGTGAGTATGCCCTGTGGCTTAGCTGTCCACCATGAGCTCCCCCTTCCTTGAGCATTTGTTAGTCTGTTGTACTATAAGGGTGGGCAGGCATGTCAGCACTTGGGGCCACAGCAGAGCCCTGGAGAACAGCAATGCTTTTAATAGGTGAGAAAATTATAGCAGAAGTGGGGATAACGGGGACAGATAATAAGTTTGCTGGCAGGTCTATTTCCTTAAAGTGGAATATGTTTCTGTTTTATTTTACTCTGAGGACCTTGAGTGTCCAGGCTAGCCTCAAGTTTCTATGCCTAAGCTGTCCCTCTGCCTCAGCTTCCCGAATAGCTGGGACTACAAGCATACACCTAGGGATTGTGTTTTATTTCTCACAAAAGAAAGCCTTAGATTAGATCAGTAAAGGCTGAACCACTGAACAGCCTTGGGCAGGAGAACAAAGACACCCTAGTGCGCTGTTCCTCAGCCAGAGTTGGGTTTCTCTGGGTCTCCAGAAGCTACCTAGGACAGCCTCACAGCTGTGTACGCCTTCCTTCCAGGGAAAGCGAGAAGACGAAGCTTCTCATTGCTGCCCAGAAACAGAAGGTGGTGGAAAAGGAGGCAGAAACAGAGAGGAAGAAGGCCCTCATTGGTCTGCACATGGTTCTCTAATCCTTCAGGGAAGAAGGGTTGGGGATGATGGGATGTGGTGTAAGGACGGCCAGGGCACACTTAGGTCCTCCAGAGTGCTTCCAGTATGCTGGGGTGCCGTTCATATCCCCAGGAGCCGAGTGGAAATGGTCAGGCGGTGGATGTAGGTAGTGAGTCTTGAGATTTTCATATGGGAAGTAATGCAATCGTCATAGCACCACCAGAGGACTTTTCTGTTTGGTTGGTTTCTTAACTTTTGTTTTGTGGTATGTGTGTGTGTGTGTGTGTGTGTGTGTGTGTGTGTGAGAGAGAGAGAGAGAGAGAGAGAGAGAATGTGATATGTGCCTGTAATTAGGAGCTCCTATGCCATGGCACAGGGTGGGGGGGGGTGTGATATGAGGGGTGTGTGTGATGTAAGTAGGAGCTCCTAAGCCATGGCATAGGTGTGGCCGTCAGAGAACAACTTTGGGCAATGGTTCACTCCTTCCACTGTGTACTCAGCTTGCCAGGCTTGCCTGACAAGCACTTTTACCCACTCGGCCACCTGGAGGTGCTTGCTTTGTTTTACTAAACTCAGATTTGTAACCATGTCCAAGGTCATGTGACAAATAAGAGGGCACACTGGAGCTCTCTGCTCCAGATCTCTGGTCACAGCAATCAACTGAGCTGCTTCCTAGAGTGAGTGTCAGGTGAAACCCATGTAAAGGGTTGACTTAGGAGAGAAGTTAGGGTCTTCCCGGAAGCATGCCTTTCTCCTGGGTCAGCTGATGTTGCTCTCCTGTGCTCACTGGGCCATTCATCTCTCAGGTGTGCCTATTGCAGCTGCCCTCTGTGAACTTGGCTTTGTGAGCATACCCATTCAGGTATTAAGGCCCTCAGTCAATCAAGGTTTTCTGTTTTTACATTTACATCTGTGTACGAGTGTATGGGCACATGCATGCCATGGGTGCTTATGTGGAGGCCAGCAGACAACCTGTGGGAATCGGCTCTCTCCTTCCACCACGTGGCTCTTGGGGTAGAACATACGTCATCAGGCTTGGAAGCAGGCGCACTTACCCACTGAGCCATCTCACTTCCTTAGCCAACTTTTTCATGTCACCACTAAATCGTTTCTCAACTTCATTTTCCCAGAGGCAGAGAAAGTGGCTCAGGTTGCAGAAATCACCTATGGGCAGAAAGTGATGGAAAAGGAGACGGAGAAGAAAATTTCAGAAATTGAAGGTGAGTAGTGTGATGCCATGCCTGACGGGGCACAGGATAGACAGACATGATGCTATGCCTGATGGAGCACAGTGACTGAGTCACTTCCTGTTCTCTTCGATCTGTGTTCTGGGTGTTGTGATGTCTCTGAAATACTAGCTCTCCTCTGCTTAGACCTGGGTTTAGAACTTGGAACTGGCCCTGCATAGTAAGCAGATTTTCACAAAACATTTACTCAGCAAGTGTTAGTCGTGTCAGTTATGCGCTGGCATTTTGTTAGAAGAGTGTGTTAGTGTTTGCTGCACACCTGAAGACTTGAGTTCCATACCAAAAACCCTCACGGAGGAAAGAGAACCAACTCCTGAAAGTTATCTTCTGACCTCTGTACACTCACCGTGCTGTGGTTGCACTCAAACAAATAAATGCATGTTTATAAGTAAGTAATCAAATAGGACTAAGAGCAAGGGTATCAGTCCGGGCATACTAAAATATTCCTATAGTCTCAGCTCTTGAGGTAAAAGCAGAATGGGGTAGTGCGTCAGAGAAATCCTGGGCTGCAGAGTAAGACTCTGTCTCAGAAAAAAGAGAAAATGAAGAAAGCAACATAACAATCCCTGCTGACCTGGAGCTCAGTCTAGCAGACATCTCTGAGAATTGGGCATTAACTCTGACATTGGACTGAAATAGCAGCTCTCCTCTGCCCTCCTGCCTCCTCTAAAGTCCTCTGGAGGCAGGCATGGTGATGCACTCCTGTCCTTCCACAGCAAGAGCCTCCTAGAGGAGGGAGTCTGTTCCCCGGGTCCATGCAGGTACTGCATTAGCCTTGATGAAGACGCTCTTCAGCACCAGCAGCCCTGGAGCTGAGAGAAGTGTCACTCACTAGCTTTCTGACCCTTGCTCACCTTCAGTCCCCTCCGGAGCCCTCACTTCCCCACTACCCTCACTTTTATCATGTAGTGCTTCTGTCGAGGTTTCCAGGACAAAAGTGGGTTCTCACGGAAGCTTCAGGCCACAGGGTTCCGTGTAACTACGCAGGACTTGCGGGACCCACTGAAGAGCTGCTCTCTCACCAGGAGCTCTTAGTAAAACTGTGCTTTCATTTTCCTATAAATACTTGTCATGGGGTGAGAGAGGCACAGCAGCTACAAGAGTTCACTGCTCTTGCAGAGGACCTGAGTTAGGTTCCTAATGCCCACATTGTGCAGGTCACAACCACCTATAAATTCCACTCTGGAAGTATCTGACACCTCTGGGATCTGCAGGCTTCTGCACTTATATGCACATAACATAATAATATACAGATACACATTATTAAAAATAAATGAATCTTTAGTAAAACATGTCATGCTGGGGTGCAGTAAGATACCCCAAAGTGTAGCTCAGACTCTAACATATTTGCCTACTATGCTCAAGACTCTGGGTTCAGTAGACAGCAATGAAAAAAGTAATGACTTAGAGTTGCCTAGTATGGTGACACCTGTAATCCTATGACTTCGGAGGTGGAACAGGAGGAGTTAACATTCCAAGCCATCCTGGGATTATATAGAAAAACTGTCTCCAAGACATCAACAGGCCAGAAAGATGGCTCAGCCCATGACAGCACTCGTTGCCAAGCCTGACGGCCTGACTCAGAGTGTGGCTGAAGGAGAGAACTGATTTCCCCAAACTGTCCTCTGATCTCCATACATGTGCCATGGTGTGCATGCCCCACCACCGCTCCCAATAAATAAATAAAAAATAAATGTAATAATAAGAAGGTTTCAATTTGTTGAAAGGGTAAAAGGAAACAGCATCAACCACAAAACAGCATCCCCAAAGAGTGACCTTTGGCCCTGAGTGTTTGGTTACAAATGTGACTGGAATGAGGCTGGCGGATTCCCAAGGCAGGGGCAGTGTTGTGTAGGGAGGTGCACTGCTGCACAGTGAGATGGAACAGGTCTGAATCCAAACAGTGTTCCTCTGGACCATCCTACGGAATCCTAGAGTTAGCCAGCTTAATCACTGGTAGATCCTTTGGGGAAATGAAGTTGGAAAGGGAACCGAGCTATTTTTCATTTGTGGTATTCAGTCTTGGGGTGGACCCATGAGAGGCATGGCAGTGCATGTGTGTAATCCCAGCACTGAAGAGGTTTAGGCAGGAGGATGCTGTCATTGGGGTTTTCCTTTTTGCATTAAACTGAAACTCTGCCACACTGTAAAGATCTTAGGTTACTTTATTTTAGAGAAACGCTTTCCCTATACTAACAGGAAGGCTAGATAGTCCAGCACTAGCCTTAGCTATAAGGTGTGGCCATTTCAAAAACAAAACACACAAAAAGTGGTCTCTCCAAGGTCATAGAGACCAGGAAATGTCTTTGTTGGTTTTTGTTTTCTGCAGTGCCAGGAATGGAAACTGGGGCTTTGTGTATGCTGGGCAAGTGCTAGCCCAGTTGGCTATAATTGCCAGCCCCCAGAGCACAGGCTCTGCACCTTCCCGTGTTTTGTTTTACTTAGTCCATCTCCTTTACCCTTCACCCCTTAGATGCTGCATTTCTGGCCCGGGAGAAGGCGAAGGCTGATGCTGAGTGTTACACTGCTCTGAAAATAGCAGAAGCAAATAAGGTAAAGGCCTGACCCCCCGCCCCCATACTGAGGATGTGATTGGGTTCACTGCTCCCTGCCCCGTCCTCACAACAGTTCTGATGAGCCCCATGCTGTTAGAGATAGGCACTTCTCTTAGCGGGAAAGCCTCAGGAGAAGTTTCATTTTTGTGTTAGACATGGAAGCTATCGAAACTGTTGCTACTCTGTCGTAAGACCTTAGGTCACTTTCTCTTAGAAGAGTGGTTTCTGGGTAACAGGAAGACCATGGAAAGTAGAAGGAGCATGTCTGCTTGACAGAGATCCTCTCAGATGAAAGTTGAAAGGGCACCACCAAATTTTTCTCTGATGTCATCTCTCCTCCGCTTTCTTACTTGTATGGTCCAGCTCAAGCTGACTCCGGAATATCTGCAGCTGATGAAGTACAAGGCCATTGCGTCCAACAGCAAGATTTATTTTGGCAAAGATATCCCCAACATGTTTATGGACTCCGCAGGTGGTCTGGGCAAGCAGTTTGAGGGGCTGACTGACAAGCTGGGTTTCAACTTAGAAGATGAGCCCCTAGAGGAAGCCACAAAGGATAATTGAAAAAAAAAATGTATACACCCTCTGATTGTGACGCTTAGAGAGAGCTTTATTTTTTAAGATGAAACAGAATGTTCCTCCTTCCCACACTACCTTCTTTGACTCTTCAAGTTACTGTGGTAAAAAAAGGAAGACGTGGACATAAATCTACCCCCCTTCTGGGAAGGGCAAGCAGATGGAGAATTGTTTTTTAGTTTTATTTTTGATTCAGGTAAGTAGATTGTATGACTTCCTGTACGGTGTGTACACCGTGGATTCGACCTCTGATCTGCAGGCACCAACCTTGTCCCTTTAAAGCTGGCTTAACTGGGAATGCTATTAATGGGAAGCGGGGGATGTGTGGCTGCTGCTTCCCCGTGGTTTGAAAACATGTTCCACATGCTCTCCTTACCTGTGACGTAGGCAGTGGCTGCCTGTGGGACTCCCCGCTGACCAGGCCTCTGCTGTGGAGCATCAGCTGCAGAGAGCAGTGCTCTGCCGCTTTATTTTTACAGCGTGAATGGGTTATTCTAGAGTTAAGCTGGGTTGAGCCCTCCTTAGGAAGAACCTGGTGCTAGGTTTTTGCAAGATTTTATATACACTGTACTTTTGTCCTAGTGTTTTCTGACTACATCTCACCACAGCAGGGCTCAGTCACTCCACACACTCCTTTTTCAGAATGTTCACCTGATCTGTGATTTGATTTCTTCTTGAATCATCTATCCATCAGTTCCACTCTGCATCAAGATGGGAGCAAACAAGTTTCGTGCTAGCTGATGAAGCAGGCTCTTCTTACATCCTGTTAGCCTCTGTACTGCTGTTTGGCATTTATATGTATACTTTTAAGAGCAGATGTCTTTATCATTGTGGACATTCTTCCTTGAAGAGCTCTTGACACTGTGGAAAGGGCTGGGGGTTATGTGACACACTGAGAAAGAGATCTCGTAAATCTAGACAGCAGGCGCTGCTTGGGAGTGAACGCCAGAGCAGCTACTTAGATGCAAGTCAGAGTTCATGCCCATGCCCCTGTGGGCTGCATTGAGTCCCCATGTTTTGTTTTTCATTGGGGAAAACAATGAGTCACCCGACGATAATAAATACGATGGGAAGAACAAATAGAAAGGTATTCTTAGATCCTGAAATTGGCCCAGGTGGGGGCAGGGCTGCAACTCATATGCCTGTGAGTGCTGCACAGAAGGCCTTTGTGGAGGGAGCTATGCAGAGTTCATTTACCGCCTTGTTGGTACCCTGTGTGCCCATGCCTAGCTCCAGCTTAGGACATGGCCTTGTTATTGTTCCCACACCCTCCCCCACACACAAAGCACTTACTGTTGTCTTTTAAGTGAATACTATAAATGATATTTTCTGGCATTTCTCATTCTTGGTTCTATAAGGCAGGCCAGTTTGCTTCTAAGTGGCTGGCACTAGATAGGCTTGTCAAGTGTTTGGGTAGCATTAGCCTGCCTAAAAAGAAGCAAAGTGTTAATTCTGCCTACTGTGGATGTTGCCCTTGTCTGTTCTAACTCCTCATAGTGAGACTTCTCAAGCCACTGGTCCAGGTCACAGTTTGTACAGACTACAAAATGTTTCTGGAAGATTTTAACATGCTCAAAAGTTCTTGCAAACTTTTTTTGTTTTTTTTTTTTTTAACCAAGATCAACTCATCTTCCACTTTCTGCTGCTAACTACTTGAGAGCAACATGCTGTACCCAGCGTCCCCTCTTCCTGAGCCTCAGAAAAACACTATTTCACTGGAGTCAGTGCAGGAGGAAGGGTATGTCCCCAAGCAGCACCCTCTTAGTCTGAAAGCTGTCTGATAGCTCGTCCCTTGCTCATAAAGAGCCTCAATAAAGTCCCGCTGCAAGTGCTGCTTCCCCACCCCTTGAATGTCACTTCTTTAAACAAAACTTACGAATGTCCCCATGTCATTAACATAAATTCAGTAGTTGTCAGTATCTGTCCCAGCAGTAAAATCATAGAAGTCAGCTATCTTTTTAGCATGGGATACCTAGCCCATCTGTCTGTATGACTTTGTTTTTTGTATTAAAAAAAAAAAAAAGTGATTGTAAAGCATTTAAATTCTAAAATGTAAAATGTGATAAGCCTACAGTTTTGTAGGCAGTAAAGTCATGGCTGCTATTTATATAGAGAACTTCTATCAAAATAAGTTACTGTTTGTAAAATTCAGTTTTTGTAGGATTTGCCCAAGGCACAGCCACCTTGGTAGAATGTTTCTCACTCACTAAACTTTGCAGAAGCTATTCATATTTGGAAGAGTTTTTAATCATTTTTTAATATATGGTCAGAATGTTTGTAAGAAAGCCTAAGTTTAATAATTTTTATAGCTAAAAATAGGTGTACAGGAATCAGTATGGTTATTGAGTTGAGGAGGGAACCACTGAAAGAAGCCATGTAATACAGTTATCTAAAAAAGGGAGATGCTTCATAAATGATGTGTGGGTCTGTGTGTGTCTTGTGCTGACCTGGACTATCGCAAGGTGGAGTTTGATAAACCATACCTTGACACATAGCTGCTCTGCCTGTAAATCTCACCGACTTTGCTGTCTTCAGTGGCATTCTAGCCACTGCTTGTTTCCTCATAAAAGCTGTAATGGGCAGTCGTGCGTTTGTACTTCCATTCCTTTTTGTCCCTACTCCTGTGTAAACTGGTGATTGCATAGTCAAAGCAATTTTTCCAGTGTGCCCCAAGGGCATTAGTGAGCCTTTATAACTGAAAAATGATTCTTACTCTGTTAATCGTTCCACAAATGATACTACTAGATTAATTACCTTGGGTTACTAGCTCCAGGAATTGTTTAGACAACACAAAAGGTCTCATGTGAATATACTTAACATTTTGGATTTAATTTCTGTCTTGCTAAATAAAATGTCTTTGTCTTTACGGTTTTTATTCAAATAAAATTTGCCAATAGCTAATACTAGGATAGGTGATAGAAATAAGACTTCCCTGTTAGGCTTTTCCGAAAAATGTATCCAAGGGATATATTCTTCCCAGACTGGTGTTGTCCCAGCACTCAAGCAGAAATAGGAGGACCTGTTTGAGACCATCTTGATCTACGTAGTGAGACCCTGTCAAAAAACAAACAATACATTGCTGTATTTCATCAAAAGATAAATGTATTCCCAGTTGGCCCAAAACTTATGTGACAGCAATTTAAGTAGGTAACTCCCAAACTTGGCGCTGACAAATTGCCTAGTGTCAGCAGATAAGTGTGAATGTCAGTTGATTTTACAACTCTATCCCATCCCAAATACTGCACAAAACTTAAATAGAAGTATTTGCTCTTTATATGAAATTCACATTTAACTGGGTATTTTAAATAGCAAGTTTCCGCCAGGCAGTGGTGGCACATGCCTTTAATCTCAGCACTTGGGAGGCAGAGGCAGGAGGATTTCTGTGAGTTCGAGGCCAACCTGGTCTACAAGGGCTAGTTCTAGGACAGCTAGGGCTATTACGCAGAGAAATCCTGTCTCAAAAAAAAACAAATAACAGGTTTCATTTTTTAAAACTGTGTGTGTAGTGCAGGGTGTTTTGCCTGCATATATGCATTCTTGGTACTTAGGAAGTCCAGAAGAGGGTGTGGAGCCCCTGGACTGGAGTTACAAGCAGCTGTGAGCTGCCATGTGGGTGCTGAGAGTCAAATGGGTCTCCTCAAGTGCAGCCAGTACTCTTACCCTCTGAGCCACTTCTCCAGCCCTCTGGTCGTATTTTCATTATTGTCTTCTTATATCAAACTATGCTTTGTTTCTTCTTGAATATGATTCAGTGGGCAGTGGTGGCACACACCTTCAATCACCAAGACTCAGGAGGCAGGAACAAGGTCAGCCCGCTCTGTGAGTTCCAGGACAGCCAGAACTACACAGAGAAACCCTGCCTCAACAAAACAAAAACCACTCCCTCCAAAAGAAAGAAAATGATTCTTCCACATTGTGATCATTACTTACACACACACACACACACACACAGACATTATCCTCTTAGTCTCTTCCCTGCCAACCAAACCTTTTCCCAAGACCCTTCCTACTCTTGCTTGCTCATGAGCCGGAGTGGGGAGTTACTGGGGCAAGGGCAATGCCACAACTGCCTCAAGCATGGTAGGGCCTCACATGCTCCGTCCCTGTCCACAATGGAATGTTGATGGACCCAGTCTTGTACAGGTGACCACTGTTGCTGTTGGGAAGGTGTCCAAGAGCCATGCCATACCCGGAAGATCACATGACTTCACAGCTCTCCTTCCTGGTCTCTAACTCTCACATCTTTTCCCACCCCTCTCTTCCAAGATGTTCTTTGAGCATTGGCAGCTGTAATACAGATGCCCTGTAGGGTTTCATAGTCACTTATTTTGAACACTTTGACCAGTGGTGATTGTATTAATCATTACTCATAAGAAAAACAGCTTCTCTGTCTAAGGCTGAAGTCAGCACTAATCTATAGATATAAATACTTAAAAGGCAGTTTGATACCATGTCCATTTAGCAAAACAGTAGGCTATCCACTAGGTCCCACGACCTCTCCATCCATGCACTTTTGACCTCCTATGAAGTGGGCCTCAAATACTGTCAAAAAGCAGTTGGCTGCCCCCATAACAGTCACAGCACTACTGCTACGCAAGTATCTTGCCAAGCTGGTTGATACCGTAGCTCGTGAGGTTCGGTGCTGAGTACCATGGATGAGTGTTCTCCCCCAGTAACCTGCATAGCACCCTCTGGCATTATCAAAGTTAACCAGCAAGGAGGAAACTTCCAACTCAGTTCTGGCCTGGTTTCACTATATCTTGTAACCAAAGAGTATGGTGTCTTCAGCAAGAGGGTCTCATCATCTAGTTAGGCAACCAAGCACTGGCTTTGGCAGGTGTTGGGCACTCGGGCTCTCAACCGGGGTAGCCTCCGACTTCCCCAAGATGGCGCCAGCCTCTGCAGCCAGCCTCCATCGGGGGCGGTGGCTGGGTGGTGAGCGGTGATTGGGCCTCGGGGGGAGGGGGCGGGACCGGAAGTTGTTCTCCGCGAGTCGCGGGTCCTCAGCTGGGCATCCTCCCGGGAATGTGGAGAGCTGGCAGCATGTCGGCGGAGCTGGGAGTCGGGTTCGCGCTGCGGGCGGTGAACGAGCGCGTCCAGCAGAGCGTGGCACGGCGGCCGCGGGTGAGGACGGGCTGAGGGGGACACGTGCGTGGGACCGGGTGTCACAGTGACGCAGAAGGGGGTCCCGAAGGGGCGGGGGCTCTCGAGGTTTCCTCAGCGCTCTGGCCTTGAGGCTGGGGCTTCCTGGAGGTTGACTTGGTTGGAGAGAAGGTGCTCACTTAGGGAAAGTGACTCTCCATTTGCCATTCCCGTCGCCACGGTACTAGACCCCCTCAGAGGGTCACATCCTCCCGCGATCACGTGCTTTGCGGCGGAGACTCGTGGTTAAGGTGCAAGGCGTTGCTGCCACAGAGTAGCGAGGAGCTGTCAGGTGCCGTCACAGGCGTTTTTAATTTTCCTATCGGTTGTTTTGTCCCCTGTTGGACTTCTTATTAGACCAGAGTCAGTAATCTGCTTTTCTCCGTGCAAACTAAGCTCCGTCGTGTGGTGAGACAGAAATTAAAAGCCCTCTCCGGTCTAGTATTTATGGTCTCAGATTTCAAAATGATGCCTGAAGACACAGTCTTTTTTTGACTGATGCCTAGACGTTAAACAAGTCCTGTTAACTTTTCTTGCCCTCGGTTTTCTTATTGCTGAAGAAAATAAGACGACCTTGGGAACTCTTACCTCTTTCGTGGCAACAGTATTCTGGTTCTCCAAAGATAAATCTAGCTGGGCGTGGTGACGCACGCCTTTAATCCCAGCCCTCAGGGGGCAGAGGCAGGCTAATCTCTGATTTTGAGACCAGCCTGGTCTAAAAAAAGTGAGTTGCAGGACAGCCAAAGGTACCCAGAGAAACCCTATCTCGGAAGAAAAAGAAAGAAAAAGCCTTAGGAGTTCCCTGGTGCACCTCGCTGGGAGGTTCTTAGGAAATTAGGCCTGCTTGAATCAGGACGCTTTGTCTCTGGAACCTTCAGTTCATCAATGTGATGTTAGGAACTAGACACAGTCAGTCCCTCAGAAGGAAGCAACAAGGAACTGTGTGATAATGTGACTTCTCTGAGTCCTTGAGAATACCGCGGTTCAGTGAAAGTCTCAGGAATGGTGGGGTACATGAAGATAGCTATGTGAGGATCCCTGCAGCTGAAAGCAGGGAAACCCTGCATTTTATGTAACAGTTGTGGGAAGAGTGGATGAATCTAATCCTGAATACAGAACCGTTGGTGTCCTGTTGTCAGCTTTGCTATTGGTTGGTTGAATCATAGGTTGACCAGTACATTGTATGCCTTTACCCCAATCAAGCCCCTGTCGGAATGAAAGTAAGCATTTTTAATAATTACGTTTTAATAAATTACATTTAGAAATGAGTTTCTAAACTGTTGACTTTGTGGTGCCAAAAGCCTGAGTAACCTCCCTACTTAATAGGTTGCCACTTCCCTTAATGAACTGATTCCGTTGCATCTTGTTTTAGCTACTGTTTGTATGTTTTGGGGGCTGGAGATACAACTCAGAGTAAGCAGACACTCTGCCATTGCTACTGTAACTGTAACTGTGTCCTCCACCCAATAAAGTGATTCACGGACATGTATTATATGGGCATATGGACAAGTGCCTGCCTTGCGTGTGCGCGCACACGGGTGGATGAGTGATGTACTGGGGATGTGCAAGTGCACATGCCCATGCATACGTAGAAGCCAGAGGTCAATGTCATCATCTTTCTCTATCACTCTCCATTTTATATTTTGAGTTCTTGAACCTGGCGCTAGCTAGCCAGCAAGCCCCAAGAATCCACCTGTCTTGACCCGCCCCCCCAGTAATGGGGCTACAGACAGGTGGCTCTGCACCTATCTTTTATACGGTCTAAACTTAGGCATTTGTCTTTGTATGCCTAGCATTTTACCAACTGGGCTATCTTTTCTGCCTCAATGCCAAGCTGAGATCTGTGCCAATCTATTTTACAAGGTGTATCTATCTTTGGGGGGGGGTGTTGTTTGTTTGTTTTTTGAGACAGGGTGTTTTGGGTTTTTTTTTTGAGACAGGTTTCTCTGTATAGTCCTGGCTGTTGTGGAACTCACTTTGTAGACCAGGATGGCCTCGAACTCACAGAGATCCGCCTGCCTCTGCCTCATGAGTCCTGCACCACCCCCACCCGGCACGACAAGGTGTATCTTATTGAAGCAATATTTGCACACTTGCACTCATGTGGCTCTTTCTTTCTTGGCAGGATCTCCCAGCTATCCAACCCCGGCTAGTAGCGGTCAGCAAAACTAAACCTGCAGACATGGTGATTGAGGCCTATGGCCATGGCCAGCGCACTTTTGGCGAGAACTATGTAAGACACCTCTTATAAAGAGCCCCTGGAGGAGTTGTGACTACCAGGCTTCTGACTCATTCTGTTCTTACTCCTTAGGTTCAGGAACTGCTAGAAAAAGCATCAAACCCTACGGTGCGTAGACATGGGAAATGTTGGTTTCGTATAGAAGTCTTAGCTCTTAGCTGAAGGTTCGACCCATGTTGGTGGTGGAGTTTTAGAGCAGAAAGCTGGGCTAGAGACAGAAATTGCCCACGCTTCCCTGGAGCCCCAAATAATTCATAGCTAGCCTTTCTGTCTTTCTTCAGACCTTAATATTCTCTTTGTATCTGTTTGTGGATAAAGATTTAGGAGCTAGCTGAGTCTCGGGAGATTTGAAAGCATAAATCAGAGGCTATAGAATGCAGCCCAGTGGCAGAGTGCTTGCCTTGAAAACAAATCGTCTCTAATGAATATCTGAAAAATACAGTGAGTTGATGGGAACGAGGGTAGGAAACAGCATTGGGCTTCAATGACTCTCTGGGTTTCCTTGTGTCTCAGTGGGAGACTGGCTGAAGAGAGCAACGGTAGTTCATCAGCGGAGGGACAGGACAGGCGTGAAAGGGCAGAGCTGACAGGGCCTCCGTGGAGCCCATATCAAATGATTCCCTTTTTCTCTTCAGATTCTGTCTTCCTGTCCTGAGATCAAGTGGCACTTCATTGGCCATTTACAGAAACAGAATGTCAACAAATTGATGGGTAAGACAAAACTCTATAAATCTGAAGACAGGCCTTCTCTGTGACTGTATTGCTTCTCCCACCTTCTGAGGAAGCAGCTTTGAGAACCCTCCTAGCTCACCGTTTTAAATAAAACATGGTAAAATAAAAAGAATGAAGCATAAGGATTGGGAGGGGGTGTGGCCAAGCAAGAGAGTGTTCCTAGCACTTACAAGGCCCTAAGTCAATCCACAGCACCATAAAAAATAATTCATAACTACAGAACTATTTAACCATGTGGCATGTGAGGATTTCAAATTACTTCTCTCAGATATCAAAATTTAGGAAACCTGTGTTTTTCCCCCTTTTTTGAGGGAGTTAGGGTGAGGCCGATTGTGTGTATAGAGGTCAAAGGACAACACAGAGGAGTTGGTTCTCTCTTTCCATTGTGTGGATCCCAGCGATGGAACTCAGGTTGACAGGCTTGGCGGCAGGCATCTTTACACTAAACCGTCTTGTCTCCCCTGGTATCAGCATTATCAGAGTGCAATTGATAAAAGCATATCCAACTACAGTAAATTGCGCACATTGAAAGTGTTTGATTTGATAAGTTTTGACATAGGATTACAACTTTGAAACTATTACAAGAGTTAAAGCAGTGGGTACCCATCACCCCAGAGGCTCCTTCCTGTCCTCTTGTCCAAGTAATCCTGTCTGTTTTGCTTTAGAATTTTGTGTAAATGAATTTAAAAAAAAAAAAGTATCTGATCTCTGTCCTCATCAAGCATTTGACCTTTGTCGTGTTTGTGTGATTCCTTCATCTTATTCAATAGTATTTCACTGCATAAACGTATTACCATTCCATATTACACTAGTATTCCACTGCATACACGTGTTACAGTTCCGTATTATACTAGTATTCCACTGCATACACATGTTACAGTTCTGTATTACACTAGTATTTCACTGCATAAACGTGTTACCATTCCATATTACACTAGTATTCCACTGCATAAACGTGTTACAGTTCCGTATTACACGAGTATTCCACTGCATAAACGTGTTACAGTTCTTCATTCACATTGAATATTTAGTTACTTGTGGTGTTGAGGTATTACAAAGAAGCTGCTATACCGGTTATGGTGGCACAAGCCAGAATTCCCAGCACTAAGGATAAACAAATGTAATAAAAAAATAAAAGAAAATGTCAAACCATTATTTCTTCACACTTTGGTTTTTATTCCTCCATTTCTTATACTATTTCAGAGTTCACTATTTGTTTTCATTTCTTTCTGCAGAGGCAGGCAGATCTCTGAGGTAGAGGCCACTGGTCTACACAGAGAGTTTTAGGCTAGCCTGCCTCAATAAAATAAAATAGAGGGGATGGAGAGATGGCTCAGAAGTTAAGAGCACTTCAGAGGACCTGGGTTTGATAACCCAGCGCCCATATGGCAACTCACAACTGTCTCTAATCAGGGGATCCAACACTCTGTTCTGGCCTCCTCAGGCACCAGGAACAAACCTGCACATATCTTCTTGCAGGCAAAACATCTGTGTGCCTAAAATAAAATTAAAAAAAATTAAAAATAAAACTTAAAAAAATTAAGTAAATAAAAATTCCTCCTGTGTATCATTTTGAATTGTTTTATTTTCTGGAGACAAGACCTGGCTGTGTAGGATAGGATGGCCTTCAGCTCACCTCCCTCTGCCTTGTCACCCAAGTGCTGGGATTATGGGTATGTGCCACCACAATCTTTAGTGGTTTAAATTTGATAGCTATGTAGTGTGAGGTTTGAGCATGTTGACCCTGCTGTCCAAAAAGTTTCAGATTTTGGATCTTCAATTTTCATACTATAAATTCTGAGGCCACCATAAAAACCATACAACAAAGAGTTATGGCTAATAAAAGCATAAAATGAGATAGCCATTATAGAATTAGTCCCAAAGACAGAAACAATAAGAAAGGTCAGGCTAGGGAAATTTAAAAACTTGCCCAAGATTAAGCACTAAAAGGTGGCAAGGCTATCCCTGGCAGCCAGAATACCATCACCACCACCACCAGAGCTCCAGATCGCTCATGTTTGGACTGGGGTCCGTGTTTGCTTTTGTTGCTTTGATGAACTTGAAAAAAGCAACTTGGGAAGAAAGGGGGATTTTGGCTTACACTTCCACATCACTTTCCATCACTGAGGGAACCAAGGCAGGAACTGAAGCAGATACCATGGAGGAATGTTGATTACTGGCTTGCTCCCCATGGCTCACTCAGCCTACTGTCTTAGACAACCCAGGACTACCTGCCCAGGGATGGCACAAATCAGTGAGCTGTGCCCTCCCACACCACGTCAATCATTAATCAAGAAATGCCCACAGACATTTGCCTACAGGCCAGTCTTAGCAAGGCATTTTCTCAGTTGAGGCTCTCTCATCCCAGATGACCCTGGCTTGTGTCAAGTTGACAAAAACCACAGCAACTGGTTTTGCCATTCTGAGTGATGTCATTGGCTGTGCCTAATGCCGAATTTGTCAGTTGTCAGAGTTTGGCATCTGGTACATGCCGGTTTGGAGGAAGGGTCTTTGTTTTTGCTAGAAGTTTGAGTCTTTAGATTATGTGGAAGAAATAACTTACTGTCCTTAACTACTACTTCTTTCCTCTGCTAGTGGAACTTCTCATCATATACCATCCTGTGAATAATTCTACTTTTGTTTGTTTGTTTTTTGCTTTTGATTTGTTTAGACAGAGTCTAACTCTAACCCAGGTTGTCATGGAACTTACTTATTCTATAACCCAGGCTGGCCTGGAACTTACTCTATAACTGGCCTAGGACTTGTGGTATTCCTCCTGTCTCATCCTGAATGCTAGGTCTACAGGCATGAACCACCAACACACCGTGCAAGATGCCTGACAGTTTTGTTTGGATTTCAGACATGATTTTATCGTGCTCAGTTCTAGCTATTTTTATTATCCTATAAATATTCTTCTGCTTTGTTCCGGAGCATAGTTTATATTTTATCAGAACAATTTGATCCCTTTTAGGGTTTGGGATTTTTGTTTATTTGGTTGATTGGATTTTCATGTTAGAGTTTTTTCCAAGTAACCCTGGCTGTTCTGAAACTCTCTCTGTAGATCAGGCTAGCCTCACACAGAAAGATCTATCTCCGCCTCCTAGCACTGGGATGAAAGTTGTATGCCACCGATACCCAGCTTTAGGTCTTGTTCTTGATATCAGTTAGTGTATAACCAGGCCAGAGCTGAGTTTAGGATTAATTATCACTGCCAAGGCTTAGCCATCCTTTACGTCCTGACCAGTACTCCACGTCCTTTGTGAAGCCCAGGCCATTTCTCCTAACTTATAATTTCCTCGCATGCGTGCACGCGTCAGTACTCAGCTGAAGCCCATTCAGATCAGCAGTTCATGAGCGCAGCTCTGTCCTCACATTCTGCAGAGAGCCCTGCCCTTATTTATTATGCATACAATGTTCTGCTGGCGTGTACATGCCAGAAGAGGGCACCAGATCTCATTACAGGTGGTTGTGAGCCACCATGTGGTTGCTGGGAATTGAACTCAGGACCTCTGGAAAAGCCGCCAGAGCTCTGACCCATCTCTCCAGCTCCCCACCCCTTGGGCTAGTTTTAAAGACACGAGGAAGGTCGACTAGATGGCTCAGGGAATGAAAGCACTTTTGAACAAGCCTGACGACATTCATGAGTTTGAACCTCCAGTTCCATGGTAGAAAGAAAGAACCAGCTTCCATAAGTTATCCCCTGACCTCCATACATGAACTATGTCACACACATGCCACACATACATCATATGCATATGATAATACAAAAATGATAATAGAATCCAGTTCCTATAGTTTTTTTCCTCCCAGTACTAGGGATTGAACCTAGGGCCCCTCTCATGCTAGTCAAATTTTCCACTGCTAAACTATTTCCCTGTCCCTTTTTCAAAGTTCGAGTTAGGCCACATTACTTAGGCTAGAGTTGAACTCATTTTGTTGCCCAGGTAGGCATTAATAACGCATGATCCTTTTGCCTCTTTGTCCCAAGGAACCAGGATTTTACAAGCCTATACAGCTCACCCTAGCCTGAGAAGTCTAGCCATGTTTTTGGTAGAAAGTTTCATTTAGCCCTATTTGGCCTCAGTCTCATTGTATAACTGAAGATGACATGGAGTCTCTGGTTCTCCTACCCCTGCTTCGTAAATGCTGGGATTACCAACACGCAAGAAAGAAAGAAAAAACAACCTAGTGAGGCCCTGATTTAGTTACTTATCTGTTTCAGTGATTAAAATGCAATGAACAAAAACAACTTAAGGAAAACATTTGTATTGGCCTGTAGTTCTAGAGACTAGAATCCGTCATGGTGGGGAAGGCGGGTGTGGCAGCAGGAGTGGTGCAGTTCTAGAGACTAGAATCCATCCTGGTGGGGAAGGCGGGTGTGGCAGCAGGAGTGGTGCAGTTCTAGAGACTAGAATCCATCCTGGTGGGGAAGATGGGCACAGCAGCAGGAGTAGGATGCTGGCTGATCACACTTTCTTCCACATAAAGGAAGCAGAGGGAGCGAGAACAGGAAGTGTGAAGAGACTCTAAAAGCCCCCCCCCGCCCCGCGCGCGCGCCATGATGTACTTCCTTTCTCAAGTCCCTCCCTCCTAAAAGTTCTAAAATAGTCCCAAACAGCGCCACCAACTGGTGACCAAGTGTTCAAACACATGAGCCATGGGGGAACATCTTCCATTCAGACCACCACAAGCCCTATCTCACAAAAAAGAAAAACAAAGGCAAATAGTGAAGGCTGGGGATGTGCGGGTCAGTGGCAGGGGACCTGTCTCATGCACAAGGCTCAGGGAATAAAGAAGAAAAGGATGGAGGGCGGGGAAAGCAGTTAGCCAGCACCTGGAAGATTTCTGTACTCAGTGCAGTAAACTGCTGGGGTCACATCACGGTCCTTTGTGGCAAGAGTCATAGTTCATCTTCATAGCAGGTGGCTTGATGACCTCACTGTCTGCCCGAGCATCCAGTAAGCGCTGTTCTCGTGTCCTTGTCAAGTAGAAGACCTGTCCTGGAAAGCTTAGGAACATAATCGATCTCCTTCCCAGCTAGCATGTCAGCCTTTGGATGGCCTCCGTTCTCTGTCATTTGGCCCGGTTCACTCAGTTTGAACAGAGACTTAGTTAGATCAGACCTGCTATTCAGAATCTCAGTTAGCAGCCTCTGGAAGTGTCGCTCTCCACACAGATGCAGCCTGGTTGTGCTGTGTTAGTGTTTTCCTTGTCCACCTTTGCTGCTGAGATGGGGCTTGTCTGCCTTTGAACTTCGTGTCTATTAAACTTTGTTGGTCATCTTCTTAGCCAGTCATAACATTTAACTGTCCTTTCTTTGCCCACAGTATCTTCCTTTACAGATCTAAGGTCTGTTGCGTGCTTCCTCCAGCAACAGGGAAAATGAAGACTGTTCCCTTCTCTCTTTCTCGTTGCAGCTGTTCCAAACCTCTTCATGCTGGAAACCGTGGACTCCGTGAAGCTGGCAGACAAGGTGAACAGTTCCTGGCAGAAGAAGGGTTCTCCTGAACGGCTAAGGGTGATGGTCCAGATTAACACCAGTGGAGAGGAGAGTAAGTGGCCAGCCCTGACTGTAGATATTGGATGCGTTAGGTGGCTGAAGCTGAGGTGGGGTGGGGAGTAAGCATCTGATATGGACATTGTGGGGGGACACCAGCCTCTCAGTAGTCTGCTTTGTCACGACTCAGCAGTAGGCACCTCCTGGTAGGTGCTGATTTTGAGCAATGATAACTTTGATGTCCTAGCAGCCATCAGAGATCTTCATCAGTCCCCTCCTGAAAGGGATTGAGAGCTGCATGCATAATACTCCTTGGGTCTCGGGACAGTCACCCAGTGTTCCATGAGGCCAGACTAGAAGAGAAACTGCTGAGGGGCTGCCTCTTGGGATCGGCACAGCCGTGCTGCAGCCGTGAGTCACAGAGGAGTGTGGGCTTGCACATCAGACAGATGAGTTCTCAGGCTCCACCACTTTCTGTCTTTGGAACTTTCTGTCAGTTACCTAATCTCTCTGCACCTGAACTCCCTTATGTGGCAGTGGCATGGGGGTGCCCCCTGTCAAGAGTATAGTGAGGGTTCAGTGCAGTGGTGCAGAACCCTGGACCTGCAAGACCCTTGCTTGCTCTTTGCTAAGAGTAAATGCGAGGCACTAGCCTGTAGCCATCTTCTAAGTGCTCATGTGTGGCAGATCTTGGCATGGAGGAGCCCAGTGTAGGCATGATTTCCAGGTGTGCTCTAGAGTCAGGCTGCCTGGGCTCAAATCTCAGGTTCACAGTTCTAGTCTTCTAACCTTAAAAGGGACTTAGCCTCCTGCCTCAGTTTCCTCTGGAGGCTGACACTAGTGAGAATCCTTGCAGTGACTGTATAAAATGTAAAGTCTTAGGGCTGGCAGTGTTCAGTAGACTTTAATGGTTACCATTGCTATGTTCTATGAATGCTCCCTGACTGGCTACACTGCATATAAGTAGATACAGAACTGACTCCAGAGTGTCTTTATTACATTTCTTGACAATTGGCTGTGATTTGCCCTAATTAAATCATAGTGAAAATTCCTGACAACTCCATTTAATAAATGGGGGCAAAAGCAAAGCAATATTAATAGTTCTTAACTACATAACAAATAATCACCTGCTGTGGATCCCAAACCAGTCTCAACTGGTAAACTAAGCTTTGCAAATACACAGTGACAAATTTATTATGTGTATATAATTATTTTTGTATTTCTATTAATAAATTGGTGAAGCCTTACAGATGCCAGGATTAGAAAAAAGTTTTGAGATTCATCTGGGACATTGTCAGTGTGACTCTCCCTAATGTTGCAAGACTTATGTTTCTGTTTCTGTGACAAAACACCACGACCAAGGCAACTTAAGAAGGAGGGGTTTCTTTGGTTTAGGGTTCCAGGGGGCTAAGGTCCGTGGCAGGGGAACATGGAAGCTGGAACAGAAGCCGAGGGCTCACATCTTGAGCCACAGACATGGAGGAGAGGCAGATCTAGGAGTGTTACATGGCTTTGAAACTCCCCAGCTGCACCCATGATATCTGTCCAGCAAGACCACATCTCCTAGACCTAGCTAAACAGTGCCAACCTCTGGGAACGAAGCATTCAAACACATGTGTCTATAGGGGACATTCTTGTTCAAACCACAGCATACTTTTCCTTTTCCGTTTTCATTTCCCCAGCCATTCTCAGCTGAAACCCTGTGGGGTACGGCTTAGTGCATAGAGCCTGTGTATGCAGAACCATGGGTTCAGTCTCTGGCACTGAAAAATAAAAAGTAGAATCCTGCAGTGGAGTCAAAAGAATCTGATCCAAACGTAGACCCAAGTGGAGGAGAGGCAGGCATGAAGAACTGCACCTACACAGTCCCTCTGTAGGCTCAGTTACTCCATCAGGTTTCCATCTGAGCCTCCTCTGTTGTACAGAAGGGAAGAAAGCATAGACTTCTTCTGCCTACTTAAGACATATTGGTATACCCATCCTCTGTTTCTTTCTGTGAAGGTAAACATGGCCTTCCGCCTTCAGAGACCATAGCCACGGTGGAACACATAAAGACCAGTTGTCCCAGCCTGGAGTTTGTGGGGCTCATGACCATAGGAAGCTTTGGACATGATCTTAGTCAAGGACCAAACCCAGACTTCCAGGTACAGGGGCCGGGGTGGTCTCTTGTGGGGCTGTGCGTGTAGCCCACTGGTGGGGTATTCCCACTATGTGCAGCGCCTGTGCTTGATCGCAGCCCTGGTGGGGTGCAGTGGTATTACACCAGCTTCCAGGACTGGCTGTGTGGTGTATGCGGATTGCCAATTCCCAAATAACGACATGGAGCCTTAAGATTAATTATAAATGGTCAGCCAATACTCAGGCTTGTTACTAGCTAACTCTTACATTTAAATTAACCACATTTTTTAAGCTTTTCCATGTGGTTTGGTCCCTTTTCTCAGTACAGCATGCCCATCTTGTTTTCATTTCTGCTCACAACTCCTCTGACCCCACCCTTCTTCCCATCATTCTCAGTTTGGTTGTCCCACCTATACTTCCTGCCTGGCTCCAGCCAATCACCTTTTTATTAGCCATAAGAGCAACACATTTTCACAGTAGTGTGGAACTTCAGGGACCTCTCAGAACACAGCCTGTCAGAACACAGGTTCCTCTTCTGAACTCCCCTCCGGAGAAAAAGGAAGACTAGGCCCCCAGACACACACAGACCTTCCCTAACTCAGTTTTAACTTGGTTATGGCAGTTTTTGGATTAAACTTTTCCTTTCTCTCTAGTAACTGGCAGTTTGCATTTTTATTGTTGTTGGGTTTGTTTTATGTCGCTTTTGGGTGTTGCTGGTTTTTGTCCCCACTGCTTGGGGTGGAACCTGGGGTCTGGAACATGCTGTGAAAACATTCTACCACTGAGCCACACCCACCCCGGCCCTGGCGATTTTCTTGAAAATAGGAAACATGGCTAAAGCACTTATAGTAACTTCTGATAGTTATTACACACCTCAAAATCATGAAGGATAGAATCATCAGAAATGGTTTGAAGCTGGGTGGTAGTAGCGCACGCCTTTAATCACAGCACTTGGGAGGCAGAGGTAGGCAGATCTCCCATGAGTTTGAGGGCAGCCTGGTCTACAAGAGCAAGTTCCAGGACAGGCTCCAATGCTACAGAGAAACCTTGTTTTGGGGGGAAAAAAAAAAGAAAGAAAAGAGAAAAAGAAAAATTTTGGTTTGGTAACTTTCCTTTTGTTTCCATTTTGATGAGTTTTGCTTTTCTTCTGTTTTGTTTGTTTTGCTTTAATTTGGCGTTGCTTGCTTTGTTTTAGAGACAATTTCACCACCCTGTGTAGCCCAGGCTGGCCTTGAACTCAGGGTTCTCCTACCTATTCCCAAGGATTACAGGCAGGCAGCACCACACCCAGCAGGGTTGGTCATCTTTTGACATCCCAGGAAACAACCAGAATAAAATGGTAGCCCTTATGTTTCGGTCAGGTGTTACTGCGCCTGCGGCAGGAGCTGTGTGAAAAGCTGAGCATTCCTGTGGACCAGGTGGAGCTGAGCATGGGCATGTCCGGGGACTTCCAGCATGCTGTAAGTGTCCTTGCCGGGTGGCCGAAAGGGACAGGGTAGGTCCTGCGATAGGTTTTGTGGGGAATGAGGGGGAGTCTTTTAAATGCCTCGTCCTAATCACAGTGATTCAACTGTTCTAACATTGATAAAAACTACACCCAAATACTTAAAGCCCAACGTAATGTGGGAAAAGGCTGAGGTGTGGCTCAGGGCTTAAAGAATGTGTTACGATGCAGGTTTGCTCTCCCAGCACCAAAGAAAAGAGAACTGATTTTCAAAGGCATTTCCTACGTAAGCGCTAGACGTTAGCTCTGAGACTCTGAGTGTAAACCAAGTGCCGCGCTAGTAGCTCACTCGCCTGAGTTCCTAGGGTAGTAACTGGGCCCCGTGCACACGCCTGTAGTCCCGGCACTCGGAAAACAGTCAAGCGGGCTGCTGCTGAGCTTCAAGCCAGTCTGGTCTGCCCTATAAGTTCCATGCAAGCCAAGGCTACATACTGAGACCCTGTCTTAAAAATAAACAACAAACAAGTAAATAAATAATGCAAAGTTTTTTTAAAAAAATCCAAGTATAAAATTGCATTTTTGGGGGGAGTATCATATACATTACAACAGTGTAAAAATTCTATAATACTTAGGTAACTACTTGTTCTTTCCATTTGGCCAACCATGACCCTTTGGTCGTGGAGTGCAGGGCAGCTCTTGCTGTGCCACGCTCTGCCCCACACCTCAATCTCTACCATCCTTTGTCCCCACATCGGTAAACTGCCCAGCCACTGTGCAAGTTTCCTTTCTCTCGACCAGTGCCTGAACAGTGGCCCTGCTCTGGGGACACCAGAGCGCCTAGCCGTCTTCAGCTTGGTTATTCCTTACACAGCCTCTGGGCATCCAAAACTCAGTACAGCCTCAGCACCAGCTACATTTAGCGTTTGAATCTTTCTCTGCGCCCTCTTCTTTCCCACAGATTGAAGTGGGATCCACAAACATCCGGGTAGGAAGCACCATTTTTGGAGAGCGGGATTACTCCA
Organism: Dicrostonyx torquatus; assembly: GCA_028555095.1. Lineage (NCBI taxonomy): Eukaryota > Metazoa > Chordata > Mammalia > Rodentia > Cricetidae > Dicrostonyx > Dicrostonyx torquatus. The sequence goes on along the minus strand of JAQHUG010000382.1, from coordinate 241,774 downwards.
AGAAACCCACCCAAGACAAGACTACAACAGACCTGAAGGCCTGAGTGCCAGTGGCACAAGAACAGTGAGGCCAGGCCATCTCAGAAGATGAACTATGCACCAGCCTAGGTTTTCCGTCTGGTGTCCGCATGTTCCCAGTCACACTCTCCTGCGGCCCGTATAGAACGCGGAGGATTACCTGTGTTGATGGAAACCACCTGGGCTTCGCCTCGCTGTAGGAGGCTTGATTCAAGCAGTGACTTAGGCTTGAATTTGAGGAGTTCCAAGACTTCAGAACTGACACCAAGTCAGTAGTCAGAAGCACCCAAGCCTCCATGAATGCCCTTCCCGGGGCAGCTTCTGGGTTACTGGTGTCTATAATCGAGAAACCAGGGGGATTCCCATTTGCCCTTCCACCCTAATAGAGCGTCCTACAGTTGTTCCGACAAGTCCCCACTGAACACTCACTGGCTCCTCTGGAATGGGATGATTTTTGCTGCCCTGGCCAGTGATGCCTCTAGCCACAGCTCCTCTGTGGCACTGACCTGAAATTCCAGGGTAAAGAGCACTCGGGCCTTTCCAACATCCTGCTGAAAAGATGGGACTTGGAGCCTTGGGGACTATAGTGATGGAAAGCAAGGGTTTCTTCTCGATCATGATCCTTTTCCGGCTTTAGCAGAGACTGCCCCCCACTTGGAGACAGACGCCCTTCAGCATCAGTTCCAGCGCATGGTTTCAAAGGCCTGGCTCGCCTTTTCTTCTCTGGGGACGCATTTCCCAGGTGTACTGATCGCTACCCCCCCACACACACTTTATTTATAAGCCAGAATTTTGCAGCTCTTGATTGCTTGTAATGTAACAAGATCGTCAAAAACCTGGAAGCAGCTGGGCAGAGTAGCACCTGCCCGAAACTCCAGCGATTCGGAGGTACAGGCAGAAAGAACAGATGCCAGAGAAAGGCTAAATGAGACCCTATCTAAAATAAACAAACAAGTAACAGAACAACCCCGGAAGCACAATTCTCCAGTGGGGGCTGTTTAGTTCCTGATAGGTTTTCTCTTGTTTACTCCAGCCCTTGCCCTCCGTTTATTTACCCAATAACTTCAGAACCTGCTGCTGAATGTAACTTCATAAACTTAAACCACTGTGGTTCCTGTTCTGTTTCGATCAAAGCTAGTGTGGTATTTCAGAGTCTTAAATACAAATGTGATTTGAATTATACCATCTGTGCCAACTGCAAAGTAATTAAAGGTTTATTTTTATGAACCGGTGTTAATGAGTGGATGTAGCAAAGGGGGCATCGGGGCTGATAGGAAGCAGCTGCGTTCGTTGTCGGGCATCATGCCAGCTGGCTCTGGAGAGGCATCTCCTTGAGTCAAAGATGCTGCCAAGGCCATGCCATATATTCAAGAAGAGTTCTGAACTTCAAGAGCAAGAAAATGTCTTCGTAGAGCTTCGTGACATGCCTGTAAACACAACACATGGACGGTGGCAAGTTCTAGACCATCCAGGGCTACATAGCAAGTTTCATGCCACCTGTATATTGAGGCCCGGTCTCAAATACAGAAAAGTGTTGGTTGGCAGGTCAGGAACTAGAAAGGAGCCTGCCGCCCACTGCATGAAGCTCTTTTGATCGCCTCTAGGTGGCGACATTTGTTAACCTGAAGAGCACACACACTTGGCTCCATCAGCGGTTTCTCCTACTGGGGACTGTTCAGATTTACTTGCTGTGTGAGTAGAAATGGAGGCACGAGAGGACATGTTCTCCCAGGTGACCCATGGACTTTCAGACTCACGGGTGTGTCTGGCAATCTCACGTCCATGCTGACTTGGTTAAGGGATCTGAGGGTGACTCTGGAAACTTGGAGGGGAATGAAATGGTTAAGCAATAAAAAGTCTCCCTGGCTTGTGCCTAGAGATTAATAACACAGCAGAGGAGAAGCCAGGAGAGGCTGTAGCCCAGTTGAAGAAATCCAGACTATATCCAGTGACCCTCAGCAGGATGACTCTCTTGAGAAAATTCGGCCAAGCTATGAAACTGTCTTTTGTTTCATGTGAAGCAGCTGGTCGGGTTACTCCCATGCTTTTATAGCAGCAGTGACAGCACCGGGACAAGTTTTAGAGTCCGACCCACCCATCCCCCATGCAGAATTTGCCGCCGCTCCTTGACAGCCCATGCCCTGGGTTTTGCTTTGGAGTGTGTGTGTGAGCGTGTGCACACACACACATTCCCTGTATTAGGGTTCTCTAAGCAACAGAACAGATCGTGTGTGTGTGTGTGTGTGTGTGTGTGTGTGTGTGATTTCTTAGAGTGGCTTACAGGCTGTGGTCCATGTCATCCAACAACACATGTCTCCTGCTGGAAAG
>JAQHUG010000382.1:195075-217169 GCA_028555095.1 Dicrostonyx torquatus | reverse complement strand
TTGTGAGCCACCATGTGGTTGCCGGGAATTGAACTCAGGACCTTTGGAAGAGCAGGCAATGCTCTTAACCACTGAGCCATCTCTCCAGCCCGAGGAACTGTCTTAAAGGGTTGCAGCACTAGGAAGGCTGAGAACCACTGGTTAGAGAGCATCCTTTGTGTGTAGCTCACTTGCTCTGAGAGTGTCTCTCAGCAGTCCTATCTATGCACTTGGGGAGGGCAGGGCCTGGTGTTCCAATCAGTCTCAGGGACTTCCTGAAGCTATCTTGAGCTATTAACTGCCTGAGCTTAATGAGCTTCCTTTCATGATGGAATTTTTCACCTGTGCTCGGAACATCTTGTTGTTTCATGTCCCTTTGTCCTGTGTCTTAACAAGCTTCCTTCTTGGATGGAAGGAAGGTCTACTCTCTGAGGAAACAGCCACACAACAGCAAGGCCCTAGGTTTCATCCCCAGAAGTGCAACAACAAAAGGAGCACAGCTCAAAAGTAACAACTAAATGGCTACAATGTATAGATCTGGAAAAATCAAACCGAAGCTAAAGCCAAAATTCAGTCAACCAATGAATCAAACAAACAAATAAAACCAGGTCTGGTGGCATAGGCTTAGAATTTCATCTATTGCCAAGGCTTTGATAAGAGGAGACTGGCAAATTCAAAAGCTGCCCAGGCTACAGAGTTAGTACAGGGCCCACCTGAGCAGCTTAATGAGACCTAGTTTCGAAATAGAGCAGAAAGAGGACTGGGGCTGCACCTCAGGGGTAGAGGGTTTGATAGACATTCACAAGGCCCTGGGTGTGATCCCTAGTACTGAGGGGGGATATCAGCTAAGCCACCCCCGTAAACTGAACACTCAAGAACTAGAAACCGGAGGACAGCTGTCTGATCGAGGCAGCGTGGTCTACATAGCAAGACCTTGCCTCAAAACAAACAAACACCCACTCAAGAAATTCCAAGCATTTTAGGATCTCTGTTAGGAACCAGGAACTAAATATGCCAGGCATGCCTGTACCTCACCGTACTTGTAAGGTCAGCAGTCCCAGCAGTGGGTGAGACAGGGCAGGAGTGGAGGAACTCCAGTTTGAAGCCAACTTGAGCCAATAGCGAATTGGATTTGACACCAGCCTATTGTACATAGTGAGATCATGTCTGTCTCTCTGTCTCTCTCTTTCTCACACACACAGACCAATAACATGCAGTCTATCACACAGATACGATGCTTATCATGATCACCCTTCCTTAGAATAAATATAATTGTTAAGTTAAATTTATAGGTGACCAGACTGGGAATGTAGCTCAGGAGAATTATGTTCACCTCACATGTGCAAGGGTCTGGGTTTGACACAAAGGAAATTTGTTGGTTTTAGAAACCAATGGCAATTGTGCAAGTGTGTGGTGTGGTGTATGTGTGTGTGTGTCATGGCACACATATGGAGGTCAGAAGACAACCTCCCCTGTCTCTGCTTTCACTGTGGGTTCCAAGGATTGAACTCACGCGTCAGATTTGTACAGTAAGCACTTTTACCCACTGAGCCATCCTGCCAGCCCCTCATGTCTTTTTATGTTTTAAAAGCTTGATTCCACATATGAAAGAAAGCATGCTATCTTTGTCTTTCCAAGCCTTTATATGACATATTCTAACTCTTTCTATTTTTCTGTAAATGCCTTACATTTGTTCTTTACGATTGAATATGTACATGTATGCCACATCTTTTTAATTTTTAATTTTTTTGAGATTATAATATTCCATTTCCCCTTCCCCTTTCCTCTCTCCAAGCCCTCCCATTTACCTCCACCCCTGGTTCTGTTTCAAACTTTTAGCGTTCCTTTTCCTTCGATTGTTGTTATATGTGTGTGTGCTTGCGCGTGTGTATTCCTAAATACATGAATATGACCATCTCAGTCTGTATGATTTCACTCATGTTTTCAGGTCTGACCTTGTGGTGTTGGATGATCAATTGATATGATAATCAATTAGATAATCAAATGGTCTTTTTCGACCATTTCAACTATGTCTCCTCCTCTCAACGTTCCTTAACTGCCTGTTGTTCCTTGTCTGGAGCTGAGACCTCATGGGCTTCCTCCTTCCATATTAGACGTGTTCCATGCCTATTGGTGTTTATTGGTGTTAACTTTGTTCAGGTCAAGTTTTGGCAGCCATGTTGGTGAGATTTGATGGGTGTAGCTTCTGACATTTCAAGGAGACACAGTCTCACAGTAAACTCCCTGTTCCTCTGGCTCTTTTTATTTTTTCCTTTTTCTTTTCTTTTGTTTTTTGAGACAGGGTTTCCCTGCAACTTTGGAGCCTGTCTTGAAGTTAGCTCTTGTAGACCAGGCTGGCCTCAATCTCACAGAGATCTGCTTGCCTCTGCCTCCTGAGTGCTGGGATTAAAGGCGTGTGCCACCACCACCAGGCTTCCTCTGGCTCTTACAATCGTTTTGCTTCCTACCATGTTTTCTTTATCCATTATTGGTAGACACCTAGCCTGTCCCATAGTGTGGCTATTGTGACTAGTGCTGCTATAAGCCTGGGTAGACAGATAGTGTTAGTCTTGCTGCCTTGATTTGTATTGCTGTATATACAGAAGGCATAGCTGTACTGTATGCTGGGTCTGGTTTTACTTTTTTTTTTTCTGCAAAAACTCCATACTAATTTGCACCAGTCTAAATTCTCACACATGGTGCTTGAGTGTCCCTTCCCCATTCTCACCTACATCCCTCTCTCTCCCTCCTTTCCTCCCTCCCCCACCTTCCATAGTCTTCTTTCTCTCTCTCTATAGGGTCTTTTCATGTACCTTCAGCTGGCCTGGAACTCATATGTAGACCAGCCTGGTCTTGTATTCACAGAGATCCGTCTGCCTCTGCCTCTCGAGTGCTGGGGCTATCAGCTGGCACCACTCCTGACTCGCTTTCCTTTTTAAAGCAAGGTTTCCTGTAGCCCTGGCATCCGAAAACTCTCTGTGTAGCCAAGGATGACTCTGAACTCTTGAGCCCTAATCCTCCTACCTCTGCCTCCAGAGTACTGGGATCACAGGTATGTACCACCATGCTTGCATTATGGGGTGCTAGGGACTGAGCACAGGGTCTCATGCATGGTAGGCTAGCAGTCTACTCACTGAGCTACATCCCTAGCCCTGTTGATTCTTTCTTGATGGTAGTCAATCTGACTGAAATGGAGGCGGGGAAGTCTCAATATGGTGGGGTTTTCTTCTTGTTTTTGTTTTTGAAACACAGTCTGACTATATAGCCCAAGGCTGGTGTCAGGCAACCCAGGATGCCTCAGATTCCCAGACTGCTTGTGCATAACGTGATGCTTACTCTCAACTCTGTCTAGTTTCCATTTACAGTCCCTTGATGACTCAGGATGATGGACATTTTACATTCCCTTGATGACTCAGGATGGTGGACATTTCCCCCATCCATTTAGTGACCATTTGTGCTTTTTAAGAGCATTGTCCAGGCATGGGAACCTTGGGAGAGGGTTGAAGGGAAGGGGAGAGACAGGGAGGGGAGCAGAGGAAAATGTAGAGCTCAATAAAAATCAATTAATAAAATAGAGCATTGTCCAGTTCTTTGCCTCTTTGTTAATTGGATTGTTTGCCCTTCTGATTTATGTGTTTAATTTTTTTTGAGTTCTTCATATAGGCTGGATCCCTTGTCAGATAAATATCATGCCGAGGTTTTCCTCCAGTCTTCAGGTTGTCTCTTCATTCTGGTGAGTGTGCCCTTAGCTTTATAATGTGATGCAGTTCTGTCTGTCAGTTCTTACAACTTCCTGCGTTGTAGAGACCGACTCAGAAAGATCTTACTCATGCTTCAGACTTCTTAAAAGGAGTTATTATTATTAGCCAGCAGCAATGGCGCACGCCTTCAATCCCAGCCATTGAGAGGCAGAGGCGGGCGGATCTCTGTGAGTTCCGTGAGGTCAGTCTGGTCTTCAGAGCGAGTTCCAGGACAGCCAATGCCACACAGGTGAGTACGTGTATGAGCGTGTGTGTGTGTGTGTGTGTGTGTGTGTGCCATAGAAGGCCAGAAAAGGATGTCACATCCCTTGGACTGGGCATTACAGGTGGTTATGAACCGCCCAATATGAGTGCTGAGAGCCAAACTCTAATTCTGCAAGAGCCAGTACTCTTTTTTTTCTTTATTTTACGTTCCACAAGCCCTGGTTCTTAAGCAAACCCAGCAAACAAAGAATCAGTTATTCCAGTCACATTTCATTGGCTAAAGAAGGCGCATGACTTCATCTAACTCCAGAGAAAGAGGAAGGTAGGCATTGTCCCCTGAACCTAGAAGGACTGGAACCATTAGTGAGTAGCCCCATCACCCATCCCAACACAAAACTGACCTTAAACTCAAATTTCCAAGCCAGATGCAGAGTATTTTAATTCTTTGTCCCATGCTTCTTTTTAAATCTAAAAAGATAATGATGTTAATGCTAGTTTCTAATGTTTAACGACTATCCTGAAAACATTCATTTTCCTTACCCCTTTATTTTTCTTTCTCTTGTCCCAGGCCTAACCCCTCTCTCTTCATGTCAGAATTGAATAAGGGCTCAAGGGAGCTGGGACATCTCAGAAGAAGCAATCTGACTTAGGGGTAAATGCTGGAGCTGGACCGTGCTCTCTGCTAATTGACTTACTCTTCTTGTCTTTGAGTTTTTGAAAGTGGGAAATATTTACATGGTGAGACCTTGTCAGCAGCATAGGCAGTCCACCCTCCTCCCCAGGGATATTTTCTAGTAAAAGCTATATTAGACTCACCTTGAGCCTCAGACCTCCCTGGATTTCTCACCTGTGTATGAAATCCATATATCCACTCTTCAGGGGTTGAACCACGGCCTGCATGTTTACGTAATGAGAATAACAAGATGATCAGGACCAAAGGCATGGGGGAGACACGGGCCGAGCAAAGAGAAAAACGTAGGGTAGAGCCAGTACTCTTAACACATGAGCCATCTTTCTAGACCATCATGTTTATATCTTGAAGTGTTTCCTTCTTTTTTTTTTTTTTTTTTGAGACAGGGTTTCTCTGTAGCTTTGGAGCCTGTCCTGGAACTAGCTCTTGAAGACCAGGTTGGTCTCGAACTAACAAAGATACGCCTGCCTCGGCCTCCCGAGTGCTGGGATTAAAGAAGTGGGCCACCACTGGGCATGTTTCCTTCTAAAATGTATCAAAGTTTTGCATCCTCTCTTCGGGTCTTGCATCAGAAAGTCTTTGCTCCATTTTGAGTTTATTTTTGTCCAGGGTGAGAGACAGGATTGAGTTTCATTTCTCTGCACCGTGTCCAGTTTTCCTAGTATCGTTTCTTGAAGCTGCTTCTCTCTCCCAATGTCTATGGTCGACTCCTCTGGCTTAGTCAAATAGGTGTTGGTATGTGGGTTTGTTTCTGGGTTTTGCTATTTTTCTCTAACTCATTAGTCTATATGTTTGTTTTTTGTGTCAAGAAAAGTAACTTTAAACCACCATCATTTTTCTTTCCTGTTTCTGCTTCTCTCAGTCCTTCCGGTCTGTAAACTCAGTCTCTTCTGCTTGGCTCGCTGGCACACTCATTTTACAGAATGAAGTATTGCCTGATTCAAGAACAATAAACACACATAAACAAAAACAGATTTTTTTAAAAAAAAATTAGAATGGCAAACAAAAGCCAATTAAATTCCTTAAATTAAATGTGCTGTAGCTATGTTTCTTTCTTTCTTTCTTTTTTTCTTTTTCTGCTTGTTTTGAGACGGCATCTCTTATATCCCAGTGTGGCCATCTATCCAAGGTTCACCTTGAACTCCTGATCGTTCTGCCTCTACCTCTGGAGTACTGGAACTACAGTTTATAAAGTGTTTTTGTGGATCTAACCCAAGGCTTTGTGTGTGCTAAGCAAGCACTCTACTGCGTGACCTACAGCTCCTGCCTAAATTACGGCTTTTATATTTCATTTTATCTTCATTCACAGAAGAGAAAGTTGTAATGGAGATGTAAGACCAGAATACAGCCTTACCTTCAACCTTCAACAACAATGCTGTGTTCCCCTAGAAGGTGGAAAACCACGGCTTTAAAGCCCTCCTGAAATAGGGCTGGGTGGCATCAGCCCTGTGCCTCATGGTGGCTCAGGGCTAATTAGAAGCAATGGTTCAATGCCACATTACAAATCAAACCAATGACCTGCCATCATCTCCTCTCCGTGATGTTGCCAGGATTCTGTCTCTGAAAGACATCAAAATGCAGAAGGGATCTAGAAAACCCTACTGAGATGAAGGCATTCTCTCTCTCTCTCCCCCTCCATGGTTTCTCTGCATAACTCTGACTATCCTGAAACTTGCACTGTAGACAAAGTTGGTCTTGAATTTAAGAGATCCTCCAGCCTCTGCCTGCAAGTGCTGGGATTAAAATTACAAGTGTATGCCACTTTGCCCGGCTGAAGGTATTTCCTTAGTTGAAGTTTCTCTTTTCAGATGAGTCTAACTTACGTCAAGTTGACAAAACAGACTAACCAGGACAATGTGCAACACCTCTTCTGGGCCCCAAAAGCATACCCACATACCCATGTGTCACACAGATGCACACAGACACACATATAGGTAGGTAGATAAGTAGATAGATTAGATAGATAGATAGGCAGACAGACAGACAGACAGACAGACAGACAGACCTCCCTCTGCTGTGAGGACTAAAGAACCAAATCTTCTTTCTTCTTCCTTCTAGACAACCTCCTACTACATACTCTGGGCTGGCCTTTAACTCAAGGTCCTCCCACCTGGATCTTCTAAGTGCTGGGGCTGTAGTCATGTGCTACCATACTACACTCAGAACTTTTTAGATGTAGTGTCTGTCCATGGGTATGCAGAACAGTGCAACAATGTAGTTTATGTATTCAATATGTAATTGTCAAATTAGTATAATAAGCAGTTCCCAAGCTGCATCTGAGACATGCCTATAATCTCAGCGCACAGGAGATGGAGGCAGGAGGATCGGGCATTGAGGTCATTTGAGGCCAGCCTGGGCTACATAAGATCCTGTTTCAGAAAACTAAAAGTGCTTCTGTTCTTCTTACACATTAGTATACACATTCCCGTGTAGTGGTATTTTTACAGCTATTCTGGAGTACGTCATCTAGGCTGAGCATGTAGCTCAGTGGAAAAGTTCTTGCTCATCATACACAGGCCTTGGGTTGGATCCCCAGTATCACAAAGAAAGAAAAGACAGAACTCTTTCATAAATTATTATAAGTAGCTGTTCTCCTGCTGTGCTACAGAAAACCAGAACCAAGGTGCCTATAATGGATAAATGTGATATATAAGCATAATGGAATGTTAATTGCTCTTAAGGAAAATTGACAGCAACATGGTTATTGTGTTAGCAAAATAAGCCAGGCATAGAAGTTAGTTAATCCCCACCAAGTTCTTTTAAGAGTAAGGTAGTCAGGCAGTGGTGGTGCACTTTTTTTTTTTCTTGGTTTTTCGAGACAGGGTTTCTCTGGCTTTGGAGCCTGCGCTGGAACTAGCTCTTGTAGACCAGGCTGGTCTCGCACTCACAAAGATCCGCCTGCCTCTGCCTCCCGAGTGCTGGGATTAAAGGCGTGCGCCACCACCGCCCGGCTACACTTTTAATCCCAGCACTTGGGAGGCAGAGGCAGGTGGATCTCAGTGAATTTGAGGCCAGTCTGGTCTACAGAGTTAGTTCCAGGATAGCCAAGGCTATTACACAGAGAAACCCTGTCTTGAAACAAACAAACAAAAAAAAAGAGTAAGGCAGAAGGTGAATGACACAGGCCTGTAATATAGGCTCAGGTGTGGAGACTGGAGGATTTTGAGTTTCGAGGCCAGCCTAGGCTACAGGGAGAGTATTAGTCTAGCTGAGGCTATGCAGCAAGAGACTATCAAAAAGGGAAAAAAGGAGGAGGAGGAAGAAGAGGAGAAAGAAGGGGGGTGTAAGCTAGTATTTGTGAATTCCTGGAGATTTATGGAATTCACTTTACCAGAAACAGGTGGGCTGTACGTCTGCTCCCTAAACCCTCTACTCTCTTATCTTATATTCAACCCTACCTTTTGTTGCAAGGTCTACTCAGTATAGTTAAGAAGAGGGATATGATTCAGTGGTAGAGCACTTGTACAGAATCTGTGAGTCCCTGGGTTCAGTGTGTGTGTGTGTGTGTGTGTGTGTGTGTGTGTGTAAATGCAAAGTCTGCGAAGGAAGTCTCTTGTCCCACAAAACATCTGAGACTGACTAGAATACAAATAGTATTGGCATGGTAGGCATTTAGCATGGATATATATAGTTTATACATACATTGAACACATATGTACATGCATGCATGCATGCATCATACATACATACAGGTTATATATATGTATAATTTTTTTATTTACATTCCTTGAGCTAGGAATTTAGATATCCCATGCTGATCTCAAACTTGATATGTAGTCACGGCTAGTCAAGGCCAATTCTTGATCCTCCTAACAATACATATATTTAATTGGTCAGCTCCTTAACTAGATTGCCTGAATGTAGAAATGAAATGTGAGTTTCCCTTCTCTCTCAAAAAAGAAGCCTCAAAACAAGACATTTGGGGGGGGTGTGGGCACGTAGGGATTTGGCTCAGCTGGTACAGTGCTTGTTTGCCTCGCATGCATGAAGCTCTGGGTACTATCTGTCCCTAGAACTTCATAGCTGCTGGGCAAGGAAGCATCTTCCTGTAATCCTAGCACCTGGGAGGTATGGCTAGGAAGACCGGGAGTTCAGAATCATCCTTGGCTATGCAGTGAGTTACAGGCCAGGCTGGGATGTGTGAGCCCCTGGGTGTGTGTGCGTTGTGTTCCTTTTAAGACTCAGTCACATAATGTTGACCATTAACTCCCGGGTTGAGGTGAATATCATGCCTCAGCCTCCCAAGTAGTAGGACTACAGGTGAGTACCAGGTAGCAGTTTTCTAACACACACACACACACAAAATCAAACCTGTACCTGAGTACAGGCAGGAGAATGCAACCTTTGGGGGAAAGCAATGAGCAACTTGAGGGGCACTTAGAAAGGATTTCAAAGGGAAGTGCTCACTCCTGCTCTTCAAGACTTGGGTTGCCTCCTCCATATATACCAATGGAGGTGCACTGTGCAGAAGTCAAAATGGTGCCCATCAGAGCGGGAGTGCTGTGTAAATGTCTCCACCAGGCATCCGATGCCTACCGCGGTGTACTTCTGCTCTATGGCCTGCCAATGCCATCTGTAATTCATGAGCCTCAGAGGGTTCAGGGAACAAGAGACTTCCTCCTGGGACTTTTAGCAAAGTGACAGAGCCAGAGGCCTCTCAGCTCTTCTCTGTGTTAGATAGGCAGCTTGGGTCTACGTGCCTGGTGCCTGCCCATCTCTGGCCCCTTTCCTGAGGAATGCAGTCTCCACTAGGCCTGCCTAAGGCTCCTGCTGGGAGCGTCCATTCCACTTCTCATTTCCTCCATTTGCAATCACTATTTATTTATCTTTGGACGTTTAAGGAAACAGAGCCTGCCACAGGGATTGACCAGGGAATCTAGTGAGGGAAAGCTAAGAAAGAAAACTAGTATCTGCTGCCATCAAGCCGGGGGAGAAGCTGCTTCCCTGCAAAGGAGGTGGGAGATGGCTCCTGGTACCACAGTGGCAGAAAAAGGCACCAGGCACCCCATCAGATCCAAAGTGTGGTCACTCTGCTGGCGCTGTTGGGGAGCAGTTCAGCCCTAGCCCTGAAGCTGGCCTCTGGCTCCAGCCTTCTTTTCAGTTGGCATTCAGTACATCTGTCACCAGCTGCCGGTTGTTGCTCCTGTTGCTTTCTGAGGCAGTGTCCAGGGGCACTTCATTCTCCTCCCTGTTGTCAAGGTCAGATCCCACCGTCGACTGGACCTTCTTGCTCCTTCTCATGCCACAGTGCGCATTCATAGACGAGACAAGCAGGACCCAGTAGATTCCATTCCCCTAGGTGATGTGTGCTCCCGAGTGCTGGGATTAAAGGCGTGGGCCACCACCGCCCGGCCTTTATTTTCCCTCTTTTTCTTTAGCATTTCCCAAGCCCAAACACACACACACACCACACCACACAAGCGTCTGTGCACTAACAGGAGGCTAACTCAGTGTCTGCTTTAGCCTTTGACCTCTTCTTGGCCTAATGACATGCACCCCCTGCTGGGCAAGGTCACTGCTCACAGGGTAAGGTCTAAGGCCTCCTTGTCTCAGGCTTGTGTCCTCCTGCTGTGACCTCAATCGAAATTTTGGGGGTGGGAACAGTACTGTGAAAGTCAACTTTAGATTGGCCCATCGTGTCAGGGGCCAAGAAAAACCTTAGATCCTGAGCAAAGCTCAACCCTGAACACGAAGCCCCAGACATCCCAGGCCAAGCCTGAATGAACTTCAGCAGAAGTCCTAGGAACAAGGGTATAGGCAGATGAGAGGGTTTTGTGAAAAGTGATGGTTGCCTTAGAGGTCTGAGCTGGGTTGTGGAAAGAAAGGGTCCTGGCCAGTAGAAAGAGTCGAGATGGAAAAATAGTTTTGGTGCAGGGAGAATGGGAGTGGGTGGCTGTTCAAGCTGGCTTCTAGGCTTGCACTTGAAGGAGGGCAGCTGCCTAGCTGAGCATCGGGCGGCGCTAGGGCCTCGCAGAGTGATGAGGCGGTGAGGGAGGCGGGCGGGGGCTGGCGGCTGCAGCGGCGCGGCGCCGAGCTGCCCCCATCCATGGCACGGAGTTGCGGCGGCGGCAACAGCAGCAGGAGCCAGGCGCAATCCGCTAGGTCTCAGCGGCGCGCAGAGCGAGCCGGCGACGCGCGGGGACCAGGCTCCCATTGGCTCGGAGCGCTGCGCTGAGACTCAGGCCGCTCCCGCAGGGGCCACCCGAGCTGCGCTGTCAGTGGCGCCCGCGTCCCGCCGGGCCCCGGTGCTCGCAAGCCATGCCCCCGGGGCGACGCAGCGGGGACCCCGAGCCTTGCCTCCGCCCAGGGCCCCCCGCCCCGCCCTCGGGCGCCCGGGGCTCCCGCTGAGCACGCCTCCCGCACGCCCGGGTCCCTCCGGCCGGCGCGCCGTCTGGCCCCTGCGCTGTAGGTCCCCGCGGGGCGATGGGTTGATGGGCGCCGGGGGACGCAGGATGCCGGTGCCGCCCGTGCGCCTGCTGCTACTGCCGCTGCTGCTGTGTCTTCTGCTCCTGGCTCCAGGAACTCGGGGTGCGCCTGGCTGCCCGGTCCCCATCCGCGGCTGCAAGTGCTCTGGGGAACGGCCCAAGGGACTAAGTGGTGGCGCCCACAACCCGGCTCGAAGGAGGGTGGTGTGTGGCGGCGGGGACCTCCCCGAACCTCCGGACCCCGGCCTTCTGCCAAATGGCACCATCACCCTGTGAGTACCCTACCCTGTGCTGGGTCAGGACAACGAGTGGGACCTAAAAGCAGGGAGGGGGGGTGAATCTTGCCACTTGAGAGACTGGGTAAAGTCTGAATCCGGGCATCAGTCGGGAAACTGGGAATCAGGCTGTCCTCCAAAGAGACAGGCACTGCGGAAATCCGCTCACCTGCACAGGTGAAGTGCGAGTGGACGCTGGAGGAACATCCCTGTTGCTTGTCCTAAGTGAGCTATCACTAGATTTGTAGCCTTAAGGGACCCTGAGCTGGGTGGGAGTGGGAAGGCTGATTGATCGGGGCCAGGGACCCCCTAGGTGGCAGTGGTTCTTACTGAGGCTTCAGAACCCGCACGAGGGAGACCCTCCTAGACTCAGATGCCGAGCCTGGACCCTTAACTGGGATAATTGAGTCTGCGGTGCCCCGCCCCGGGCCTGCGGAGCACTGCTCCAAGCCGGGCTTCATTGGGCAGGAGGAGCGTGAGTTCCGCTAAGCCTATCCTTGGAATGCTGGAGCTTCTAGTCTGAATGAACCTCACCCACCTTGTCCCAATTACCTCTTGGGCTCTCTCCCACTGTGAGCATTTGGGAAATGAACTTGGGTTGAGCAACGGGTCCCGGCCTATTCCTTTACTCCCCCTGGAAATAATACAGGCCTTGATTGTTTATCGATTGATTTAATTGCTCAAAGATTTGGTAGAAAAACCTAGCCGAAAGGAAACACGTGCCCCCCGGCCTCCTTCCACGGTTCTCCTTTCATCTGGGGTTCGATTCAGCCCATGCTTTACTGGCCACTAGTGCCTGCTCCTTAACTTAGTCTCAAGTTCCAGCAACCGCACGAGGAGAGCCTCCCGCACCCCAGCGGTTTCCTGTGCCGGCCATGTGCTCCAAGCTCCACGCACGACGTGGAGTTGAGGGTCGCGCCCTAGCGGTGGCTCCTTACTTTCCTGTTCAAGATCCAGCCTAAAACCCGCCTCCCTTTCCCTGTCATCCTGACCCCGGAGACAACCGGTTCTCCTAGCACCCCTCGCCCAGAGCTGAGGCTAGCTTCATCTATTCGATTGTCCCCAGAACAATACAGTAAGTCCTCTGGTGGGTTCAGAGGCTGCCGGCTTCCTGGCAGGACACAACTGGTCAGCTTGTGATGTTAGCCAGCTGGCCTGCATTTTCTCCAGCTGGGGTGTGTGCATGCACACGCCTGTGCGCCTTCAGTGGAGGCGGCATTCCTTCCCTCTCCCGCTTCGATGCAAGTTCTGGGGAATGGCCGTGGCTTTTCACATCAGGTCCCAGTGTCCAATAATGCTTAAGGGTCCTAGAAGGCTTGGGCATGGCCAGCCTACTTAATTCAGGAGGGGAAAACTAGCTGGGCCATGTTTGTGTCACACAGCTGCACGGCGATGGTTCAGCTGGGGCTGGAGGTGATCTGTGTAATCGCACATGCTCCCTGGCCTCCGCACACTCACATGTGTGGGAGCTGTCTCTTGTACGTCTGTTTGCGGGGATTAGGGAATCCTAACATGGTCAAGGCAGAAGGAAGGGAGGGAAAAAATAGAAAAAGTGGTTTTGCAGTACATCTTAGAATGATTTGGCAACTAATGCTTTCCAGCCATGGCTAATTCGACGCCGCTCAAAGGAGGGAGACCAGTTCTTGGTGAGAATGTATCAGGGCAAAGTAGCAGCAGACTCAACTGACTTTCCTGCCCCAGCCTCAAGCCCTTCCTTAAGAAATCGTACCCCTCCCCTCTCAGGCCATGCACCTCGCTGCCTTCCAATACCTTCCAAAGAGACTGGTTCCCAACCTGGCAGAACAATGCGAAGGACAGAATAGAGAAGCCTGCTCATCCATCAGTCTGGACTGGGCTGGAATCTGAATCTCCCTCCAGATGTTTTTCTTAGCTTTCCACATTTATGATCCTGATGGTCCCCCGCCCTGGCCAGCAGTCTCTGAGTACACCCCAGAATGCATCCTGAGATGAGAAAGAAGGGCTGGCAAGGGTGGTGTCAAGAGTATGGAAACCCCCTTTCTAAGTGGGGAGTCATGCTAGGTGTGGAGGATGGGGACTTCCAAACATTCCCTTCACCCTCTCTAACTCTTCTCTGTTCTTTTTTCCACACAGATTTTCCTTTTTTTTTTTTTTTTTTTTTTTTTTGCTTGTCACAGTGGCAGGACTTGAGCCAGCTGTTTTTGCATTGTGGCGGTGTCGTCCCTCTCGGACATTTGCTACATTCCCACTGAGGACCTTCTCCCCTCCAGGATGGTTTCCCCAGCTTCCAATCACAGGAACCCCCAAGATAGAAGCCTGTCAGACACTTAGGGCTAGGACTCAAGTGCCAGATAAGGTCCCTGTCTGCTGGGGCGCGGGGGCGGGCGCGGGCTTGAACAGTCCTGTTTACCTCATTGAAAAATCCTTCCTCCGCGCTGTTATCTCAACCCCTGCCTTCTGTTTTTGTAGACGGCAGGTCCCCTCTCCCCCACCCTCTGCTTTGTTTCCCCCATGGTGGACTTTCATTTGCAGTTTTCCAGGAAAGCCGAGCTCTTGGCTTTCCTTCCTGCTCCGTTTCTCACCCCACCCCCAGCCTCACAGCCCAGTCTGCTGGGCAGTTGTGGGTACAAATGTCCCGAGCGGGAGCCTTTATGAGCCTTCTCTCTTCGGGGAAAGGTCCTGGGGTAGATGGCTTACGGTGGGGAGGAATCTGCTATGAGTTTGGGCAGTGGCTGAAGGCCTGGCTTCTGGTCCTTAGCTCTGGGAGTTAGACCGAGAATAGATAACTGCAGAAGGCAGTCTCCCCAGGAGGACCCCAGAAGACACAAGCCAGTGCCATAAATTCCTACTTCATCTGCACTGAAAAGGGTCTTAGGGATCCGCAAGCCCGGGGCTCACATCTCAAGGCTTTGTAGCTGATGCTGGAGAGATTAGAGGGATCGCTAGGTGGATCCGTGTGGATTAACTAGTAGAGTCTCAATGTTTCTACCAGATGAGAGTCTTGCTAGTTGGGATCCGGTGGGCACAAACCAAAGCCCTTTTAACCTGGAAACATTTCAGGCTGGGTGAGGAGAGGGCAGGCATGGGATAAGTCCTTGGTCGTTTCCCCCAGAATAGCAACCTGCTCAGCCTACCAAAGAGGCTCCTTTGGTAAAGGGCAGAACAGGCTCTCTGCACAGATGTGCCCAGCACTAGCTGGGTGCTCATGCTGGGAGTCTGATGGTACTGGGCAGGGAGAGGTAGGGGGAAGCCCTGATGGATGGACCCTGTCAATGCTCCTGCCTCAGGGAGGCGACTCTTGTGTAAAGATCTCCCTTGGGACTCTCAGCTCTGGCCTGGAATCCAGGCAATGCAACCACCAGGATCTAGTTAAGAGATTGTGGGGTAAAGTGTGCCAACCACCAAGCACACTGCCTGAGGGCAGTGGAAAGATGCTGGCTAGAGGGGCGGGCCCAGCCAGCCTCCCCACCCCCTTCTCCTCTACCCTCTTTCCCCCATATGGTTCTCATAAGGTCTGGGCTCCGAGACAGCGGCCAGAGGAAGTGGCTGTGTACAGAGAGCTTTTGTGAGCAGGGGAGGGGGAGGGGGAGAGTGGAGGGAAAGAAGGAAAGAAAAGAGGGAAGAGGCCAGAGATGAGGAGATGAGGGAGGTTTGAGTCTAGCACACTCCCAAGCCCTCCAGGATGAGGATCTTATTCTCACCTCATGAGCCTCTGGACCCCTTTGCCCATCCCAAGTGAGGAGCCAGGAGGAAACCCAGGTCATCCTTGACTCCTCCCATCCACCTTCAGGAGGTGACCAGCCCAGGTGCAGGAGATTGTGACTGCCCCTGTTCTGTGGCCTTGAGAACCCCTATCCTTCAGACTCCTGGTGCCAGATATTAAGGTGCAATGCATGGTCTTATTTCAGGGGAGCCCTGTGAGGAGAGCAGAACCCCCAGGATTTGGATCACATTATTTTACTGCACTGAAGAGACCAAGATCCCTTAGGCTGGGTCCCAAAGACATGCATATACTTCAGCCCCAAATGGTACCAGGACATGTTTAGGGAAGTCACTAGAATGGGTCACCTGCCTGGATTAATCAAGATGTGCTCATGGACTCTGAACCCTAAGATCCCAAGCTGTGGGCTCTTGTAGGATTGGTGAAGGGAGTGACAACCTCATCCTTGGTGGTGGTCTGAGAACCTACCCCTGAAGTGCAGGCAAACTAGTGTAATATGAACCTGCCGTAGGTTGATGCTTACATTTGAGGTCATCTTTTTAAGATGAGAGACTGTTTGTAAATGTACCCCACGTGTGTGCCATTGGGCTAAGATCCTCTTCTGTTTCTTTTAATTTCATCCAGGTCCTTCCACTCAGTTTAGCCCCTATCTGCTTCCTCACCAAAGCCCAGAGAGGGTTGGGGAGCTCCCCATTGTCACACAGCTTGCCCAGAAACGGGAACTCTCCCATCACCCACCCCTTAGGGAGAGGCTGCACAGGGAGGAGAGGGGAAATGGCCCTGAGCTGAGGGACCATCAGGAAGGGCTGCCGAGAGGGGCTGTTTATTTTCATTGCCCCAGCCTGGCTGCTCCGTTCTATTTAGGGCTCAGATACTGACAGGACGGAGTTGCCTCCTCCCCTTCCTCCCTCCTCTGAGGGGCCCCCATCCTTCCCAAACTCCAGAACATTCCTTTGCTTTCAGGACCGGACCACGGAGGGGAGGGCTAAGTGGGGGAGAGAAGCTGGAGTGAGCAGACACTGAGGTCCTACTCCCCCAGCCCTGGGAGTCAGGGGAGACAGGATGGGGGCACAACAGGGTATGCAAGATGGATGGGTCCAGGTGAGGACAAGCTATGGGGTGACATGAGGAGGGAGTTGTAGCCAGAGAAGTGAAGCCAGACATCTCCCAGCTGGAAAGGAAAGAGGAGGAATGGGCGCCCCTCTTCCCCCAGCCCCCACAGCTACCAGGGCTCCTGCCTTGCTGGGGATTGTGTGGGTAGGCTCAAACCTGTGCTTCAAGACTGGAGGGAATGCCAGCCCCAGGGTGGGAAAGGCTGGTAAGGGCTGGGGGTCCCCTGTGCAGAACTCTGCCCTCCCCAGCTCTCAAAGCCCTCCAGCAACCACATCTAGACCCCCAGGGCTTCTGACTCCCTGTCGCCTCTGCAGGTGACCTCAGAACAATCAGGGACAGAGAGAGGAACTGGGAGGCTTCCTGCTCTCTCAGGACACCAGGTAGCGAGTCCCAGAGCATGGAGTACTAGAGTTTGAATGATTGAAGGTGCTCCAAAAAATACCTCTCCCTTTCTGTACTATCCCTATTGAGACAGAAAAAGTAGAAAGAAGGTAGTTTTTAAAAAGAATGTTTATTTTATTCTATTTATTTATTTATTTATTTTGAAACAGGAGCTCACCAAGTAGTACTGGCTAACATAGCCTTGGCTGGCCTAAACTGACTGTACAGACCAGGGTGGCCTCGAACTCACAGAGATCTGCCTGCTTCTGTCTCTGCTTCTGCCTCTCTGGCATTGAGATTAAAGATGTATGCCACCACACCCAGTGGAAATGTTTTGTCACTGCCAAAAGCTACCCTGGTGTACCACACTTTCAACCCTAACACCCAGGGAAGATTGCCAGTTCAAGGCCAGCCTGGGCTACAGAGTGAGACCTTATCTAAAAACAAAACAAACAAACAAACAAACAAGCTCAAAGCAGAGAGCTGGAGATCCGGTTAGAGGTAAAGAGCTCTTGCAGGTGTTGCGTTGGTTTCCAGGACCCACACCCTACAGCTTACAAACTGCAGAGGGATAGCACACTCTCCTCTGGCTTCCAAGGGTATCAGGCCTGGTGCATAGACCAGGTTGGCTTCTAACTCCTTCTGCCTCCAGAGTGTTGGGTTTAAAGATATATACCTTTTTTTTAAAAAAAAAACAACTTTATATAACTTTATTTTATGCACATTGATATAATGATGTCAGATTCTCTGGAACTGGAGCTACAGACAGCTGCGAACTGCCATGTGGGTGCTGGGAATTGAACCCCGGTCCTCTGGAAGAGCAGTCAGTGCTCTTAACCACTGAGCCATCTCGCCAGCCCCCATATGTGCCTTTTAAAACAAAAAAATCAAAACAAAATAACTCTGAAAAAAAAATCTCAAACTGGAACAAGAGAAAAGCCAGATAAGGAGTCCCGGCTACGAGAGTCAGAGTCTCCTACGGGGCAGGCATCCTCAGCCCACTCCCACTTGGGGATGGACAGCTGCACATCAAGCTAGTCCAAGGACAGGCAGGCAGACTGGGCGTGCCTGGAGTCAGGTATCCTGATCCACTTGTATCTTTCTTCATTAGGGGACAGGGGCTCACTCTTCCCTAGTAATGGCTTAACCAACAGAAGTGAGTGAGGAGAGTATTTTGATTCTCAAAATACACTGAGTATTTTGGTGTCTAAATTGACTCTCCAGGTCTTCCATCACCTTTCCTGTACCATCTACCAACAGTCTGCTGCATCTATGGATGGGGGAAGCAGTGGCTCCATGTAGCTGGGGAAAGGATGAATGTTCTGTCCTAGAGATAGGCTGGTGTAGCATAGTGGGATAGGAATGGCAGGGAGAAAGAAGCCACCCCTGACCTGGGACAGCTGGTTCTGCATTGAACTCCTTCCTATTGGGCATTCCCTTCCTGGGAGCTCTGCTTACTCCCTATTCACTCAGCCAGTGTCTGCTCTCATCAGATCCCCTGTAGGAGGTGAGAGACACACACTCTTTGTCCCAGGGACCATATAGCCTTGGAGACTGAGAGGATTCAGCTGTACAGAACTGGGCAGATCTGGGCTCCAAATTAACACTAGGGAGGAGACATTGAGGGACTAGCTTACGTGAAAGTATGAACGATTGATCAGCCAGTGTGCTGCTGCCCCCTCTGATACAGGATGACCAAGAACAGCCTGGGCGGCACCCTGTCTCGAAATCAATGAAAAGTAATAGCAAATTGATCTTTTGTGATTGATGTATTATTTACTTGAGTATCAAACCCAAGACCTTTTATACTCCCAACTCTGTTTACATTTTTTTTTGTGGGGGGGCATGTTTCGAGACAGGGTTTCTCTGCAGCTTTGGAGCCTGTCCTGGAACTAGCTCTTGGAGACCAGGCTGACCTCGAACTCACAAAGATCTGTCTGCAGGCATGCGCCACCACTGCCTGGCTTCTGTTTACATTTTGAAGAAGAAGAACTTACTGTTAGGATTTTATATCATGGCAGTTGTCGGTAGTCCTTAAGATAGATTGAAAATCGCTCCCTTCTTCTCTCCCTCCCTTCTCCACTTTCCCATCCTCCTCTCTATCCCCTGTAGAAAATCTTGGTGTGGGTGGTTACAGCAGACACTGTTTCTTGTGTTCCAGCAAGAGTTCTGAGACCACAAAATCCCCGCCAAGTCTCCCTCATCACCTTCCACAAACACCCGAAGCACTTTGCGGTCAGTCTCTGCCTGTAGATTCAATTCTAGAGTGCAAAACCATCCCTTTCCCATCTAAGCCCAAACACCTTGGTTTTGCCCACTCCTTACCAAGTTGCATGCCCTTGTAGAGATAATTAGAGGAAGGAGACAAGACCTCCAAGACAAGTTAGAGGGAAACCAATAAGCAGGAGTCAGGATGAGACAGCATCTCTTTGGTCTTGGCCTTGACCCATGGCTGTCTTTGCCTTGCTCTGTGTCTAGAATAGGGTTAAAGGTAGTTTCTGGACAGGGCTCAGACTGGAAAAAGAAGATCCACCTGGCTCTTCTATTGCCTGAAGTCATTCGGGACTGCCTGGTCAGGCTTCTGGTCAAGTGAAACAGTGGTAAAGCAACTCAGGAGTGGGCAGGGCACCGTGCATGTCCTAGAGAGAGAAAGGAAGTCATGGAAGGGCTATGTCCTTCATCTTTTAGAAATAATCTAACTTTATTTTATGTGCATTGGTGTGAAGGTGCCAGATCCCCTGGAACTGCACAGTTGTGAGCTGCCACGTGGGTGCTGGGAATTGAACCCAGGGTCCTCTGGGAGAACAGCCAGATGCTTCCAAGGACTGAACCATCTCTCCACCTCCTTAACTATAGCCTTTATTATACGCAAGACTTATAACTCATTGATAAAGTTTGACATTTGATAGTCATGCAAATAAGACATTTGTTAACTTCAAATCCACAGCATGTATGCATGCATGCATTCATTCATTCATTCAAGCTGGGGAATCAAATGCAGGGGCCTTGTACACGCTGGGCAAGTGCTTTATCACTGAGTTACACAGCCAGCATAGTGTTTGTGTCCTAGAGGCACTGATTATTTTTTAGGTTCCAGGCACTCTAATTAGGCCCTGGAAATACCCAGAAGCAACTGAGCTCCATCCTATGGAAAGATCTGGGAGCTCTGGTTTGGCCTGGATGGGGCAGTGTAGCTTATCTGCAGACGGGCAGACAGACCAGACAACTTCCCTCCCCCTCATCGCTTAGCTTGCTAATACCACACGCCAGTAGCAGGCATTGGTGCCAGGGCTTTGCCCACACTCTACAAAGCCGGCAAGGGTCTAAACCACTGACGCTCTGGACGCTAGGGAGTATGGGTCCTCACTATCCTGTCTGTTGGATCTAAGAAGGGAGGTAGACACATACATTGACTTTCTCAAGCACGAAAGAACCTTTTGGTGCCGGCACATGTTGGTTCCACGCCCCATAGAGCAGGGCCCACATGAGTCCTTTAGGGTCACTTTTGAAGTGGGAGTGGTATCTGGTAAGTTCCTGTGGCTACCCAGAGGCCACACGGGCCCTCTGGGATGTCAGCTACTCACTCCACTGGCCTCCTCATTGGCCTGTGTCTCTCTTCACTCTCCTCCCTAAAATAGGACCCTCCGACCCGGAGAGGATTCTGGAATGGCCTTGGTGTACCCCATATTTGGCCAGATTTCAAACTCCGGAGTAGAGAAAAAAAGAGGGGACCCCAGGGACCGACCCTCCTTCCCCTGAAAGTATGAACTGAGGGCAGGCGGAGTGGGTGGGGCCAGAAGTTAAAGATGCTTAGCCAGGTCTCAGTGGGGCCTGTAGGGTTAGTGCGGTTGGAAGGGATTCGCCAGACTGGCTCCCTGCAAGACAGTAGTGTGAGAGAAGTATAGCCTGAGGAGCAAATCCCGACTGGGGAGTTTAAGGAGAGCCCACACTGGCACTGTGTCTAGAACAGCTGGATGGAGCTGTGGGGGCTATAGCTCCCTCCTCCACCCCGAGGCTGCTTCCCGGTTTTCTTCCCACGACACGGTCAACAATGGTGGGAACATTTTTCTTCCCATTTTGTCTTCTGTGCTCATCTGTCCCACTATCAGCTATGCAGCTTCCAGTTTTTCACCTGCTGGTAACATCTCCAGAACTGAGAGTATATAGCATGCACAAGACCAACCCTGGGTTCTGTCCCCTGCACCAGTAAAAAATAAATTCCTAGGTCCACACACTTCAGGGGGAAAAAGAAAAAAATAAAAGCAAAACCGACAGACACTCTCTGGATGATGCAGGTTTAAAGTCAAATTCCTTGGCCCACTCAGGGTAGCTAAAGAAAAAAAAAATCCAATTCTGGGTATTTGGGGGCTCAAACCATGTAGCCCTCTGCTGGAGTCTGTCAAAAGTGGGCACTGCCTCCTAGAGGGGGTCCATCAGAAAAGGATAAAGAGTTGTTTGCCTGGTGCCCACCTTTGTGTGTGTGGAGACCGGGATCTCCACTCTAACATTCCACTCAAAATGTGAGTTTTAAGACTTTAGGGGATGGCATTTGTGCTGGTCAGGCTGGAATCTGGCTTGCAGCTGTCCCCAGCACAGAGGCATATGGAGAAGGGGACCAATTGCAGAAGGTCTCTGCAGAATAGGGTGGGATGTGGTAGGAAGCTGGCAACGCTAAGAGATGTGTTGCTTCCTTCTGGACTTCCTCACTGGCTGGTCCCCATTTTTTGCAATGCTCCTGAACCCAACAATGTTAGTCATGCACATTTAGAGTGTGGCTGGTCTGAACTGAGGCATGCTGGTGGAGTACAATACACTCCAAATTACAAAGCTTGTTACACACAAAGAAATAAAATAATTGATAATGTAGATAGATTACATATTGAAATGAAAAGGGTCTGGGTATGTTGGGTTAAATCAGATTCGATTAATCAGTTTTAAGCTTTTAAAATATGACTGATAAAAATTTTAAATTATACATGTGGTTCACAATGTATTTCAATGGGCCGACTCTAATTTACAGGTTTGGGATAAGTGAGAGGGATTAGGACTGATAGCTGAAGGGCCTAGAAATGTGGGGACCCCATTACCGCTTCTGAACCCCTCTGAACAGGATCCCTACCTGGGGACTCATATGCTCATTTTGGAAATTTGGGAATATGATTTAAAATTTTTTTTGTTTTAGAATTCTGATTTCAATTCAGTTATCTTTCAGAAATTTATATATATATATGTACATATGTATGTGTGTGAATATATATATATATATATATATATATATATATATTCCTAGCATGTGATAAGTAGCGTCACAAAGAGATCACGAGTTCCAGGACAGCTTAGACTATGAAGTAAGATGCTGCCTGTCTCAAAAGAGAAGGAAAAGCAGAAGCTGGGAAGATTCTCAGCAATTAAGACCATGTGCCACTTTTCCAGAGGACCAGAGTTCAATTCCTGGCACCATCAGGTGGCTTACAATAACCTGTAACTCCAACTCCAGGGGATCCAATGCCTCTGACCTGCACACGTATGCCTGCTCACACCCACACAACAGATACACATAATTAA
>JAQHUG010000382.1:143751-188664 GCA_028555095.1 Dicrostonyx torquatus | reverse complement strand
ATCCCTGTGAGTTTGAGGCCAGCCTGGTCTACATAGTGAATTCTGGGCCAGCAAGGGCAAACAGTGAAACCCTGTCTCAAAACTAATAAAAAATAAAAAGTTAAATAAAATTCCAAGTCCGAGGTGGGACCTTTGCCTGTATGCATCACTCTATTCGTGTGACAGCTATTCTTGGGGCCCCTCCGTATGGTCCCAGCGATGGGATTGTAGCCAGCAGGCCTAGTGCCTGTCTTCATGCCATTTACCTTCTCTCTACTGACAGGACCCAGGAAATAGCAAATGCATGTGTTATGTTGGGAGACATATATGCAAAGGAATTCTTTGAGACCAGAAGTTCCAGACCAGGATGAGCAGCTTAAAGCTCAGCTGGTAGATTGCTTGCCCAGCATACACGAACCCCGGACTCTCCAGTGCTCCATAAAACTGGCCTAGTAATGTATACCCAAAATACCCAGCACTGGGGAGGTGGAGGCAGGAGGATCAGAAGTTCCAGCTCTCTGGGGATACATACTGAGTTCAAGGCCAATGTAGGATATACTCAACTCTGTCTCAAAAGGGAAGTTTTTTAAAAATGCCATTAGGAAGGTTGAGAACTACTGTTCTAGAAAATTGTGATGTTGGGTTCCATCACTTCAAGAGAGAGAAGGCAAATGACTACAGAGTAGGTGGAGACAGGGGGATGTAATGGTGTGTGTGTGTGTGTGTGTGTGTGCGTGTATTGAAGTGACCCATAATTGTTGCTAAGTGTGGGGTACCCATTGTAAAACTAGGGAGGGGACAGAGATGAAGCTAGTCATGGATTTAACATCCTGTACTCCTGGGATCTGGGTGGTGTCTCAGTGTTGCCTGGGGAGATCAGAACTTCAGTGAAGTGGAGGAAGGGCCTTTGGAGCAAAGGACTGTGCTGTGCACAGCAGGGTAGGGAGGGTACCTGGCAGGTCTGGGGACCTCAGTCTTCCTGCTGATCACTGGCTGCTGATAGATGAGTGTGTATTCTCAGAAATCAGGTCTACATGATTGTGAAACTGTCAAGCAGCCTGGGAAGTCAGACAGGAAAAGATGCTGCTATCTTGGGACAGAATTTCCTCTCCACAGTTTTTTTTTCCCCTCCTGAGCCTTCCTCTGATTACAGGATATCCAACTGCATTGTTGAAGCTAGCTCCTTAAGGTCTATTCCCACACCTGCAGAATACCTCTGCAGAAACTAACGTGAGTGGCTTGTGGGTTGATTTGATTGGGCGTCTCAGTGTGTGGCCCAGGGTGGCCTTGAAATGCTGAGTTCAAATCATTTGCCCCATAAGTAGCTAGGCCTACAAGTACATTCCATGACGCCCAGATGGATGAACGTATGACTAACCATTGTGCTGGGGTAGAGAGAGTAACGTAACATAAGTAACGTAAGTCCTGTGTTTCATTCCTGGAGATGGTAAGTCATTGGGTCAGCTAGGGCCTGGGAATTTTATCCAGCAGGAAGGCAGTTCTCATGCTCATCTGAGGTTGGGAGCCAACATACCCGATGACCCCTAGACTGTGGGCCTATTCATTGCGGCTGTGACACTGTAGCCTGGTGTGTAGTTGGTGCCCAGGAAACACTGATCTCTCTGTCCAGTGGGACTCGGATGTCTAGGCATGGGCAGCCGAGGCCCTGTTAGTTCCATATTCCACAGTCTATAGACAGTAGGTCCTCTGGGAGGGCTGGGATCTGATCTGGTAACTGCAGTGGTAAGGCCACGGAGTATGCCCTCATGCCCCGCCCCCCCCAGCCCTTCAGGTCTTCGCTAATGGATGAAAGGATAGCATGTGTCTGTCTGTCTCTCTCTCTCTCTCTCTCTCTCTCTGTGTGTCAGTGACTTTGCTGGTCACTAGTGGGCAACAGATATGCACGTCATCTGCTTTGGAATCAGGGCCCTGACTGAGGGAAGGTGGGAAGGGGCACAAGCAGGTGGACAGAGCTGTCTGTTTTAATGTGAGGTGGAAGGGCAGGGGAAGGGAAGCTGAATGGATGGAGAGGTGGTTGTGTTGAAGAGGACCTTAGTGGTAGATCTAGGGGGACCCATTTCTACCAACTGGGTGTGATGAACCAGAAACCCTGTCTGCCACAGGCAGTTCATGGGCAGCCCAGGGTGTGTCCAGAGGGGCCCAGACATGCCCCTGTTTGGGACCCAAAGGAAAGACTTTTGGGGCAGGGTAGGTGCATGGAAGAAACTGACGAAAGCATGAGCCAGGGCCAGGTGTGGTAGCTAGACATGGCGGAACACTTGTAATCCTAGCACTGGGGAGGCAGAGGCAGAAGTACCGTTGCAAGTTCAAGGCTAGTTTAGAATTTACTGTGTGGACCTGGCTAGCCAGGGCTACAGAGCTGTACACCAGACCCTCTCAAAACAACCAGAAATGAAGCATGGCCTTACTCTGGTGTAAAGAGGCCTAGGATCAAATCCCACTCCTTTCATTTGTTTCTGGATGCTTCCGCACGCCTTGCATGTGGAGAATGGGGTTAGGAATTCTTCTCTGAGGAGTCATTATGGGGATGGATGAGTTCCTCTATAGAACACTTCAGAGCATAGGCTTTCTCAGTAGAGACAGTGGCATGCCCTTCCCTTCTGAAGACGTCTATGAAAGTGTTAGCCTGGCCTCCTGTTATGTGTACCTGTCCAGCCTTCTCAGTCTGAAGCACGATTAATAAAAACTCAGAGAGAGAAACTGGGGTTCAACCTGAAGGTCAGAAAAGCAAAAACAGCCAGTCACTGGCTCTTACCTCGACCTCAGTCTGAAATGGTGATCCTGCCTCCAGGAATCCCAGCATGAGACTGTGTTTGAGAGCTGTCTGCTCCTATCTTTCAATCCTCTCTAGGGCTGGGATTAAAGGCGTGCACCACTGGGAATAAAGGCATGCACCGCCCGGTTTCTATGGCAAACTAGTGTGGCTACTGGGATTAAAGGTGTGTGTAACCACTGCCTGGTCTATAAGGCAGACCAGTGGGAGTGTTTTACTCTCTGATCTTGAGGCAAGCTTTATTTATTAGACTTCAAATGGAATGCCACTACATCAATCTTACTTGGGCAGTTATGTACTTGGAATGTAATGTCTTTTGTCTTAATTTTTTACATTTATGCCAAGGTATATGTATGAAGGTCAGAGGACATCTTACTGGATTCTACCTTTTTTTTCCCCACTACATAGATTTTGAGGATAAAATGCAAATTGGCAATCTCAATGACAAGTACCTTCACCCGCAGAGCCATTTTGCAGGCTCTGGTTTCTTTCTTTTAGAGCCCAGAACTAACTCCACCTGTGCCTCTCTCTGTCCTCTGGAGGGCTGACATTATGGATCCAATCGGCTGCGGGTCACCACCTTTTGTCGTTGTTTGTGGTGCTGGTGATGGGACTTGGGGCTCAGAGCATGCTAGCACGCTAGACAAGCAGTGTACCACAGAGCCACCCCCGCCCCCACATGGAGGGTTCGTTCCTCTGGTACCTTGTATGCTTGTCCTGATTCCCCACCGATCACATGCAATGAGGAACAGGTCGGTAGAACATTCCTCAGGGCCCTATGAGATGCCTCCACGCCCACCCACGAGAACACCGTACAGACATCCCCCAGAAGAGGTCAAGGGAGAGGGACTTAGGACGCATGGGGGCATGAGGTGCAGTGTGGGTACAGGCCCTCCGTAGCTTGCCTGTAGCTGGAGCAAAGGGCCCAAGGAGGGGCGCTTGCTCAGCCTGGGATGATTTGTCATTGCCTAATGAGATTAATGAGCCCTGGGGGCTGGTATGCAGCGGGTGCTGGGGCACTCATTAGAAGCAGATGCTCATGGGAATGGCTGTTCACTGGCCAGGTGGTTTCTATTAATCTGGGGGCGGGGCCAAGGGTGAGGCCCAGGGCTCTGTCTCTCCTTTCCCACTAACACTGGAGAGGAATGACACTTAGAAGCTGTCCTGGACTCCAGCATAGCTGAAGCCTTGGGGGGGCGGCTCACAAGTTCAGACTCTTGTTTGCCTTGATCAGCATAAGTGCCTGACACAGTGTATGTGCTCAATAAATATCTGTGGAGTGGTGTGGGCCAGAAGTCCTGGGAGGTGGGAAGGTGAGAATCCGGGACCAAAATGGATTCCCTTGGCCACAGGACCCCTTCTTTCCTGCCCGCAGCAGCCTCTGTACCTGCAGGGGTGTTCTGGCCAGTTTTGCAGCCAGGCTTCACCCTCTAGCTGAGCTCTGGAAACCTTGCAGGGCTGAGGACAAGTCGCTGTGTGGCCAGCAAGCCTATAATTTGGTTTTCAGACCTACAAGCAGGGAGGTCTTGTGGGGGTGAGAAGGAGCCAGTTCTGTGCAACCCTGCACTGCCTGGATGTGTGTGAGCGCACACCCACACAGTCACGTCAGCTCACACTCTCAACAGCTCGAACACGATGTAATTTATGTCACCCATTTAAAGTGCACGAGCCAATGGGCTTTGATATACTTCAGAAAATTGTGTGATCGCCACGCTAATCTAATTTTAGAACATTTTCATCATCCACAAAGAAACCCTGAACCATTAGCTGTCACTCCCCATTCCTCTGCCAGTCCTAAGCAACCACTAATCTGCTTCCTCACCTTATGGCTCTGCCTGTTATGAACATCTCATATAAATAGAATTATAGAATATGGGTTTTTTTTTTTTTTTGGTTTTTCGAGACAGGGTTTCTCTGTAGTTTTTGTAGCCTGACCTGGAACTAGCTCTTGTAGACCAGGCTGGCCTCAAACTCACAGAGATCCGCCTGCCTCTGCCTCCCGAGAGCTGGGATTAAAGGCGTGTGCGCCACCACTGCCCGGCTCCTCTGCTTGTTTCTTTGAGACAGGTTCTGGATCTATAGCTTAGGCTGGCCTCAAGCTCCTGTCCTTCAGCATCCTCAGGGTGTCACCACCACAGCCATCCTTGACCGTCACTTCCTGCTGAATTCCTGCATTCAGGATCTGGAGACTCTGTTTCCCCAAGATTGGCACAGGGCGTGGCTGTCCTAAGAAGTCTCCCCCTACTTCTGCCCTCAGGAGTCCTTTCTTCCGTGCTGACAGCCACAGTCAGAGAAGGGTGTGCCTAGAGCATGAGCAAGGTTGGGCCAAAGGCAGTGAGGATGTGGATACTCCATCAACGCAGTGCCTCTTTCCCAGGTCTGGACACAGCGGAGCTCTGTGGAAGCAGAAGGGAGTGACAGAATCCATATTCTAGAAACAGCTTAGTGACCTTAGACAGATTACTTTGGTTTGTGACCTAATTAAACCAGTTTAGATTAATCCGGAGCAAGGGTCCTTTTCTTTCTCAATAGGGTCTCACTATGTAGACCAGGCTAGCCTTGAACCCACTTGTCTGAATCTCCTGAGTGCCGGGATTAAAGGCGCGCACCACCGTATCTTCAGTGGTCCATCTGTGTCCTGTCCCCCTCCCCCCGTTATGGAATGGAACCCCAGGTCTTGCACACATGAGGCAAGTGCTCTTCCACTAAAGTCCCAACCCCAGCTCTTTGAAGCCAGGGTTCTTAGCCTGGATCCCACAGCCCACCAAGACTGTGTGACCAGTGTTAGGTGTAGAACATTCGTCTGGGGTGGGTGTTGAGGCCTCCATCAGCTTTTCCCAGGAATGTGCTAAACAGGAAGGGTTCAAAACAGTCAGTTGACAAAAGCCTTGGATTTCTAAAATATGCTGGTTCTAGGGTGGCATTTCCTCCTGTCCCTGGGGAGGTACAGCCCTGAGCCACTTCCCTTATTCAGGGACCAGGAGACATGGACTGTTCATAGGCACCCTGGCCTGTCAGGATTCAGCCTTGGAATCAGCCCTTGGCCTGTGCCCCCAAGACCTGGTATCCCAGGGCTGGCTCACCCCCTAGAAAACTCACTCCAAGAGACCATCTTGGTCACCCCTGGGCCATGCTTGACAGAGGAATGCCTGTCCCTGTGGAGGCTGCCCTGTAGGGAGGGCCTGGAGTGGCTCAGCCGCAGGAAGCAGGGCAGAGAGAGGGGCTGGGGCCCCAGGGCTGCCTTGCTCCCATCTGCAGAGCATCAGTGGGGCAGGCGGGTGGGGTTCACAAAGTGGGGGGTGGGGAGGAAATGAGAATAAACACAAGTGAGCAAAGAGGGAAGGGGTGGGGGGCTGCCGCCTAGGCCCCTTGGCAGCCCATGAAGGGAAGTGACACAATGAGGAATGTGTTTCCCTCTGCCCGCCCCTGCGCATGGGGGTGGGAGGCAGAGCCCTGAGAATGGCCAGACCCCAGCAGAGGCCAGGGGGCACAGGCTGGATCAACAGAGGAGGGTGGGATGAGAGGGTGGAGCCTGATGCCAAAAAGGGGGGATACACAGGAAGGGCAGTCCTGGGCAGGGGGACCTAACTGTATCCCCTTGACGTGGCATGCAGGGAATCTAGGGCTAGGCCAGGCCCTTCCACATTCTCTGCCTGGACTCAGCACTGGGTCACCTTCCTGGAATGCTAGCTTTCTCTAGGAAGGTGAGCCCCGATTCTGGGTTTCCTTTCTTCCTTAAGGGGACTCACCATCATCTGAGTCTGGAGCTGAGATACAGCCTGCTTAAATAAAAATTACATCACTGCCTCTCATCTCTGTTTCTTTCCCCAACAGGGACTGAACAAACAGGCCCCCTGGTGGGATAGGACAGCACCTCCCTATCCTGGACACCTATTTCCTCTTGCCCAGCACAGTTAACCCTCTTCTGTCCATAATCCAGAGCTGTCTCCACAGCCTTGCCTCTCTTTGAAACTGGCTGGGATGGTAGAGCATTGAAAACCAGTTTGACCCTGTGTACCTTTGTTAGAGTTGTCTTCTTCCCCCAGGAGTGGCCCGGCCTTCACTCCCTCCTCCCTCCCCTGAGCTCTTTTAGGTAGGAGCAGACAAGATGACTCGGTGGGTGTTCTACATCGAGTTTTACATAGCCTAGTTCTGATCTGTTTACAAAAGATTGGGTTTGATGGAGCCTTGGGTAAGTGGGTCAAGATCTGTAGCCTTCCCTGGCCATGCACAGCATAGAGGATAATGCAGAAGATGATGGGCCAGTTTGGCCGTTAGAGCAGAGAGCTGTATGGTAGGTAATGGGCTGGTGCCAATAGATAGGCACCAGCATGTCCCCATGGTTGGATGGGGGACTGTAGGCTCTGGGGAGGGGAGGGGAGGAAAGGCCAAGAGTTGAACTCCGGCCTCAGTGATGTTTGAACCACTGAACTGGGCGGGGGGGGGGGCAGAGACTCACTAGTGGGTGCACTCCTCCATGTGGAGTGGGATGGCTCCCAGGAGCCATGGTCCATTCTGCTGTGACCTATTCAGCCTGGAGGCAGCTTCCTTGCTACCTCCTGACAGCGGTGAGTAGGTCAGATATCTTCTTAGGGAGGCACTTAGGTTGCACCGGTTTTATTGGCCCAGGGCCTCATCTGTACCCGTGGTTGGCAACCTTAGCTTGGACCTGTGCAAGGGCACAGTGCATTGCTCGCCTGCCTCATAGTCTCCATAGAGAGAGATCTGTAGGAATATAATAACTGTAAAATTCTTTCTGATGGTTAGGTTCCGTAGTTTTCAAAGGCTTCCCTGAACAGCCCTGTAAGGTCCCAGAGTGGCTCCAGTGAAGGAACATGGGAAATCTAGGCTCCTCACTCCTCCACTCCTTGCCCCTGTTTTGCCATCAAAGCCCTTCCTATCACATCTCTTGCGTCCTGTAGATAAGATGTCATAAGACACCGCTCTTGTCCCAAAGAGAGTAAGAGGTAGCTCGTTCTGAGCCACAGGTGAGTGACCGTGCCTAGGAATGGATTCAGCTTGCTCCAAACTACATGCTCCACCACGGAGGAGGCGACATCAACTTTATAGTCCCAGAACAAAGAAATCCATAGATCAATGCATTTACCAAATTAGAGACAAGAGTAGGTAGGAATTACAGGACAGTTCTGGGTCTCCCATGCTATCTGATGACATTCTTAGCTTTGGGCCTGGGGAAGCTGGTTATCTGCTAAGTCACAAAGGTCTTAGCTGATAGTCAAGAGGGTGCTGGGCTGGATACAAAGGTAGAGGCTAAGTGGCTAGGAAGGGAACTAAAGATAGAGATAGCCCAAGATAATTGTGGCTTCCCGTTCAGAACCCAACTCTTCATTGTGTTAGGCAAGTGAATCACGAGTTGGTCCGCAGAATCTCCAACCCAGATTTGTTCTATTTCACGGGGCTTCAGTTTGCAGACATTTCTCTGACCCGTTCTCCTTATTGGTGGCCAGACAAGCTACAGAGGCCTGTCGGGTGGGTATGTAGGAAAGCCAACTTAGAAGGAAGTCAAGTCACCACATCCTGTGGTGACAGGATGTCCCACCCAAGGAGCAGGGTAGCCCTGGGACAGAAGTGTGAAGGCCTCCCCACTGCTTCCCACAGGGACCTGAGGAACAATGTCATCAGCACTGTGCAGCCTGGAGCCTTCCTAGGTTTGGGAGAGCTGAAACGCTTGTGAGTGGTTTGTTCTGCCCACCCCACTCCCAGCCCTCTCTTTATTCACCCCCCCCAAATATCCCAGATGAGCCACTACCCCTAGTACCCACCCTTCCCTGTCACTTCTCAGACACCAAGCCTCTACCCAGTACATTGGCTGGGACCAGTTGTGGGGGTGTTTCCAGCTTGCTATGGCATTAGGCCCAAGCCTACTGCCCACATAATCTCTGGCTGAATGTCTCTCACAGAAGTGAATCTTCGTCCTGGTGTTTAGTGGACTTGCTCATTGTCTCTCTCTCTCTCTAGAGATCTCTCCAACAATCGGATTGGCTGTCTCACCTCTGAGACATTTCAAGGTCTCCCCAGACTTCTGAGACTGTGAGTGATAGATAGGCCTTTGAGAGAGAGAGAGGGAGAAATGGGGAGGCGGAGGGGAGGGCTTGGGAGGAAGAAGACTGGGCCAGACCCTTCCGGTGCTTGCATTTTCTCCTTCCAGCTCTCCACTTTCCTGGCCAGGGAGACCCTAAGATCTCACCTCACTCTTCCCTGCCCTCTGCAGAAACATATCTGGGAATATCTTCTCCAGTCTACAGCCTGGGGTCTTTGATGAGCTGCCGGCCCTTAAGGTTGTGTGAGTATCTCTCCTTGCACAGGAACAGTCCCCTGGTCCTTTCCTCTGCCCAGAAGAGAGACACCTGAACCCAGACCTCAACCCTCCCCTCAGGCCTAAAGAAACTCCCAGATCCTATAAGTAGCTACCTTACTTACCTACCACCCCACACTGTCCCTACTCAAACTCCAGTTCTCCACTCAGCACATTGACTGGGGCCCAATATGTGGTCATTTCTAGCCTGCATCATGCCTGCTGAGTGTGCAGACTGCCAGAAACGCCCTCAAATCATATCCTGAGTAGCAGGGCACACATGTACCCCAGGTTGTCTTCTCCACCCCTTTCCTGCTGACTTTCACCCCCACCCCCATGAGCCCACACTGTTCCTTGGACCCACCTTGCAGGGACTTTGGCACTGAGTTTCTGACCTGTGACTGTCACCTGCGCTGGCTGCTGCCCTGGGCCCAGAATCACTCCCTGCAGCTGTCGGAGCGTACACTCTGTGCCTACCCCAGTGTCCTGCACGCCCAGGCCCTGAACAGCCTCCACGAGCCCCAGCTCCGCTGTGGTAAGAAACCTGTCCCGGACCCCAGCAAGCCAGTCCCTCACCCGCCATTTGCTAGGTCAAATCTCTCTGGGCCCTGTGTGTCTTATGATGGACATGTTTTCCCAGGCTTGCCCCCTTCCCTCAGTTCCATGGGGTAGCCCTCCATCAGCCTAAAGCTCTTTTAGGACTGCTGGCTTGTTTATATTTTCACCCGTTCTCCCCTTGTATTTCTCTATGTTCTTATCTGGGAGGATTCTTTCTCATCCCTTCCATTCCCAACCAGAGATCACTAAAGGCAGAGGGGTCTGGACCTAGCCTGTGGGATTCCACCCTCACATGCGCTGCCCTTTAAGCTATCAGATTGCACTGCTGGAGACGCTCTCTAACATAGGCTCACCTGCGCATGCGCTCAGGCTTTATCACTTCCGTCTCATCCACAGAAGGGGCTCTGGAACTTCATACGCACTACCTCATCCCATCCTTGCGCCAAGTGGTGTTCCAGGGTGACCGTCTGCCCTTCCAGTGCTCTGCCAGCTACCTGGGCAATGATACCCGCATCCACTGGTACCACAACGGGTCCCCTATGGAGGGTGATGAGCAGGCAGGCATCGTCCTTGCGGAAAACCTCATCCATGACTGCACCTTCATTACCAGGTAAGGCTCTGCTGTCCCTTTTTAGCCTAGGGCATGGAGAGGGAGAGCCGCAGATGTCATTCCCTCTAAACGTGCTTTTGAGAGATGGGGGTGGGGGGAGAGATTGAGATTATAGAGAGCTAAAATACAATTATAAATGGTCTGAATAGAGGTTAGAATTAAAGCCCTTGTTAAAGCGAGGCTAAGTGGCGTTTGACACGTTAGTGCCTGCAGTGGAAGAGTATGTATGCACACATACTTCTTATCCCATTAACGGAAGAACCCGAACTTGTGTCCCAGAACAGGGTATAGGCTGATGAGCTGCTGGGGGAGCGGGGGCATTGAGGGGAGGGCTGAGCTGGGCCTGAGAGTGTTTACCAAGTATCTTCATTTGCTTCCTATTGCTGTGGTAAACACCTTGTCCAAAAGCAACTTGGGGAGGAAAGGAAGGGAAATCAGGGCAGGAACTCAAGCAGAGTAGGAACCTGGAGGCAGGAACTGAAGCAGAGAGGAACACGGTTTACTGACTCCTCGTGCTCAACCTGCTTTCCTAAACAATCCTGGACTACCTGCCCAGGAGTGGCACCACCCACGGTGGGCCGGGCTCTCTCACACCAAACATAAGTCAAGAAAATGCTCCCACAGACTCGCTGCCTACAGGCCACTGTGATGGAGGCCTTTCCTCACTTGAGGTTCCATCTTCTCAGTTGACCCTAGCTTGTGTCAAGGTGATGAGAAAACTCACCAGCGCACCAAGCCAGTTCCCCCACCCCTCCCCTGCAGTGAGCTGACCCTGTCTCACATCGGCGTGTGGGCCTCAGGTGAGTGGGAGTGCTCCGTGTCCACTGTCCAAGGCAACACCAGCAAGAAGGTGGAGATAGTAGTCCTGGAGACCTCTGCCTCCTACTGCCCTGCTGAGCGCGTAACCAACAACCGTGGGGACTTCAGGTGGGCTGCTTGCTTTATAAATGGCAACCCCTACTCCTCCCCCGCATCTCCACCCTCTGACACACAAGAGACTACAGTCTCCCGTCTGCCTTCTTCCTCCAGTCCCATGAACTCCCTTTAGTCATTAGCCCACAATCTTGCTGTCATATCTCAAGAGGATGACTATTGCCTCCTTTAGTATGCAGAAGCTTTCTACGCTGTCACATTTTAATGTTCTAGAGACCCTCTCTGTATGCAGGGCAGGTATTATCCTCCACACTATAGAGCCGAGACTACCAAAGCCCAGAAAAGATCAGCGACTCGTCCGATAAATGACAGAGCTTGTCTGTGAACCCAGATCCCTGCACTGCACCCCCATATATTGCCTGCAGTAGCATTGTCAGAACAAACAGAAAGCAGAACTTGGGAAACCCCTTGATGGCTGCCAGGACAGTCTTTACTGAACCCTTGACCAAGCCCCAGGGGTCTGGTGTCACAGTCCTAGGTTGGGGTTGGGAGGGGAGGGCGTTTGTCTCAAGGAGTCTTAGTCACGACAGCTTCCTACATCTACCTCTAGGTGGCCGCGAACCTTGGCTGGCATCACGGCTTACCAGTCCTGCTTACAGTACCCCTTCACCTCTGTGCCCTTGAGTGGGGGAGCCCCAGGTACCCGAGCCTCACGCCGGTGTGACCGAGCTGGCCGCTGGGAGCCAGGAGACTACTCCCACTGTCTGTACACCAATGACATCACTCGGGTGCTCTACACCTTTGTGCTGGTGAGGCCGGGGCGCACACCCCCTCCACAACTTTGATTGCTGGAATTGGCTGGGATGGAGCCTAATACCTCATGGGGGAGGCTGCACCTCTGTTCTCAGCTGTGCTTTAAAGTGGGTCCAGCCGGGCGGTGGTGGCCCACGCCTTTAATCCCAGCACTCAGGAGCCAGAGGCAGGTGGATCTCTGTGAGTTCGAGGCCAGCCTGGTCTACAAGAGTTAGTTGTAGTACAGGCTCCAAAGCTACAGAGAAACCTTGTCTCGAAAAAAAAACAAAAAAAAGGTGGGTACAGCTACCAAGTACCAGGCATGGCGGTGCACGCCTTAGATCCCAGCACTCAGGAAGCAGGGGCAGGTGGATCTCTGTGAGTTCAAGGCCAGTCTGGTCTATGTAGTGAGTTCTAGGACAGCCAGAGTTCCTTAGTGAGACCCACCCTTTCCCCTGGTGCTGTCCTCTGGCTTGTTTTTTCCAGGGGCCAGGCCTGTACCCTACAGGCTGCTCTATCCATCATCACAGTGATTTACACCATCACCCTTGGGGTAGTGATGCTTAGCTTGAGTAGCCTAGAGTTGTGATGACGGAGACTCATGTCATCACATGACATGATGGTCCCAGTGCATGGTCTTGGCTCCTCTCCTGCCCTGTGGCCCTAGATTCTGGGACAGAGAGCAGCCGCTAGCCTGATCTCCTTTTCCCCCAATACCCCCAGATGCCCATCAATGCCTCCAATGCCTTGACCCTGGCTCACCAGCTGCGAGTGTACACCGCTGAGGCTGCCAGCTTTTCAGACATGATGGATGTAGTCTACGTGGCTCAGATGATCCAGAAATTTTTGGGTTATGTTGACCAGATCAAAGAGGTGAGATTCAACCTGGGCCCCCTAGAAGCCATCATCCCATCATCTCAGGCCTCGCCCATGCATCAGTCCTGGGTCCCAAATACCACTCCTGCCCTCAGTGACTGCCTTGCCTCCCTCCCTCAGCTGGTGGAGGTCATGGTGGACATGGCCAGCAACCTGATGCTAGTGGATGAGCACCTTTTGTGGCTGGCCCAGCGAGAGGACAAAGCCTGCAGCGGCATTGTGGGTGCCCTGGAGCGTATCGGAGGAGCTGCCCTCAGCCCCCACGCCCAGCACATCTCTGTGGTACCGTAGCTTGGCGTGGGAGGGATTTTCAGGGGCTAGGACTGTGGGGCCTCAGAGTGGACTGGGGCCAGTTTTTGTGGTTCTTAGACCGGAAGTGCTTGCCTCTCTCCGGGTCACATATCAAGCTCTGGTAATATGGCGGCAAGCACAGCTCAGCTGTGAGCTGTCACAGAGCTGCAGAGGCAGCTGTGAAGCAGCACTGGTGTGAGCCTTTCTGGTTGGGAACTGAGTTGGGGGTTAACTGGATGGCAGTCGATAGGCGCATGCTGGGAATGGGTGTAGGGGAAACGGAGGCTTTGTCTCAAAGTGACAGCACTTTCAGTGGAACAAGGAGGACTGGACAGTTCACCAAAGGGATGGTGACATTTTTTCTTTTTTTTTTTTTTCGGTCTTTTTTTGTTTGTTTTTCAAGACAGGGTTTCTCTGTAGCTCTGGAGCCTGTCCTGGAACTCGCTGTTAGCCAGGCTGGCCTTGAACTCACAGAGATCTGCCTGCCTTTGCCTCCCAAGTGCTGGGAGGTTGTCATTTCTAAACTGGTAGAAGGTACAACTATAGCAGAGCGTCTATGTATAAGATATGGTGCTAGATACTCGGGGACATATGGCGAGGGGTAGACATGGATCCTGTTGACAGCTGAGGTGGGGCGACAGAATCAGTGGGTGGAAGATAGGAAGTGCATGAGAGGAAGAATACCTCCAAGGGAGGGAGAAGACCTGTGTCTGGGAGGTGTATGTGTATGGGGGTTGGGTGACCCCATGGCATATGTAAGACTTTCCATGCTTTGAAAGGACAGTGAGCCATAAAGGGTAAGGGGTTTGGCTGAAGCAGATCTGAAGTGAAGACATGTGTGGTCTCAGGCAGAGGACCACTAGATCTCAGACAGTGGGTGACAAGTTCTCTGTCCCCAGAATTCAAGGAATGTGGCATTGGAGGCCTACCTCATCAAGCCTCACAGCTATGTGGGCCTGACCTGCACAGCCTTCCAGAGAAGGGAGGGAGGAATGTTGGCTGCGCAGCCAGGTAGCCCTGGCCAGAATGTCCCAGTCGAGCCTGAGCCCCTCGCTGATCAGCAGCTCCGCTTCCGCTGCACCACTGGGCGGCCCAACATTTCTCTGTCATCTTTCCACATCAAGGTGGGCACCAGGGGAAGGGAAGGGGGTGGGGGTGGGGACCAGAAGCTGAGGAGGGTGGTGCTGAGACACAGGTGTCTCATGGTGAAGGAGGCAAAAGGTGGGAGGAGGGGCAGGGCAGGAGATAGGACGGGACTGGGAGACGTCAAAGTCCAGGGATGCTGAGTATCTCTGAGGACCTCCTATGTCCCCTCAGAATAGCGTGGCCCTGGCCTCCATCCAGCTGCCCCCCAGCCTGTTCTCAACCCTTCCGGCTGCCCTGGCTCCCCCAGTCCCTCCAGATTGCACCCTGCAACTGCTGGTCTTCAGAAATGGCCGTCTTTTCCGCAGCCACGGCAACACTTCCCGTCCTGGAGCAGCTGGGCCTGGCAAGAGGCGTGGTGTGGCCACCCCAGTCATATTTGCAGGAACCAGTAAGGGACTGACTTCCTGCATGTCTGTCTTTTCCCTTTCACGTTCATGGCTCCCTACTGCCCTGGTACAGCCGGCAGAGGACTCAGGGAGGGTGGCAGTGGGGATGGCCTGTAGAGGAACAGGATTAGGGGGACATGGTTTTCTATCCCAGACATAGGACAATCTGATATCCTAAGCATATGGCATCTCAGAAAGCTTGTAAGCACAAAGCCTCAATGTCTTCCCTCCACACCGAACCCCGGACTTCCTGCACTGCCACCCATGGGCCCCAGGCAGGCAAGCGATACTACATGAGCACATCCTGGAAGCTCAACACTAACTTCGGTGTTATATGGAGGAAGACACGAAGGCCATGGGCTGCCCCACAGCAGCTTCTGCCTCCCAAGTAGTGGAACCCTTGGCTAACGCCCTGGAGCTACCCCAGCCAGTGGCTCCTCAGACTGCTAGACCAGAAGCCCTGGTGAGGAGTGTCCTGAAAGGCAAGACGACTGTGGGTTGTCTTGGGGTTAGAGGTGGGAGCGACACAATAAATCCCAGCGGGTGGTCAGAACTTCCAGACACAGCACAGAGGGTAGAGACTAGAGCAGGAGGGAAGGATAGACTTTTTTCTCTTTTGTGGTCTGGTCCCCCAGCAACTGAGTGACTCACTGTAACCCTGTGCTTAGTTGGCCTGTCCTATCAGGAACAGCTCTTCCTCCACCATGGGTACTTGCTCACCAGGCAATATCCGTCAACAATGGGACCCACACTGTATTCCAGACACACAGCATCAGGTTTACCTTCTGAAAACACCACCGTGCACATCAGAGCCCCTTCGAGCATCATTGGTTTATAGTATCTACCTTATTTTACATGCCATGCAGGGTCCTGTGTGCCATGAAGGTGTTGCCATCACTACCCTGGGATCCCTTCCTGTTCCTAAAATGGGCTCTTTTCAGGCTGGGTGGGAATACGTTAAGTACATAGCATGTGCCGGATTTTGCTGGACTGAGATATGCTTGAGCACAGACAGTTGGGTCTCAGCTGGCAGGCATTGAACAAGTCAGTAGAAGTGAGTGGCAGTGCAAGGTGCCAGACTATGGCGTTACGATGTTCCTCTGAATCCCTAGTTAGGGGCCAGGGAGGCTCTTCCTTGAAAACTCAAGTTTTTTCTGAGACCCGAATGATATGTCATCAGAGGATGTCAACCACATGGGTTAATAACTGTCTTAATGGGGAGATAAGGAGGTCGGGTGGGGGATCTATGATCCATGTCACAGGTACTTTCTCCCACAAAGCTCTGTTTAGTCCCTTTCTCTGGTTTCTCTCCTGTCCCCATTCATCCCTCTTCCCAGATGTCAACTGTCCCT
Source organism: Dicrostonyx torquatus (assembly GCA_028555095.1). NCBI lineage: Eukaryota > Metazoa > Chordata > Mammalia > Rodentia > Cricetidae > Dicrostonyx > Dicrostonyx torquatus. The sequence continues at coordinate 172,691 of JAQHUG010000382.1, read as the reverse complement.
TCCAGGGATTCCTTTACCCTTGGCTTGTCTCTCCCGCTGAATTAGCACTGCAGCCAATGGAATCTGGGGTAGGGAGGCCTCCCATGGTTTCACCTGCCTCTTCCCCACTCTCTGGCTGAGTCTCCCTGGGTAGATTGGCACCCCGCACCGCATCTAGCTCTGTCCCCAGGTCGGCAGGATCCCTGCATGCTCTGACCCCTGCAAAAATTGCTCTGCTTTGCCACTGTCTCTCGACGGCCTTCCTCACGGTCTCATGTGTCTATGCGGGACTTCCCTGTTCCTGCAGGTGGCTGCAGCGTGGGAAACTTGACTGAGCCTGTGGCTGTTTCACTGCGGCACTGGGCTGAAGGAGCGGATCCCATGGCAGCATGGTGGAACCAAGAGGGGCACGGGGGCTGGAGTTCCGAAGGCTGCAAGCTCCGCTTCAGCCAGCCCAATGTCAGCTCCCTGTACTGTCAGCACTTGGGCAACGTGGCTGTGCTCATGGTGTGTATAATGGTGTGCGTGTGTGTGTGCGCGCGTGCGCGCGTGTGTAGAAATGCAGGGAGGTGACGAAACGTGTGGGAGATAGAGACTGTAGTACTTTGATCTCTTGGAGCCACAAGCAAATACAGTAAGGACAGCAGCCCTGTGCTCTGTTGATGTCAAAGTTCATGGGAAATGACTTTCTGGCCTCTTCCACGCCTTTCCAGCTTTCAAGAGGGAGCTGGAACCATCTAGCTTGTCCTTCAGGTCCTGCATTTTTGGTGTCTTTTATTTGTTGGTTGGTTTGGTTTTTGTGACAGGATTTCTTGTAGCCCAACCCACTGTATAGCTGAGAATGGCCTTGAATTGCTTATCTTCTTGTCTCTACTACCCAAGTGCTGCGATAATAGACAATTCTTGTGTCTGCATGCCTATTTTGTCCTGAATTCATCTGTTAAAAAACCTGGGGCCAGGCGAGGGTGCCGCACGCTTTTAATCCCAGCACTTGGGAGGCAGAGGCAGGCAGATCTCTGTGAGTTTGAGGCCAGCCTGGTCTCCAAGTTCCAGAACAGCCAGGACTACATAGAGAATACCCTTGAATACCACCCCCTCCAAAGAAAAACAACCTGGGAACATGTGTAGTCCTCTGTTCCCTTATCCTATCCCTTCACCCAGCTTCTGCTGGTACTGACAGACGCACAGCCCACCACAGCAGCCTTCTTCCTCTTAGCTCATCTGAATTCTTTTTTTAAATATTTATTTATTTATTATGTATACAATATTCTGTCTGTGTGTATGCCTGCAGGCCAGAAGAGGGCACCAGACCTCATTACAGATGGTTGTGAATCACCATGTGGTTGCTGGGAATTGAACTCAAGACCTTTGGAAGAATAGGCAATGCTCTTAACCTCTGAGCCATCTCTCCAGCCTCTCATCTGATTTTTTTTTTTTTTTTTTTTTTTTTTTTTTGTTTTTTCGAGACAGGGTTTCTCTGTAGCTTTTGGAGCCTGTCCTGGAACTAGCTCTTGTAGAACAGGCTGGTCTCGAACTCACAAAGATCCGCCTGCCTCTGCCTCCCGAGTGCTGGGATTAAAGGCGTGTGCCACCACCACCCGGCTGTCATCTGAATTCTTAACAAGTCATTTATTTCTTTTTATTTTATGTGCATTAGTGCTTTGCCTGCATGTATATCTGTGTGAGGGTGTCACATCGCCTGGAGTTAGAGGTGGTTGTGAGCTGCCATGTGGATGCTGGGGGTTGAACACAGGGTCTCTGGATGAGCAGCCAGTGTTCTTAACCACTGGGCCATCTCTCCAGGACTATGAGCTTTCAGCTGGGCATCTGAAAAGAAGTCCTCAGAAAGGCAGAACACCAGAAGGGGTGAGGCAGGAGAGGCCGTCCGTGTTTCCTGAGGTCACCTTCTTGAGTGGCTGTCCTCAGACTTGCATTCTACCTACCAAAGCATCCGAGGCTGGCAGGGGTCAAGACAAGGGAAAGTGGCTTAGGGGCAGACAGGGTCTGCTCAGTCCTCCCACCCTGTCTTTCCCAGGAACTGAGTGCATTCCCACGGGAGGTAGGAGGTTCTGGAGCTGGGTTGCACCCTGTCGTGTACCCCTGCACGGCTCTGCTGCTGCTCTGCCTTTTCTCCACCATTATCACCTACATCCTTAACCACAGGTGAGTGCTGCTGCCGGGAGGAGGGAGTGGGTGGGGCAGGGCTTACCACAGGCTGGCAGATGTTTCTTCTTCAGGCAGGTCCACATGGCCTGGCCAGGCTCTGGGGTTAAAGAACACATTTTTTGCGCGGGGGGGAGGTGAGGGTGGGAAGATTAAGGACTCTTTCCCGTGGCCTGGAGCACATTTATACGCCTGCTCGTAGATAATTTATCTTCCTCTTTTTGGCGTTCCTAGTGGTCTTGAGACTACTGCCTGTAGGGCAGTGGTTCTCAACCTTCCTAATGCTATTACCCTCTAATACAGTTCCTCATGTTGTGGTGACACCCCTAACTCTAAGATTATTTCATTGCTACTTCCTAACTGTAATTTTGCAACTGTTATGAACTGTAATGTAAATATCTGCAATGCAGGATATCTGATATGTGACCCCCAAAGGGGTCTCTACCTATAGGTTGAGAACTGCTCCTGTAGGGGGTTGGATGGCTCATTAATAAAAGACTCTTTCCGGGGCAGTTCCATCCATGTGTCCCGGAAGGGTTGGCACATGCTGTTGAACCTATGTTTCCACATGGCCATGACCTCCGCTGTCTTCGTGGGGGGCATCACTCTCACCAACTACCAAATGGTTTGCCAAGCGGTAAGAAGGGAGTGGGGACCCTAAAATGAGCGACTTCAGAGGAAGAGGGGGCCTAGCAAGGAAAATAAGTTTTATGGAAATAGCCCTCAGTCCCTCTGTTCTCTACTAGCCTTAAAGGGTCGAAAAGGGGTGGGTAGCATGTGGAGTGACAGGCATGGTCAGACTAGCTCCAAGATCACTGGAGATGGGGCTTCAAAGGGGAGAATGGGGACCACAGTGGAGGAGAGGTCACATATCAGCCAGACTGCCCTGCCTGGGTCCTGGAGAATCCCTGGGGTGTGTGAGAGAGAGAGCCCTGGCTGGAAGCAGAGAGGGCACCAGCAAGGACCAGTATGATGAGTAGCTGGGTGGGATGCTGGAGGTGTGGGAATAGTGGGAACATACATGGCCATTGACTTCCAGGGTGTAGCCCAGTCAGCAGCTCAGGTCCCAAGCCTCAGTGCCTTGACCTTGTAGGTGGGCATCACTCTGCACTACTCTTCGCTGTCCACGCTGCTCTGGATGGGGGTAAAGGCTCGAGTCCTCCACAAGGAGCTCACTTGGAGGGCCCCCCCTCCAGAAGAAGGGGATGCAGCCCCGCCTGGTCCTCGCCCCATGCTCCGGTAAGTGCTTCCAGTTCTCAGCTATGGGAAAGGGCCTCAAGACCCAAGACAGGTGTAGCAAAGCTGGGGGGTGAGGAGTGGGTGGAGATGAGTAACAAGATCCCCAGGATCACTCTCCAAAGGCAAGAGATGAGCTTCTTAGGCATGACAAGGATGGGGAGGGAGGTGACACCAAAGGGCATTGAGTAGGGATCCTAAAAACCTTCCTGACATCCCTCACTCAGACTGCTTAGGGTTGGAGAGAACAATTTGGTCCTTGTCCCCTAGAACAGTTCTTGGCCAAGTTCTGAAGAAGCTGTCCTACCCTTAGGAGGCCTTATATTCCAGGCTTACCCCACCTCCCCCAATCACACAGATTTTCAGAGGACAGAGAAAAAGACAGAGATGTCAGTTTGAGGGTTCCGAGCACCTGGTTCCCTTACCTCCAGTGCACGATCTCTCCCCCACCCCCAGGTTCTATTTGATTGCTGGAGGGATCCCCCTCATAATCTGCGGCATCACCGCTGCGGTCAACATCCACAACTACCGGGACCACAGTCCCTAGTGAGCACCACTCCCTTCTGCCTCATCATCACCGTCTGCCTGCCCCAACCTTCACACCAGCCCCATGCCTGCCGGTCCACCCAGCCAGAGAGCCCCTGCATGCTGACTAAGCCAGGGCCCGCCTCACCTCTCTACTTCCCTCATCGACCACCCAGCCTGTGCCCCAGCTCCTGGGCTCTCCAAACTCTTCATCCACTACCTCTGTCTCCCCCTAGTTGCTGGCTGGTGTGGCGTCCAAGCCTTGGCGCGTTCTACATCCCGGTGGCGTTGATTCTGCCCATCACCTGGATCTACTTCTTGTGTGCGGGCCTGCACTTACGGGGGCATGTGGCCCAGAATCCAAAGCAGGGTAACAGTAGGCTGTCTCTGGAGCCAGGGGAAGACCTGAGGGGTTCCACCAGGTTCAGGAGCAGTGGCGTCCTCCTGAGTGACTCTGGTTCCCTTTTGGCTACGGTTGGCGCAGGGGTAGGAACACCTGCGCCCCCAGAGGATGGTGATGGCGTGTATTCTCCGGGAGTCCAGCTGGGAGCGCTGATGACCACACATTTCCTGTACCTGGCTATGTGGGCCTGTGGCGCTTTGGCGGTGTCTCAGCGCTGGCTGCCTGGAGTGGTGTGTAGCTGCCTCTATGGTGTGGCAGCTTCGGCTCTGGGCCTTTTTGTCTTCACGCACCATTGTGCCAGGCGTAGGGATGTTCGAGCTTCCTGGCGCGCCTGCTGCCCTCCCGCTTCACCCTCGGCTTCCCACGCCCCACCCCGGGCCCTACCAACTGCTGCGGAGGACGGATCCCCAGTGTTGGGGGAGGGACCGGCCTCCCTCAAGTCCTCCTCCCCAAGTGGCAGCAGTGGCCGCGCGCCGGCGCCCCTGTGCAAACTCACCAATCTGCAGGTGGCCCAGAGTCAGGTGTGCGAGGCTGGTGTGGCTGCCCGGGGGGATGGAGAGCCAGAGCCCTCGGGCTCCCGTGGCAGCCTAGCTCCCCGGCACCATAACAACTTGCATCATGGGCGCCGAGTACACAAGAGTCGGGCCAAGGGTCACCGAGCTGGAGAGACTGGCGGCAAGAGCCGGCTTAAGGCGCTGCGCGCGGGCGCGTCCGCAGGAGCGCCAGAGCTGCTGTCCAGTGAGAGTGGCAGCTTGCACAATAGCCCTTCCGACAGCTACCCGGGCAGCAGCCGCAATAGCCCCGGCGACGGCCTTCCACTCGAGGGCGAGTCCATGCTTACGCCATCGGAGGGCTCCGACACCAGCGCAGCGCCGATCCCTGAGACGGGGCGATCCGGGCAGCGCCGCTGCGCCAGCCGTGACAATCTCAAAGGCAGCGGCAACGCACTGGAGAGGGAGAGTAAGCGCCGGTCATACCCGCTCAACACTACCAGTCTTAACGGCGCCCCCAAGGGGGGCAAGTATGAGGATGCCAGTGTGACCGGTGCAGAGGCCATAGCAGGAGGCTGCATGAAGACCGGCCTCTGGAAAAGCGAGACCACCGTCTAGGGCAGAGGCGGGCTAGATTTAGAGTGGGCCGGCCACACCGGCTTGTTACTCCTCGATCCTCCTGGGCGGTTCAAGCTGTCTACCGCTGCATAGGTTTGAGGTGGCCATGCTGATGGCTGCCCCTGGGCTCACCATCTTTAGTTACCCAGCCTGGGAACGGGAGAATACAGATGCTTGCCATTTGTCTGCACTATCCCTCAGTAGTAGCGACAATCAGTTTAGACCAGTTTTGATGGTCAAGTTCTTGGTGTGCCCTCCCAGGTAGGGGTAAAACTTCCATCGGTCTGTGGGGTGACCCATAAATGGAGTGGCAGAGCCCAGCCCAGGTAGGCTCAGGAAACCTGGGAACTGCCTTTTCCTCACCAGCTTCAGGAGGCACCGCGTGACTGCCAAGATCCCAGGCCTCTCCCCCAGTTCTGGCTTGGGAAACCATCCTAGCAGGTGAGCCAGGTGCCCGGCCAGGGCGAGTAACAGGTGCTGCCTTTTCTGATAAACTATGCACCGGGGCGGGGGGGTGGGGGGAGGGCGGAGTGTAGGTAGCTCTAAGACCAGCTGAGTCCCGCAGGAGGGGCAGGTGGGAGAGGTGCATGATTAGGGAGACATGATCCCTAGGGAGTGGTACACGATCCTTCCAGCAGAGTTCAGAACAAAGACGGAAAGCAATGCTACCAAGTGCCTAATGACTCAAGGGGAGGCTGAGGTTTGGATCTGAGCACAACCTGTCCGATGGCCTGGAGAGTGGCTCCACTCGGCTGCTCAGTGACATCCACTGCCTGCTCTCAGCTGCCCAACTCAAAGGGACTGGAGAAAATGCCTCCATGAGGCTTCTGTGGCAAAGCCATGGTAATAATCCGATTTCTAACTCCAGTTAGGAACCTGAAATGCCAAACCGTCTCTCCCAACTCCCTGAAACCGCACCAGACTCTGAGGGAGCACCTGATCCAGGTTGCCCAAGACTCTGGTTTCACTAATTGCTAAAAACTCCAGCCCCCATCTTCCTCAACCTAAAATGCCTTTTTACTACAGAACCACATGGAAGTAGAGGAATTCTTGGGCCTCGGGAAGCAGTAGGGAACCCGGGTCTGGTAGGTGAGAGAACACAGTGGGGGAGATGGGCCCCATTATTTATGCTTGCTGCACAGACAATATTAGAGGAGAAGCTTTGTATTACTCTCCCACGTACGCTGGCCGCTGTTTACATACCCTGCCAACGCCTTAGCACTGGAGAGCTTTTTGCAATATGCCGGGAAAAAGGGAGGGAGGGAACGAAGTGCCAAAGAAAACATGTTTTGAAAGCTCTGGTTTTATACAATAGAATGTTTTCTAGCAGATGCCTCTTTGTTTTAATATATTAAAGTCTTGCAAAGCCCTCTGAGCGACAGCTGTAGTCCACCTATGGTCCTTTTGTTAATGAGGCAGAGGCGGCAGGTGGCAGCCTAGACCACTAGAGCCCAGACCAAACACGGGCCAGGAATCGCTGCTCCTGCTCATGTAATGGTCGATGCCACCTCTTTCACACCAGCAATGCACTGACTCCACACCATGGCAGGGGAGAGCCGGGCACATCTTCCACAGTCTTAGGAGGAGTCCAACCCAGACTGGACAGCCAAGGTGCTCACCTGCACCAAGGGACAGGATTTTCCCACCCACAGACATCCCATGCACCTCCCAATATCTCTAGGGCATTGGGTCCAATTAACTGCTACTCTTGGTTTCCTTAAATAAAAAAAAAGGAATACCCAAGGGTCAAATACATTTACTTCTTGCAACATGGCAGGCCTATTAACAAATCGTAATCAGAACTACTGAATATACCTGGAGAACCTGCATCAGGGAGGGTTAGGGGCACTCATGGCTGCCTGGCCAGCAGCCTGGGCTCTCTGAAAGTCTCTGACTTCCTGAGGAGTGCGCAAATATTGCTCGATTTCACTGTCAGAAATGTTCTCATCTCCAGTCACGATGGAAACAAGGGGGGTGGGATGGGTCCGTTTGGGAGGCTTTAACATACAGGGTGGGAGGAGAGGTGCAGGACTGGCTGGGCGTTTCCTCTTGGGCAAATCACAGGCACTATCCTCTTCCTGCTGTCCTTGCCCACACTGCTGCTGCTTCTGGGTCTCCGCTTCTGCTGCTGCATCTCGAAAAGCCATGCGTATCAGCATGTGGCGGTGCTGGAGAAGGTCACCAATGTGTTTCACCACAGTCCGCTTATCGAGCTTTAGGACCCGTAGCCAAGCCAGCTGGCTGGCCATCTGAAGCAGCACAGCCAGCAGCTCCTGCAGACGGGAGGCAGCCGGGTAGGGCAAGTCCACGTTTGCCAATTTACAGAACTGGGCAAGAGAACATGTCAGTCGGTCTGAAGGCCGCAGGGACTGCCATGCCAGGAAGGTGGCCGCAGTGATGACAGGCAAGGGATGGCGCCCAGTCACGAGCCACGTCTCATTTGCCAGTTCTACCAGCAGCAAGGTCCGAGACAGCATCTTGTCTTTGTCCTCCACATATTTGGCTGGCATGGATGGGGAAGCCTGGAACAGTTTGAAGCTGAAACAACCAAAAATGAAGGTCAAGTGAATGATAGGGTGTTCTTCCGGGGGAGCAGGGTAGTCTACCCAAGATGGATGGAGAACCTAGTTTGCCCTAGAGACACTCAAGGTCACAGGAGCAAGGTACTGAGCAAAGGGGGCAGGAACATGCCAGGTGAATGGTACCTTCCTACTGGCACAGTTCCAGTGTCCCCATTCGCTCTACAGGAAGGGCACCGTTCTATGTGTCTACTTAGGATATGACCACGTTTCAACCGTTTGGTAACAGCTCTGGCTGTCCTGGAACTCGCTTTGTAGACCAGGGTGGCCTCAAGCTCACAGAGATCTGCCTGCCTCTGCCTCCAGAGTGCACCGCCACTACCCAGCCTTGTTTGCTTCTTTTAACACAGGGTCTCACACCAAGTCCAGGCTGGTCTAGAACGCCTCTCCCAAGTGCTGGGGTCAAGAGTGTGTGCTACCAAACTTTGGCAGCCATTTTTGTGGTTTTGTTTTGTTTTAAAGTATACTTGTCAGAAAAAAAAAAAACCTTAAAAAATAAAAAAAAACAAAAAACAAAGGCAAACCCAAGGATCATGGTGCACACCTGTAATCTCAGCAGTAGAAAGATGGGAGGTGATCAGAAGTACAAGCCCAGCCTGAGCTGTATGAGACTGTCTAAAACCAAACAACTAAAAATCTCACTAAAACCTTAGCTTCAAGCCTTGTTTGACCGCTAACTAGTATCTCTGGACTCCATATAGAGGCGATCCTGCTGGAACAGGACCCCTGCCACGTAATTCCAGTGACTGCCATTCATAAAGCAGGAGGGAGCAACTTAGCAGCCCTATGCCAAGGCTGGCTAAGGATTCTTTTTTTTTTTTTTTTTTTAAACATTACCACAGTCCTGTGACGAAAAGGGGATGGGAAGATTACAGCGTCCTGGAAATGTACAAACGGTATGGACCTCAGGGGTGAGCACGAGTTGGGAAGGAAAGACAGGCTCTGGTGAGGGCACACATCTGCCAGGACAGCTGCCTACCCTGTGTTTCCTCCTAGACAAGTACCTGCCGCAGTAAGATTTCACCAGGTCTTCCAGGCACAGAGCTGGCACGTCCAGCCCCAGAAGCTTCACCAGCTGCATGTAGGTGCCAGAAAACATATCCAGCTCTGCATACAGCAGGGTGCAGATGGTGCCCATGGTGAGGGGCCAGTTATGTTGCCGGCAGGTGATGAGAACACAGCACCCAACCAACACTTCCTTCTTCTGGAGCCTCGCAGCGCGGATGCCAGACAGCTGATAGGCCTTTTGGTAGTAGGAAATGGCGGTCTCCTCGAACGTGGGGGGTAACTTCAGGATCCGACACAGGTCTCTCACTCGACGGAGATCTAGGAAAACACACAAATAAGCGGAGAGGTCAAAGGAAGTTCGGCTAGGGCTTAATTTAGTTCTTTTAAACTTGCCATATATAGCAGATGCACAAATATGCCCTTCTAGCCAGGCGGTGGTGGTGCATGCCTGCCTTTAATCCCAGTACTCGGGAGGCAGAGGCAGGAGGATCTCTGTGAGTTCGAGGCCAGTCTGGTCTACAGAGCGAGATCTAGGACAGACCCCAAAGCTACAGAGAAACACTGTCTCAAAAAACAAACAAACAAACAAAAATGCCCTTCTGTACTAATAGGACGTTTGATGTGGCCATGTGCACTGGAGCTAGACTTTGATCCTCAAGCACGCTGGGCAAGCTCTTTATCACTGAGCTGCAGTCTTAGCCTTTAGAACTATGGTCCTTCCAAAGGTACAGAACATTTGTGGGAAGGTCACATTCAATCCACCACCCTTTTATGAGCTATTCCGATTTATAGACAGGGCAAAGTTTCTTATTTTTTTGGTTCTGGGGACTGAACCCTAAGCCTTACACGTGATAGGTGCATACTCTATCACCAACTTACCCCCCACCCCTAGCTCCAAAGCCAAGCTTTTACCAAGGCTTCCTGAGGCTACTTTAAGCCTGCTGCAGACCCAAACCTTCATCTACCTCTATTCCTTCTGTTTTTTAAGACACACTATGTAAGCTGGGCTGACCTCAAAGTCTATCCTCTTGCCCCTCCCAAGTGCTGGGACTGTAGGCATACAGCCCATCAATAACAGTTCTCTTCTAGCCTATCTTATACCAGTAATGCTGACAACAAGAACACACGCAGATGGACTAGGACATCAAGACAATTTTCTTTCAAGCCACTGGACAATAAAAGGTTGGTTCTCTGGGCTGGAGAGATGGCTCAGCAGTTGAGAGCACTTGCTGCTCTAGCAGAAAACCTGGGGTTGAGTTCCCAGCACCCACATGGCAACTCAGAACCACCTACAACTTCAGGTCCATGCGATCCAACACCCTCTTCTGACTACATGGGCACCAGGCATGCACATGGAATACATACATACATACATGCACTTAGAACACCCATCAAATATTAAAACATTAAAGAGTCACATAAATGAAAGCAAAGCTGAAATTTAAGGAGAAAAAGGGCAATTCTTACCTCGCTGCTGGCTGCGGCTAACTTGCTCGTTTTCCCCTGTGCTTCGGGAATATGTCACTTCTGGAAAATAATAAGCAAAATAGCACAGCTGGCCTCTATCCACTCATCTCTCCTTGTCCTCTTACTACGTAAAACCAGGGAGATTTCAAGGTATCTACTTCCCATCTCAGAGAAGATACCCATCCATGTAAAAGTAACGGCTCACCTGGCTCTTTATGTCTTCAAGTAGCACCAATGACAGCCAGTACAGAACTATATAAAGCAACGCTGGTGATCCCAATTTCCCAGCTTTTTCTCTGGTGCATTCAATTTGAGGTAGCACAGCGGTTCTTAACCTTCTAATGCTGTGACCCTTTAATACAATTCCTCCTGTTGTGGTGACCCCAACCATAAACTTAGTTTCGTTGCTACTTCATACTTGTAGTTTTGCGAGAGTTATGAATTATAATATAAATGACTGATATGTACGATGGTCTTGGGCTACACCTGGGAAAGGGTCGCTCAATCTCCCAAAGTGGTCGAGACCGAAAGGTCTCGCTGAACTAAACAATGGCGTGGAAGAAAAGGAGGAACATTTTGCCAGTTAGTGCTAAAAATTACTGTGGGGTAATGGTTCGCATTCTATTCCCAAATGATTCATCTTGTATTCCCGAATAATTTGTCAACAAGCCTCCAACACTGACCAGGTCCGAAAAAAGGAGTGAAACCTTTTCCGTTTCATTCACTCACCATCAGTATACCTACTAAAAGCCTGGCACCAAAGTAAGTACTGGGGAAACAGATGGAAAAGCACCATCCTTCCCTCCAGCTACTTTTTCTTTTTTAAGCGAGCTTCTCCCACATTTCTGTGCGCACGATCAAGGGGGAGGGGGCGCTAGGAGTCTGGGATTAAGCATCCCATCACACCAGGCTACCCCCAGGGCTCGAGGCCAGGTACCAGTACCTCTGAGGTTGCCCTCGTCGTTGAAGGTGGTAGTAAGGACCCCTTCGGTGACCACACAGCCGCAGTCGGAGCACACCAGCTGGCTCTGAGAATAATGCGAGTCTTCCACGAGCTCAGAGGAGCCGCAATCAGGGCAGCGGCTTCCACTCGGCATCTCAGCATTTGTCCAGAGACGCTGTAACACTGGGATACCCGCTCCTAAAAACGACCGGCTGCAGGAAAGTGGGCGGGGACCTTATTCCGGCTGCACCTTCCTCTTCCGGTCAGCTGGATAACCGGCTGGAAGTTTGCTCCGCCCCGTGGCTACACGCCACTTCCGATCTCGTCTGTGGACTCGTGTAGAAACATGAGTTCGAAAGGAAGGTTCCCGGGCTTAGCTGTGTCTCAGGGTTTCTGCTGTCTTGAGATTGGGCCATTTAGGAGTGGACAGTTGCCAGAGATAAGGAATTGCTCTCTGCGAAACACTATTTTTTAATATCATTTAATTTATTAATTAAGATTATCTTGCTTATGGAGCCCAGGCTGACCTAGAATACTGCTATTTCTGCCTCCCACCTACTGCTTGCTGGGATTACAGGCTTGCGCCACCAGGCCTGATCCCTTTTTAAAAGTCACCTGGAATCAGTTTCTTCCTATGTAGTAAAGAATGTTAAATGTGACTACAGTAGAAAACATCACCCTGCTGAGAGAGAGAAATTGTGCTCTGCTTTACGGAACTGCCTCCCCAAACAACTTTTGTGTTCTCTCTCTCTCTCAAAATCTATTTTGTTTTTGTTTTCACCTAAAAAATAAGGGAATTGTGTCGGACATGATCACCTGTAATCCTAGTGCTTGAGAGATGGAGGCAGGAGGATCAGGAGTTCAAGGTCATCCTCCTCTATATAACAAATTGGAGGCCAGTCTGGACTATGTTAGATCTTATCACAAATAAATCAAAATAGCTGGGTATGTTGGCATACTCCCTTATTCCTAGTTTTGGGGAGACAGAGTTTGACGCCAACCTGGCCTACATCTTAGTTCAGCCCAGACAAAACAATATGAGAACCTGTCTCTAAATAAATAACTAAAACAAGACTGTTGTGTAGCACATCACACCCGCCTGTCTGCGCTCTATGCGCTACCATACAGTTCGTGAACCAGGCAAGGGGCTGAAGACTGAAACACACAAAGACATACAGACAGAAACACAGGTCATCCTTGATGCCAAGATGCCCCCCTTTATTGTGTCCAGGGGCAGCTTATATAGGGATTTTTAACTGATAGCCACGCCCCAGCCAAACCCACTAGAAACCACTCCCCTGCCATCAGGAACTCCTGAGGGTCTTGTACTCAGAGCAGCTGCAAGCATTGCAAGTTGTTTACAAGAAATTCAGGATCTGGGGGGGGGTCACAGCTCCCAACACTGTTGAATTAAAATATTGAGTGATAGGCTTAAATGTCTTCAGAGAGTAACATGCAAAAAAAAAAAAACCAATCAAAAACCATAGTTCTCACCTCAAAGAGGATAAGGGAAAGTTTATGCTAGAGCCAAAAAAGAGGACTAGCACCTTGGAACAGACTCAATTTTCTCCAGTAACAGTGCACTGTATGAAAGTGTATTAGTTCTAGAACAAATAAAGCCAAATATTCACCAAATACAGTGGTGGGGCTACAGGTTGGCATGCTAGATGATAGTGGATAAGCCTTTTCTATGGGTTTCAGATGCTGTCTGATGACATTCTAGCTTCTGGATTGGTAGACGCTGGCAGTTGGCTAAGAATACATTTTAAGTTGTTGGGTTGTTTTGTTTGTTTTTAGGCAGTCACTACTTAGCTCTGGCTGTTCTGGAACTTACTATATAGGTTAGGCTGGCCTCAAACTCACACTAATCTGCTTGCCTCTCTCTTCTTCCAGAGTACTGGGATTAAAGGCAGGGGCTACCACATTTGGCCTACAAACACACACACACTCTCTGCTAGGCATGTTTTCTCTCTCCTCTCTCCCCTTCTCCTGCTCCTCTTATTTTTTTTAAAGTTTTATTTATGTATACAGTATTCTGCCTGCATGTACACCTGCGCAGCAGAAGAGGGCACTAGATCTCATTATAGGGTTGTAGGCCACCATGTGGTTGCTGGGAATTGAACTCAGGACCCTGGAAGAGCAGCTTCTTAACCTCTGAGCCATCTCCCCAGCCCCTCCTCTCCTTTCCACTTCAGGACACACTAGCTATCTTTGGATGAAGTTATATGGAGTAATGAGACTTTTGGCAAACTGGAGAATACAGGCAGATTCCGATCTGTTTAAAACCATTGAGCTGTCCTGGCAGCACACACCTTTAATTCCAGCACTCAGGAGGCAAAGGGCGAGCAATTTGATGTGCATGGTGAGTAGTTCCAGGGCAGCTAGGGCTAGATATAACCTCTTTAAATTTTTTTTTTTTTTGAGGCAGGGTTTCTCTGTAGCTTTGCAGCCTGTCCTGGGACTTGCTCTGTAGACCAGGCTGCCTTTGAACTCACAGAGATCCACCTGTCTCTGCCCCTCAAGTGTTGGGATTAAAGGTGTGCACCACAACCACCAGGAGGTGGCATCTTTGGGAAGTTTGGGCCATGATGGCTCTGCATTTAAGAATGGATCGATGCAGTATAGAAGGCATGTGCCCTTTTTGTCCTTCACCTTCTGCTATGTGAGGACATAGGAGGATGCAGTCTTCAAGGCTCCCCTTGGAAAGAGACAGCTGCCCTCACCAAACACCAAGCTATTGCCTTGTTAGGAATGGGAGAAAACAAATTCTGATTTTTTTATAAATTACTCAGACTTGAAAGTATTCTGTTATCAGGCAGCACAAATTAAGACATGCTATGATATATAAATATAAGTATAAACGTTATGTGGGGAATATTATTTTAAGGTGTGTGACTTTTGTTTATGCTGCATTTGTTTAACTCTGTGATGCTGTGATTCTTTGCCTGTCTAAAATGCCTGATGGCCCTGTTAAAGAGCTGAATGGCCAATAGTGAGGCAGGAGCAAGGATAGGTGGGGCTGGCAGAGAATATAGACAGGAGAAATCTGGAAGAGAGGGAGCAAGAGAACAAGGAGAGGAGGACATCAGGGGTTAGTCACCCAGTTACACAGCAAACCACAGAGAAAGAAGAGAGGTATACAGAAACATGAAGATAAAAGCCCAGAGGCAAAAGGTAGTCAGGATAAATTAAGAAAATCTGGCAAGAAACAAGACAAGCTATTAAGGCCAGGCATTCATAACTAAGCCTCCATGTGTGATTTATTTGGGAGCTGGGTGGTGGGCCCCCTAAAAAAGCCAAAAGAGAAAAAGATCAAACAACAAATGAGACAACAAAAAGTGCGTTTTCTTTGTCTTCTTAAAGATTTATTTTTAATTATACCGAATGTGTCTGTAGGCATTTGCAGACCTATGTGGGTATCCTGGAGGTCAGAAGAGGGTTTCAGATCCCCCGGAGCTGGAGTTACAGGCAGCTGTGAGCTGCCTGACAGGGGCTCTGGGAATTAAATTCAGGTCCTTGGTAAAAAGTAGCAAGCATTCTTAATCACTGAGACATCTCTCCAAACTGTTTAAAGTGGGATCCCATAGGCCTGGGGAGATGGCTCAGTGGCTAGGAGTAATTGACACTATTCCAGAGGGCCTGAGTTGGGTTCCTAGCACCCACACTGGTCAGTTCACAACTGGCTGTCACTACAGCTGGCTGTCTCTCCCCCTACACACACACACACACACACACACACACACACACACACACACACTACTTTAACACAGACATATATATGAAGATAGAAAACACTTGAAAAATACAGGATCCTATGTACTCCAGCATAACTTCAAACAAACTGTGTAGGCAAGGATGGCCTTGAATATTTATTTGATCCTGTTGCCACCAGCTCCAAAGTGTGGGAATTACAGGCACGTTGTCACCGCGACTGATAGTGTTGGTTTTCTTTTTTAGAATTTTATTTTTAAATTTTGTGTGTGTGTGTGCTCAAGTAGGTGTGTGCACATGAGTGTGTGGGTGTAGGTTCATGCAGAAGAGGGGGGTGTTCCTCTATAACTGGATTCACAAGTGGTTGGGAGCTACCTGATGTGGGTGCTGGGAACAGGACTTGATCTTTTGCAAGAGCAGTAGGTGCTCTTAACTGCTGAGCCATCTCTCCCGCCTCTGAGATTACAGATTATTTTATAAACATGTCCTAATTGCACTCGTTGACAGTAAAGTCCTTCAGGGTTAGCTCATTGTTGGAATACTTGTCTGTCAGCAACCTGGGTTTGGTCTTCAAAAACACACACGAAGTTTTTATAGAAGACAGAATCTATTATGCCCAAGATAGTATCAAAATGTGTGTGTGTATACATGCATGCAATGCATAAATGTGGAGGTCAGAGGACAATTTGTGGGTGTTGGTTCCCATGTGAGATTCAGGGATTGAATTTAGGTCATTTGGCTTGGTGTGAAAGTGCTTTTATCTGCTGAGCCATTCGCCGGCCCCATTATTTTACTTCTGAGACAGGGTCTCATGTAGTTCAGCCTAGATCTGAACTACGTGGCTCAGCATGACCCTGAACTTCTGCTACTTCTGCCCCCACCTCTCAAGTCCTGGGACCACAGTCCTATGCCGTCACACTGGGCTTGGCTCCCTTTGTTTTCTTTTTAAACAACCTGTGTTCAGAACAGCTTTACTTATTTGTGGTCATGTTAGTGTGCCAGAGGACAACCTTGACTCCTCCTTAGGCCCCACCCACTTTGTTTAGACAGTCTCTAACTGCACTAAGCAAGGTTAGGTCACCTGGACAGCAAGAGCTACTGGCCACCCACTGTTCCATCTGAGGCACTCCTGAGCTGAATGCCACAATTGAGAGAGAGAGACGTGGAGAGGTAACTCCAGACACAGCCCAGACAGCCCACTGAGAAGACAGTCCAGGCACGGTCCATGTGTGCCATGCTCGTTTTGACAGTGGGTTTTTTTCTAGAAGGGAGACTGAAGAGGAAAGTGCTTAAGGAGGAACATTGGGAGGAGTCCCCTGCACCCCACCCCAGACTGTCCATCCATTCCAGTACACTGTTCTTCTGGCTGACCTCCCCTTGATGGCACATTTCTGAGGCTCAATCATCTTGGGTAGGGTATAAAGGTTCAGTTGCTGTGAATAACTGTCCCTGGGTGGGCCTGGGAGAAGCACTAACTGGATGGAATTCCTCAGATCCTATCATTCTTAGACCCTTCTAATGTAGTGAGAGTCACCAGTGAGGTTTGTAACTCATCCCCAGCCGGGCTCCTCTCAGCTCTTGGCTGCAGTGTGGTTACTGGGTCAGTTTCAGTCTGAGGATTCTGTCACCCCAGGCTGGCCGTTCCACCAGGCTTTAGAGCCATTCTGACTGGACTTCTTTTCCATCACCTGAGCTCTTTAGTGGACATCCATTCTCCAATATTCACAGACAGCCACAGTGCAGTATGGTTACAAGTCTCTTGGGTCTTAGTCACCTTTCCCTTTTGTGCATGCACACGCGCACACACACACACACACACACACACACACACACACACACACACTCTGCCCTGGGCTAAAGAATAATATGCCCAACTTCTTGAACATCTAAGACCAAAGACATCTCTTAACTTTTTCTTTAAAAAAATTATTTTGAGGCAAACCCTTAATATAGCCCAGGTTGACTTCAAATGCATCATCCTTCTGCCTCCAGGAATACTAGTCACTCCTTAGGGTCTTCGCTTCCAGGAAACTGTATTATTAGGTCTTACGCAAAGTCTCTGAGGAGATTGAACTAAGTGGACCCCAAATCCCCCAGTATGAGCTATTTTCATAATTCTGCTAGAATCAAAACACATTATCTCCTCACCCCATAGTGATCTAGAATAGTGACAAACTTTTTCTGTTAAAGGCCAGAGAACACATATTTGAATTTTCAAAGACAAATTGGACTGTGTAAACCACCTGACCCCTGCTATTACTATAAAGTGAAAACACCAAAAACATAAATAACCATGTACATAAATAAATTTGGCTCAGCCTAATGAATCTCCATCTATGAATACTAAAGTTTGGATTTCATGTAATTTCTGTGTTATGTAATACTATCATTTTGATTTTTTTCTTTAATTCATCAATTAAATGTACAAGTCTCTCTTGGCTTAAAAGCTGTATGAACATGGATAACAAGCCATAGTTTGCTGATTCCCTTTCTAAACCTCAAAGTCAGATAGGTTAGGAGGTCTCGCAGCAATCCCCTGCAGAAGTCCTGGACTCTCCCTGAGTAGCTGCGACTATAAGTGTGTGCCGCCCCGCCCCACCCCGCTGAACCCTCACTTCAGTGCTCTGATGTGACACAGGCAGCTAAGGCTTTCATGGCTAAGTTTGTCTCATTTGTCTAATAGAGTCAGTATCTCAGCACCTCCTTTCTGCAGTGAAGGTGCAGCCTGAACCAAGGACAAATGCAGCTTTCTCCCTTCAACTCTGAGAGAGGGCACAACTCTGTCTTCAACATGACCCTTTCCAGGGCTCAGGATACAGGTTTCTGTGTGAAAGAACAGAGAATTAAAACGCTGAGAACATTTACTCTTGAGTTTTGGGCTGTGGGAGACATTGGGCCAACTAAGCCAGTTTTAGGTCAGAATTGATTGATGGTCAGGATGCCCCAAGAGGTGAGATCAGAGATCCTGAAGATGTTGCCAAAAAAGAAGCCCCAAACACCAGATCCATCTGTCGGGTTATTAAGCTAAGGACAGCTGTGTGCTGACACTTTGGGTTAAGGATGGGCAACACCCCTCTAAGGTTGTTTTCCATGAATGGATTGAGGTCAGGAGGCCCTCATCCAGCAAGTCCCTCTTTTGGCCCATAGGTGGCAGTCATAAACTGTGTCAGAAAGGTCCTGGCTCTTCTTGGTGGGTGGTAGCTAGCTGGGGGTGGGTGGGGTGTGTGTGTCTCCCTCTAAATCCTTATCAGTTCTTGTTGCAAAGTCTAGACTGTTGCATATTACGGTCATGTCATGAGGTACGCTCAAAACATACTGTGCTGTGTTAGGTTCCCACCAGAGGAGCAAAGAACCCGGTGGGATCTACTAGAAAGGCAGGTTTGCTTTGGTTTCCGATTTCAGGTTTTCATGCAAGGCTGCCTGGCTCTTCTGCTGTGTTTGCATCACAGCACCATATCATGGCTGGGACACACACGGTAGAGCTTTGTTGACCCTTCATGGTGGCCAGGAGAGAGAGCCAAGAAAGGGTAGTGTTACCAATATCATCAATGAATGACCTAAATTACTTTCTTTACATCTCCCTCCTAGCACATCGACTACCTCCCAATAGTGTCACAGACTGACAAATCAAGCATTTGTTCAAAACTCATTTATCAGTGTGTGTACATAGAGACACGCATGCGCCACAGTACATATGTGGAGACCAGAGAACAACTTACAGGGACTAGTTCTCTTCTTCCACGGTGGGCTTTTAGGATTCAGCTCAGGTCCCCAGGTTTGTGTGGCAAGCGCCTCTAGAGCAAAGCCATCTTGCTGGTCACCCAGCATTTAACATGAGGCTCTGGAAAACAGCTGAGATTGAAAACCAAACAGTGATCATTCTGTTAAAGAGCATCTGCTTGTACAAGATGAAAAGTCCTGGCGTAGGTCTGAGGTCGAGAAGACCTGCTGAGCCCTTCAGCCTCAACTTCTGCTCAGAAGTCCAGATTTGGGAGTCTCCTTTCCATTCTGTTAATATACTTTGCTGCCATTTCCTGTTTTACGTTCTATCCATCCATCCATCCATCCACCCACCCACAGACCAACAGAAAAGCCTTCTGCTAATAATAGCCAAGTTAAGCCGAGACAAGTGTCCTTCCTTGACCTGGAATTTAAAAACACTAGGCTGACGGACTATGCACTTAGCTTGGTAGCAGTAGCAGGAACCAAACTGAAAGAATTGCAAACGGATCAAGAGAACCAAATCTCACAATGCTAGTCATTTATAAAAACTTTGGGAAAATAAAAATTCCTAGTACCACAAAAAAACTAAAATGAGAGATGAGAATATGAATAAATATGAATCTGTTTTCAAATTCCTTAATGCAGACACTCCATTAATGCCCTATGGAAGCCCCTGGCCCCAGCCTAGGCATCATGGGTTCTACAATGTGATCTCACTTTGAAAGAAACAGTATCTGCCCCTCTCCAGAGTCTCTGGAGCAAGACCTATGAGCTACACACCTGAGGCCAGCAGATGCTCGCCTTGCTCAGACACACTTAGTCTCCATGGAAATGTGAGTGGAGTGAGATAAGCCTGGGAGGAGACGCCTTCGTCTGCCCTAATGGCTTCTATCGGGTGACCAGAGCTGACTGACCTGAGATCTGCTTCTCAGATGGGGGTACTTCTGAACCCCAGAAAGACTTCCCTCTGTAATGCTTGGGTAGTCACATGGTGTCAAAGCCATGGCTCCTTAGGATAAGATGAGGGCTAGGAAAAGGCAGGACGGAGATGTTTGTCCTCTCCAGAGGGGCTCAAGCACCCTTTGACACAATAGTGGTGGTCGCTGCAGGGCTTCACATGAGAGACCAACATGGGATACTATCACCCCAGGACATTTTCCAAAAAGACAGAAGGAACTTTTATCACACCTAAAGTAAGGTACAGACACAAATCTTTGAAAGGAAGTATCATTTTATTTAGTGTTAGAAAATTTTAAGGTTTTTTTGAGTTTTAAAACAAGGTCTCACGTATCCCTGCTTGACTTAAAACGCCCTGTGCTGCTAAGGATGAAGTGGAACCTCTGGTCACGTTGCTTCCACCTCCCACGTGCTGGCTGGGATGACAAGTGGGCATCACATGCTCAGTTTATGTAGTACGGGGCGGGGGGAGGGGGAGAGGGACAGGGGGAATCAAACCTAGAGCTTTGTGCATGTAAAGCAGCACCCTACTAACTGAGCTACATGCCTAATCCCTTAGGTATTTCTTTTTGTTTTGTCTTTCCAGACAGGGTTTCTCAGTAGCTATGGAAGCCAGTCCTGGAACCCGCTCTGTAGACCAGGCTGGCCTCAAACTCAGAGATCCGCCTACCTCTGTCTCCGGAGTGCTGGGATTAAAGGTGTGTACCACCACCACCACCCATTTTAGGTATTAAAAGCAATACCAGTCAACTCAAAATCCCCAAAGCAACACACAGGGAACAGTAATCCTGTAATTTAAAAACAAAGCAAGACACCATCAAGACTTCAGTTGAAGAGGAAAATCAATTTAGTAGCCCACAAAGTAGGTAGGAGAATCCAGAGTTGGGCTTGGCATGGGTTCATGTTTCCCATCTAAGGCAACTGACTGCTTTTCAGTCTTGAAGGATCCTTAATCAGCACCCTATTCTACCATCAAAAGAAAAAAAAAAGCTGGGAGTGGTAGCATCCTGATATTCCCAGCACGTGGAAGGTGGAGGCAGGAGGATCAGGAGTTAAAGGTCGTAAGTGGCCATAAAGCCAGTTCAAGGCTAACCTGGGCTATGAGAACCTGCCTAAAAAGACAAAGATAAAGTGTCACAAAGCAGGGTGGAGGACTGGCTGAGGGTGTAACTCAGTGGGAGAGCACAGGATTGACATGCACAAGACACTGGGTTTAATCCCCAACACCAAGAAAGTAAAGGGAAAGAAAGATTGACAGTGCAAAAAACCCAGGGGTGAAGAACTCTGGTCTCAATCGAGCAACTGAGAAGCATCATGGACCAGCCTCTCTTGATTCCCCATGAACTGAGAAGCTGGGAGCACATGGCTCATCTATCACGCATGTGCACAGTTGTGGAGCATGGCACAAGGCAGGGCTGCTCGTTCCTTCCTTCTACTGCCGAAGTAAGGGTGACATTGGAATAAAACAGGAGGCCAGGACATGTGCCAAAGTTAAGCATCAAATTGTATGAAACACTTGGGCCAAGGGCTGTTTTTCAGGAAACTGACCTCCAATGGGAGTCTGCTGGTATTTAATCCAATGCTCCCTCATGCCCTAGCTGGGCTTTCTGGAGGCAGACAGGAAAGGGCAAGGAAAAAAGCCCCTCTTCTTTTCAGAGTGCAGGCCTTTCCAGGGTTCCTCAGGCTGGCTTCAGTAGTAGCTACAGGCACAAGCCAGTGGCCAGCCTCAGTAGCTCCAGGGCTCTCCACATCAACAACCTCTGCTCCTGCCAGTGGCTCAACACAGGCTCGGCTTCCCTTAGTATCTATCTTCCCTCAGCCCCCAAGTGCACATTCAAGAACAATTATTAAGTGGGTGTGGCCTCTATGTACTCCGAGCTACAGCAAGGTTAGACATGCCAGTGTTTTCCAGGTAAACTGCCCTTCATTCTCCAGAGTTCCCAAGTGGCATTTCAGAGCACAGGAATTCACCCCACCTAGACGGTCCTCTCTAGTGCTGACCCAGGGACATACCAAAGGTTCTAGGAGCAGCAGAGGCCTCCGGACTTGTTAACAGAAGCAGTGCCCTGCCCTCCCCCATGCACTTAGGTTATCACAGTAAAAATGCATTTTTTTCAAGTAAAAAACACAAGATGCAGAACAGACATATACATGTACGCTTTCAGAGTTCAAGTGAATATAGTTTCCTTTATAGGCATGTTAATGAATTTTGCAACACTAAAAAAAATATATACAAATCACCTCAGAAATTTGCAGTGGTCCCTAGTATTGTAGGAGAGATTAAATTAAAAATAGGTGTGGATCATTAGCAGGTAATTAGATAAATCAAGTGACAGTCTTGCCCTTCAGATTAAAGTGCTCCAGTGTAACCAATGTTCCTCATCTTCAGGATGACAAGGACAGACATAGATTCTTCATTAATAACCACTACCTCCACCCTGTCCATTCCACTGGCCTGTAATTGCCCCTAGCAGAGATGTTAAGATTTCATGAGATTTTATTACAACCAGGAAGAAAAAAAAAGAGCAACATGAAACACTTTAGTTCCAGTATGAGGTGAGCAGCAGTGAAATTCCCTCTATTGGTGAAAACGGGGCTGAGTCAACATATATGTATGTGTGTGTGTATATATATATATACATACATACATATATATCTAGATTAAAAATAAACTAGTTATATATAAAAAAAATCTATTTTAAAAAATACAGCGATCTACCAGGTATGGTGACACATTCCAGTGATCCCAGTATTTGTAAAGCTAGGGCAGGAGGGATGAAAGTCTGAAGCCAGTGAGACCCTGCCTCAGAATAGCAACAACAAAACTCCCCCAAATTAGGAAGTAGCAATCAAAAAGCAAGACTGGAATGGGGATGGTTAAGTCTGGGGGTGAGGGTGGCAAGGGTGGGGTGGTAGGTCTGGGGGTGGGGTGGCAAGGGTGGGGGTGGTAGGTCTGGGGGAGGGGTGGCAAGGGTGGGGTCTGGGGGAGAAGTGGCAAGAGTGGTGGAGGTAGGTCTGGAGGTGGGGTGGCAAATGTGGGGGCAAGGTTGGAAGTGCTCTGCCACTGTGTACTAACCCTGCCCTAGCCCATGGCTCCTTCATCTTGAGGAATTAGTGGACTCTGGCTATTCCCTTCCAGAATGCTGCCAGGAAAGCCAGCAAGATAAGCAAATGGAAGCAAGGACGCAGAATGGAAGGACGTGGCCAAAGGACCCTTCCTAGTCATTCTCTACCTCACAACTGCTGGAGCAAGCATCTGGATTGCTTAGTCCTCTCTCCAGGCACCGGCGAAGCCAATCCAGCAACAGGAGCCCTGTTAGCATGAGAGGAGGGACTCTGACCATTTTTTCCTACTTAGATGGAAAGTGACTTTTTAAAAAAACATGCATTGGTATTTCGCCTGCAGGTATGCCTGTGTGAGGGTGTCGGATTCCCTTAAACTGGAGTTGGGAATTGAACCTGGGTCCGTTTAGAAGAGCAGCCAGTGCTCTTAACCGCTGAGCCTGCCTGAAAAGTGACCTTTAATTCCTTCATATCTCCGGGAGATGCCCTCTGGATCTAAAGAGCAGTGTGTGTATGGGCTTGTGGGTGTGGGTGCATGTCCATGTGTGTGGAGAATATGAAGGGCAGAGGTTTAAGGCAGCTTTTCACGTTATTAAGACAGGGTCCCTCACCGAATCTGGAGTTCCCCGTTTCATCTAGAACGGCTGGCCAGTGAGGCCCTGGGATCTGCCTGTCTCTGCCCCCCTTGCCCCTCCAGGCATCTGCAGCTACTGCAGGCTCTTTTGCATGGGTGCTGAGAATGCACATACAGATCCTTATGCTAGAGTGCAAGCCCTTTACCCACTGGGCTGTACCTCCCCATCCACAAAGAGCTGTACCTCCCCATCCACAAAGAGCTGTACCTCCCCATCCACAAAGAGCTGTACCTCCCCATCCACAAAGAGCGTATTTTTAAGGCTAGAAGGTAAAAGGAACTGGAAGAGGCAGCTTGTTCAAAGTCTAAGAAGGCTAGTCTCAGCTATACAGTGAGTTCCAGAGCAGCCTGGACTATACAAGAGCCTATCTTAAAAACAGAACAATCCTCTCCCCCGCCAACAAAAACCCCTACCAAAACAACCCTTGACTCTTCAGACGTTCACAAGACATAAAAATTTAGCATCTGCCATACCTGAGCTGCTCCAACACCAAGAAAGGAGGTAAAACAGTCCCCACAGTATAGTCCCTTTCTGATCTCAGCCAAAGCCTGGCTTCATGGAGGATACATACTGGAAAAATCTTGGTATCAGAGGGCAACATCCCCAGTGTTAAAATACGTTAGTTCTGATGATGCCCCATGAATCGATGGCTCAGGATCAAATCGTGTATTTACAACTTAGTTAAAGGCACCGTGGCATTTAAAAACACATGCTGGGAATGTATAGACAAGATTCATTGTAATAAGTAACCTGGTTTCAACTAGGAGAATTGACTCTTGACAGACAAGGCACACACCGGATGATGGGAGCCTGTGTGCTGGTTACTAGGCAGACCACACACCCTTGACCTCAAGAGGCGCCAGACACAAGATCACAAAACATCTCCACTTCCCTCCCGCAGTTCACATCTTTCCGGCCTTCTTGCCAAGCTGAGATGGCACCCGGAGGATGTTGGGTGTCTCCTCCATGACCCTGACCAGCAGGTTGTCGATGTAGTCTTCCAGCTCTCGCACCTGGAACTCCTTCTTGCTGATGATTTCCTTCTGTTTGAGGACCAACTGGATCAGCTCATCGTGGGTCAGCTGTGCATAGGCGAAGGCAGGATCCGACGGCTGGTATTTCTTTGGGGAGGGAAAGAGGGAAATGGTTACAAGCCAGCGGAGAAACCAGACATCTGAAAGGAATGCAAAGAGAATGTCAGTGGCTGTCAGAGTCTCTAAGAAACTCATTTTGTTGTTATTCTTCAGCGCCTCGCGCTACGCAGAGCAGGCTGGCCATGAACTTGGAGATTGGTCTGGCTCTGCCTCCCAGGTGTTGAGATTAAAGGTGTGTGCAATCACACCAGCCTTGGAAATGCCTTCAACACAGGTTGGAACCAGGCGGCTGACTGAGAAAAGTACCATGGCACCACAAACAACACTTATGAAGCAGGAACCTTCGTTGGCTCATAGTTGTCAGAGCCCTGGTCTTGATTCTAGGTACATGTCAGGAAATGTAACAAGGGGCTGGAGCCATGGCTCAGTAGTTAAGAGCATTGGCTGCGTTTTCAGAGGATCTGGTTCAATTCCTGGCACCCACATGGTGGCTCACAACCATCTGTAACTCCAGTCCCAGGACCCTGCACTCTCTTCTTAGCCTCTTCCAGCAACACACACACACACACACACACACACACACACACACGGACGCACGGACGCACGCATGCACGCACACATGCACACAGGCAAAACAATCATATACATTAAAAGGGGTGGAGGGAGAAAGAACACAATGAGGCCTTGGTGGGAGGAGAAAGCAGCGTAAGGTGATCCTAGTGTGCACACCTGAGCCCAGCCACTCAGGAGGCTGAGGAAGATGAACCACTTGATCTCTCAAGCTTGAAACCACCCCTTAAAACTCCTGGAGTCATACAACCAGCTATTGATACAGAGCAAGGTGGAGCAGAAAGAAGGTGTGGGGGCGCACCCTCATGCCAACGACATCAGCCTGCTACCCACCCCTAGGCACCCTTTGAGACTCTACCAAAACATACTCCACACTCTCAAAACAGGTATAGCTAAAGCCACCCAAGTACACACTCTCTAGCCTGTCCCAAAGACTGACTGTTCCTGTTTCGGAGGGGAGCATGTATCTGGAACAGTTGCTTTTAATGAACATTTATCATCCAGGACAAGGAGACTCTAACTGCAAACCAAAAAGAGATAAGGGACTCAATAAGAGTAACAAGTCCCGTCAAGGTCTTAAGAGGGAGAAAGAGGGCAGGCCTGGCAATCTGCAGCTTAGCAGGTTTACAAATCAGGGAAGCAGGACTCCTGAGCAACTCAAGGTGACTTCTGCCCAAAGAATTCCAGGGCAGTAACCGGTTTTGCCCTGAGGGCCTGCCACTTTCATCTTCTACCCGGAAGACCAATAAGTCAAGAGCCTACAGTCTCTAAGCAAAGCCAGGGGCAAAGTAATAGCAACAACCGCATAGAAGCCTCCTCCCACATCAAGGGAGCAAACTGCCCAAGAAGACGGAATCCAGAGGAGCCCTACTCTCCCTGGCTGCTGTTTTCACAGACACAGCAAGCTTGAATCCAAGTTGGACAGCGCATGAATAATCGAGATGCTGGGCTATTTCTCCAACATTTGCTTCTCCCTCCCCCATCCCTGCTTTTTTCTTTCAGCTTGTTGAGGACATCTATTCAGAGGGGGTGACCCTTTCTGGTTAAGGATTAAATTCCAGGTTTTGCGCGGGACACATCAACGCTGTCACTGTGTGTGTGACCTCCAAAACTATATTAAAATCGGGCATGAAGGCACACACCTGTAATCTTAGCACTTAGAAGAGTGTCTGCATCACAAAGTTCTAGACCAGCCTTGGCTATGGTGACACAGTATCTCAAGAAAAAAAAAAAGCGAAAAATCAGATTCAATGAAAAAGTTTCATTCATGTCTACAAGTGTTCTGGATGTTGGACACACAACAATGTGGATGTATTTAACAACACTAAATTATGCTAAAAATGGTATGATGAGGCTTGAGGCTGGCTGGGAAAGCACACACCTTTAATCCTGCTCTCAGGAGGCAGAGGTAGACAGGTTTGAGGCCAGTCAGGGTTACAGAGTGAGACCCCGCCTCAAAGGAAATAAAAAGGTATGGTGGTGGGAAGCTTTCTTGTCAAATGCAGTTTGCCATAGAAAAGGCGTCCACTGCCGGATGGCCCTGGCACACGCCTTTCATCCTAGCACTCAGGAGTAAGAGACAGGCGGATCTCTGTGATCCGAGGCCAGCCTGCTCTACAGAGTTCCAGCACACCAGGACTGTAGAAACCTTGTCTTAAAAACCAAAAAAGTGGATGTTTCACATCAAGAAACACGCCCCGGAGGGTTGTGGATTGCATCTCCACAGTATAAGGGTTTTATTAAGAAACACTAATTAGTGGTTGAGCATGTAGCTTGGTGACAGAGTGTGTGTTTAGCAAGTGTGGGCCCAGTATTATTACATCCATAACAACTTGGTTCCTCTCCATCTTCTCTATGAGACAAGGACCTCATGCAGCCCATACTGGCCTTGAGTTTCTGATCCTCCTGCCTCCATTACTCAGTTCTGGAGATTACAAGTGTGTGTCACCACACCTGGCTTTCATTTTTCTTTCCTCTTTGCTGTTCCTCCACCACCTTCTTCCTGAGACAAGGTCTCACTTAGCTCAGGATGGCCTTGAACTGCTGGTCTTTCTGCCTTTCCCTGGTGCTGGGATTACAAGGTGCGCTACTGCGTAGTAGCCGGTTTATGTGTTATTGAGGATCAGCAGGAGGACACGCCTTGCACTCACGAAAACACAGCAGTGGCAGTTCACAGGCAGACGGGACACGTGGTAAGAGACACACTAGTTAGGAAGAAAAAGAAGATCAGCAGAAGTGGGGCAAGCACGGGGTCCAGGGTGGGAGAAGGAGTACTAGGAGGTGACATAAATCATCTCAGTACATTGTGTAGTTGTGTGAAACTGTCAAACACACAAAACGATTTTTTAATGGAGGCCCTAAAACAACAGCCAAGGGAAAACACCCAAACAAACAACACTGTTGCAATGACCCTACAAGCTTTTCATTTACTTTAGCTCTGTGATTTCTTTTCCCGAACTCTCTTATTTTGAAGTTATTTTTACAAATGCTGCTTTATGCTTAGTACAAAGCTTCTATTCTCTAGAAAGCCAACAGCAGTCTCCAAGGAGCTTTCTATATTTACCTAGAAATATTTACTTGGGAGTGTACAAGACCAAGAGACTTATGATAGGCCGAGGGGCAGCAGTGAGCATACACAGGAGGCAAAGTGAGAAGGGCGCCTTTTTTTCTAAGCTATTGTCCCACTCAGTCCCGGGAGATAAATCCTTGATTAAATGAACTGGGAAGAGGACATAAAATGGGAAAAGAGGGTCTTGCTTACTTTCTGAAAAAGAGGCATTTGCTTCTCTCTGGGCTCAATGCTTAGTACATCAGTCAAGTCAAGCAGCCAATTAATCAAAAATAGACAGGCGGGCAGGCAGGCAGACAGACAAGGGGCTAGAGAGTCAGCTCATCAGTTTAAGAGCTCTTGCTGCTCTTGTAGAGGCCGAGGTTTGGTTTGCAACACCCACATGGTGGCTCACAACCATCTTTAACTCCAGTTCCAGGGGACCTAGTGCCCCCTACTGGCCTCCTTAGGTACCAGGCCCACACTTAATGTGAATATACACACAGGCAAAACACTCATGCACATGAACTAAAAATAAAATCAGAGTCACGAAGCATTCTGAAATAAAAGGAAGTGGGAAACTGCTAGATGACTATGTTTAATTATATCATCTTTACGTTGTCCTCTGACCCAATTTCCTAGTAAATATCAGGAAAACAAAAAACCCTCCTGGCAGAAGAACAAACAAACAAAAACCTTCTGGAGACAGTGCTTGCTGTTCTATCAGCAACTATCACACAGAAGCCAGCAAATCAACCAGGTAGACAGAGTTACAGCAGGTACAAATTGTCGGGCTAAACCATTGTAGGCACATGGTTCTGGCATTGGTGGCAGTTCTGAAAGCAATGCTACCTTGCTGACCCATTTTATAAGGAAAGAGGTCAAGGATGGAGCTAGGTGATGCTCAATGGTTTTCAGCAATAATTATCACTGGTGAGCCACTTTTACTCAAGATTCCAATCTCCAAAACCCAATGAATGCTTAATCCAGCTCCTGATGGCAGTGGCAGGAGGAGAGCAACCATCGTCAAGCAAGGCAGAACACTTGCAGGGGGCTGGAGAGATGGCTCGGTGATGAAGAGCACATACTGCTCTTCCACAGGACTTGAGTTTGGTGGCTCGCAAACACCTATGACTCTAGCTCCAGAGACTTCAATGATTATGGCTTCCTAGGGCACTAGCATTCATACCCACAGAGACACGTGGTTTTTTTTTTTTTTTTTTTTTT